>JAVJIF010032179.1:0-360186 GCA_038442645.1 Agave tequilana
TCCACCACATAGGATGAACCCAAAATTAACTCAAGTGCACAAAATGGAGTGGTTCGTAACATTCTCCCATTTATCTGAGCGAATGCCCTTATTACTGAGATTTCCTCCAGATAAAACCTCTCGATCAAGTCCTCGAACTGCCAAAGAGCTCGTGCTGGTTCCCAACTGCCCTCGCTATTAGGCAATCCCTTTTACTTTCACAAAGTATTCCCATCTTGGATGGTTTGTTCGCTCACGAACCGTCTTGTCCACTATAATCTCCTCAGTTTTCTTATCGACTTAATGCGAATTCCTTGGTGCTCGACTGGATTTCTCATAATCGGATCTTCCATGTCCTTATGGTAAGGCTTTAATATGCTCACATGAATATGACCGGATGATACTTCACCATTGGGGAAAGTTGTACCTTATAGTCTATATTCCCCACTCTTTTCTCAATAGAAAATGGGCCTTCGTACTCCTTATCAATGTGTAGTCCCTTGTGTAGATCCAAAGTAGAAAGCTTGACAAAGACCGGGTCATTATCTGATATTCCATATTGCTCATCTTCTTGTCAGCCCATTTCTTCATCCTCTTGGCCGTCTTGTTTAGACACGAACACGCCAACTCATTCTGCTCTCACCACCACTTAGAAAATTTATAGGCACCCAGCTATTCCCCTTGTAGCCTAAAGCAATGGAGTTAGAAGTGAGCGGCTGCTTTTCAGTGACGATCTCGAACAGACTCTTTCCAAGTAGACTCACTCTTTTGTAGGTTGTAGGAGAATTGAGTTATGAAAGTTTCGCCCAATCTTTCTGGTTGGCACTCACATAGTGCCTCAGGTAGACCTCCAACAAGCCATTCACCTGCTCTATCTGGCCATCTGTTTGAGGGCGAAAGCTAGTGGAGAAGTTCAAATCTGACTCCATAAGCTTGAAGAGCTCCGTCCAGAACTTGCTTGTGAAGCGGCCATTTCGATCACTCACGATCATCTTAGGCAAACCCCATACTTCATCACATGCCTCAAAAATAATGGGGCTGCTCTCTTGGCTGGAACACTTGGCTGGGGCTAGAATTAAGATGCCATACTTTGAGAACCGGTTGACCACTACCATAAAATGCTGCACCCCTCGGACTTGGGTAAGCCAATGATGAAATTTATAGAGATGCTTTCCCCAGTCGCTCTGAAATCGCAGTGGTTCCAGCAATCCAGTCGGTACCCTTTGTTCCGTCTTGTCTTGTTGGCACACAATACAAGTCTTTACATAAGCCTCAACATTATCCCTCATGCAAGGCCAATAATAATTTTCTTCTGTAGAGCTAAAGTACGGTGCATACCGGAATGTCCTGCCTACTGGGAGTCATGGCACTCCTTGAGAAAGCCCCCTCCTTAGGTTCCCGAACAGCGCATGTACAACCGTCTCCCCTTCGTATAAAGTAGAACTCCTTCGAGCCGAACCACCGAGTCTTACCCTCCATAGCATACTCCATCATGTTCTTAGTCACAGGTCATGAGATAAGCTTTCTTTGATGCGATCAAGTAAGGAGCTCTGAGGATGACTCAACATAGTGGCAAACTCAGACTTTCGACTTAGTGCATCTGCTACTAAGTTGATTCTTCCTGGCTTGTACTCGGCACGAATCAAAGTCGGCTAGGAAGTCTTGCCATCGCGCCTGCTTGGGAGACAACTTTTTTAGAGTTTAGAAGTAGCTGGTGGCCACATTATCAATCTCACCAAGAATCTCGAGCCAAGTAGGTAGTGCCTCCATACTCGAAGACGTGAACCAAGGCTGCCATCTCCTTCTCTTGTACTGTGTGCCGCTCTCGATATCATTCTTTTGACTCTCATAGGCCACATGTCCTTCCTGCATTAACACCCCTCCAATCGTGAAGTCACTCGCGTTGGTGTGCACTTCACATGACTTACTGAAGTTGGGTAGTATGAGAATTGGTTCCTCTATCATAGCTCTCTTCAAATCCTCGAACGTCCCCTGGCATTTCGAACTTCAATCCCAAGCCCAATTTTTCTTCAGCAAGTTCGTGAGTTGAGCAGCTATCGCCGAATAGTTTCTTAACGAACCTCTGATAATAGTTTACCAAGCCAAGAAAGATCGTAACTCCGTCACCTTGGTGGGAGGTTCCCACTCCAATATAGCTTGAATCTTGGTTTGATCTATCTGAATCTTGCCTCTTCCAATGATGTGGCTGAGGAACATCACTTCCTCTTGTGTGAACGAGCACTTCTCCTTCTTCACATGGAGCTCATTGCTTCTGAGGGCCTGGAACACTTGCTTTAATGCTCCACAGGCTCGTCCATAGTTTGACTAGACATCACAATATCATTCAAGTAGACCACCACAAAATAATCCAAGAAAGGCTCCAACACCTTACTCATAAGAGTGCAGAATGTGCCGGTGCATTGGTGAGACCAAAAGGCATAACTAGGAACTCGTACACTTTAAAACTCTCTAAAGTATTTTAGCACTTCACTACATGGGATGAACCCAAATTGAGCCCAAGTGCACAGAATGAAGCAGTTCGTGACGCTCGCTGCGCACACAAGCCCAAGCTCAGTGAAAAAAATTGAGTTATTAGGTTCGGAAAACCATAATGGCTGCGCATGTGCCCTTGCAGGCTCCGCACGCCTCGATCAAAACAAGAGAAGTTCCTTCCTTCTTAAAATTTAATTTAAAATATTTTAGCAGTAATTTGTACATTATAAGTATATGTGTGGGAGCTGTCACAGTTGGCTAAAACTATTCAGTCTATTTGCCAACTTGAAAGATACTTGCTATTTACATGCATCTGACCTCCTGCTAATTTGCCTGTTCACATTCAAAGAAACTTTTGGGAGAGATGCGACCGACACTTGGGGCTGTTTGTTGCGCCGTAAAAGGCGTAAAATTCTATAATTCGTAAATGACTTACAACCCAAATACAACTACATCGTTTGTTTGGACCGTAATTCGTAAAGGAATTACGCAACTCAACTACCCACTCACTTGCAATCCAATTACCACTCACTTACAACCCAGTTATAGTTAATTTTGTGGTCATGCAAATTTGTATTATTTTTTATGTTAATATTATTTTTTTTAATATTTAGCATTTTTAATGTTTATTTGCAATATTAAAATTTTTTAAATTACCAAATAGTTAATTTTGTGTCAATTTTTTTACTTACGTCTTACATATTACGACAACTAAACACCGTAAAATACAATACATTTTCTCACTTATGATTTTATATTTTCAATCAAATACCGTAAAACTTACATGCATGTAACTCATTTACAATTGTAAAAGACTTTACCAATTACGACTTACGAATTACGGCCAATTACGATAACCAACAGACCCTTGATTGTTTTAGGAGCGGTCCCATGTCCAAGCCACAGAACCCAGTACATGAGAGATGGTTCCATGGGAGTTCAAGCAGGCAGAAAAAGAATCCCAATCCTTCTTGACTACTTATAATTTGATCTTCCCATGAATCTGACACAACCTGAGTTCAAACTTGGTATAAGCCTTGAAAAATAGAATTGCAAATTAAAACTACTGTTGAAAGGGGAGTGCCAATTAGATTTTAATCAATACTTCTTTATTCTAACATTAGTAACAAGTCATGACCATATTTGAGATCCACAATGAAAAAGGGAAACAACCTCTCCAGAAAGTTAGGACATATTACTGTCAGGGCAAGACATACAAGAAAGCAGCAATACAATGTGCAGATATCATTAGATTTAGGGGGAATGAGTGAATATAACTATGTAAACTGTAAAATTTAAGATTTCAAAGGCATTTGATACCCGGGATTTTTTTTGAAAAAGAATATTAAGAAGACATTTTTAACTAGATGTATGACTGTGCAACAAACTGCTTTATTCACAAACAAGGATAACTTAATTTGTAATCATCTCAAAACATAGAAATCTAGAAGACAAGTAGAACTTGTGCCACCAATTCCCTTGACCCCGCCATCCGCCATCTACCCCAAAATATAAGACAGTAACCTAAGTAAGCGAGTAAGCTACACACACAAGAGCCCTTCAGTCCACACGGACTGTGACAGCGGGGAGTGGGAGTAATGGACTCACTGACCAGCAAAGAGCAGCCCCCACTCTTTCACAAAGTCAATATATTAAAATCATGATATGACTTTAAGTACATATCAGTGTGTTATTGATGTGAAATGAGCACCCTATAGTGTGGTTAATCAATAATATTCTTCAATTTTACAATGTTTCACCAAATATATAATTTTCGATAGAAAATTATCTAAAACTAATAGTGTAATAAGATGGATTTTTACGATAGTTTGCTATTGTAGTTTGAACAACCAACATCTCAAGACTTTAGTTACAATACTCAGTTAAGATGAACAGTCATATTCGTAATATCGAGTTCAGCAGAAAAGAAACATAACAAAATAACACAGATCTCACTATTATTGTGGACAACACGAACACTAATAAAAATTTAGATATAAATTTATAGTATAACCCAACTATTAACGTGAAAACTGTAGAAAAATTTTATATACTGAGAAGCTACGTTCTCAGGTAATCGGGCAGTTATCATTACTGTTCTTTAGTACTTGATTGAGATTAAAGTAGAGTTCAGATTGTCTTAGTCTCAATGCGAATCCGCTGTAGCAAGGGCTCAAGCGGTCATGATCCTCAGGGAAGGATGCGATGAAAGCGTTTCGACTCGATTCCTCTGTATCTTCAAAAATAAGAGAGAGAGATTAGATCTTGAAATGAAAATATTGGAGAAGAGATGGTTTTGCTGATTTTCTACCACAACCCTATTGCAAATTAAAGAGCTTGATCTTCATCTTAAGATTAATATAATTCACCCTAGGTTATTACAACTATATCAAGAAAGAAAATTAATACACAATTCTAACTAAGTTACATAGATCAAAAACTAACTATGGTTCCTCCTACATCTAGGTACAGCCTAATAGAAGACGAATCTCAACTTATGCTGTCCTAGTTTTTAAGTTGAAGTCATGAAAAGGTCCTTTTATCATGTAACCTAGATTAAGAATTTTAAGTATTTTTTTTAATCTTCTAGAATTAGTTGCCTTTAAACCTAGGGTTTCTAGTGATGTTCATTAATCGGATCAAGATTTAATTGCTTCTAGGGTTGCTTCAAGAATCTCAGCAAACCACTAGGAAGATTAGTTTCTTCATCATCATTTTTTTTTTCAATTATTTAATTTTTTTGGTTTTTATCTAATGAAAAAGACTGCAAAAATAAAGAAAAAAACGAAAACAAGAAGAGATCGAAGATTAAAACACGAGAGATTGCAAAAGAAATAAAATAATTGCAGAAATTTAACAGAGAACAAAAGAGTGACCTTTATTGATGGATCTCCGGTTACACAATTGTCTCCTTCTTCTCCTCAAAGAACTTGAAATAAAAATTACAACTTTGAATAAAAATGGCTAAAGCAAACCCTAATCGTCTCTGCATGCCCCTCTCTGTTGCGACTGCTTAGATATTTATAGTGCAGGACGTAGGGGAGTCCCGGATAAGAACGCGCCAGAAATCAGTTACCCATATCTATCCAAACTGCCGCGGATGCGCGGCTTTTGCCGCGCCTCTGCGGCGGTTTGTGGCTGCTGGCCACGCGCTTTGGCGCGTGGCCTCTCCTGGTCCGTCCCTGTGGGATTCTACTTCTGGAAGTTTGATCCTGGCCTTTTAATCTGGATTTTCGAGATAACTTGGTAATCAGTTACTCTTAATCCAGATTTCTTCAAATCTTCTTCTCACGAATTTTCTTTTTATCTTGGCCTTTTATCCTCATCCTGCATGTGTTTAGGGTTGGATAGAAGTCTATCCTTTCCTAATCTCTGATATTTGCAACTTTTAGCCCTTGTATTTGCATTTTGACTCTTTGTATTTGCGCTTTTTCACCTGGGCTTCAAACATGGGCTTGGATCTGGGCTTTTGGGCTCTTTAGGCTTTATTTATTGCTAAAATAACAATTCGAGGCCTGCACACAATAAATTACAAATTATTAATAAATGTGCAGAATTAAATGAATAGATATGAAAATGTGATGGTAAATATGATGATAAAAATGCACTTTTGACTACCAATCACACCCCCACACTTATCTTTTTGCTCGTCCTCGAGTAAAAACAAAGAAAAAGAAAAAGAAATGAAAAGTTAATCTAACCTAACTCACTTTCGTAGGAATCACGATTGCACTTAGCACGTGCAACAAGCCGTTAAACCCCTAGGTTACCCTAGAGGACGAGTGTTGTCTCGTGAGGGTTTTCAGCGGATTGCACCCACAAAATCCATAAAAAGGAAAATATTTGAATTATTATTGAAGAGACTAAGTAGTCTATAAGTTTTAGGATCCTCAATTTTATTCATTCTTCAAACCTAGTCTTTATAAGTCATTTGTTATTCATTTTAGGTAAGGATTAAAATTGAATTTCTAATATAGTCTTTTTCGTTACCAAAAGTCATACGCACCCTTGTGAATCTAGGAATTCCTTAACTTGGACTCTCATGCCTCATTATTATTTTTATAACATCATCTAATTTTCTTTCGTGTAAGTATCAAGGCTTCTTGAGGCCCTCATACCTAACTAATTGACTATTAGATGTGTTAATATATATTTTATTTATTTATTTTTTTTTGGCATGTATAACTCATCTAATTTTCTTTCGTATAAGTATCAAGGCTTCTTGAGGCCCTCATACCTAACTAATTGATTATTAGATGTGTTAATACATATATTATATTTCTTAGTCTTCTTAGGCTTTCTAATCCACCCATGTAGCGAACTTAAAGTCGGTGGCTCCCAAACCGGTTGGCTTTAGGGCACCAGGTGAGAAAACACCCCGCGGACTCAAATTCGAGTGAACTAGGCCCCAAAACTAAGGACTTTATTTTATTTAGTCACCTTTAGGCATGAATACTTATGCTTCTTGAGGCACATGTATCAGCTTAATTGGTGATTTTTTTTCTTCTTTTTTTTTTTTTTTTATGAGGCACAAGGTCTTTGTCTTAGAATCCTAAATATGCATTTGGTATGCACATTTCATTAAGGTAAAAATCAAGACTAATTATTTATTCAATTGCTCTCCTATACCTAAAATTAAACAATTCATTTATTTTGACCAAGTTTTTAGAAATCCTAATCATGATTTTCCTAATCCTTAAAACTAACTTAGATTTCTTTCAAAAAAAATAAGTCAAAATATTGTCCTTTTTATATAATTTTTTTTTAAATTTTTTTTTTTTTAGCAAATTTTTTTTTTTTTTTTATATTACATACCCTTCCCCCACACTTGTTTCATGCATTGTCCCTAATGTATGAATGAAATGTATGGAATGCATGAATTGGCAGAAAGATATAATCACCGATACAGTGGGTCAAAAAGACCCATCGCCGCATTAGCTTCCGGCACAGACTCCAAAAGATTTTAAGACGTTGACCATTTACCTTGAATGAATTGCCATTTTTGGGATCGTAGATCTCTATGGCTCCGTGTGGAAACACCGTCTTAACAATGAATGGTCCTGTCCATCTTGACTTCAATTTGCCGGGAAAGAGATGAAGTCTAGAGTTGTAAAGTAAAACTTTTTGTCCTTGGCAAAAGTTTTTCTCGTGATGAATTTATCGTGAAAAACCTTAACTCTATCCTTCGCAATCTTAACATTCTCGTATGCATCATTCCTCAACTCCTCTAGTTCAGAAATTTGTAATCTCCGAAACTCACCGGCTCTATCTAAATCGAAATTTAGCTGCTTAATTGCCCATAGGGCCCCGTGCTCTAGCTCGACAGGAAGGTGGCAAGCCTTTCCAAAGACTAGTCTATAGGGAGACATTCCTAGAATCGTCTTGTAGGCAGTCCTATATGCCCATAGGGCATCCACCAGTTTGATGGACCAGTCCTTCCTATTCTGATTCACAGTCTTCTCCAAAATGAGCTTGACTTGTCTATTAGAAACTTCTACCTGCCCGCTAGTTTGAGGATGGTAGGGCGTAGACAACTTGTGAGTAATGGCATATTTTCGCATAAGAGCTTCAAAAGTTCTATTGCAAAAATGTGTGCCATTGTCGCTAATGATGGCTCGAGGGATTCCAAAGCGTGAGATGATATTATCTTTCAAGAATTTGACAACAACTTTGTTGTCATTTGTCTTGCAAGGGACAGCTTATACCCACTTCGACACATAGTCTACGGCCAACAAGATGTATTGGTGCCCAAACGAATTAGGGAAGGGTCCCATAAAATCAATGCCCCATACGTCGAAAAGTTCTACTTCTAGAATGGGATTTAGGGGCATCATATTTCGTTTGAAATTCTTCCTATCATTTGACATCTTGTGCAAGTCTTGCAATACTCAAATGCATCTCTAAACACAGTTGGCCAATAAAGCCACTTTGCAGAATTTTCTCGGCAGTTTTGCGGGGACCAAAATGTCCACCGCAAGCGAACTCATGACAAAAAGCTAGCACGCTTCTAGTCTCCTCGTCGGGGACACATCTCCTAATGATTTGGTCGCTACAATATTTGAAAAGATAAGGATCTTCCACATGTAATACCGAACTTGAGACAAGAATCGGTATCTATCCTGTTTGGACCAACTAGGTGTGTTTGGTTTGTGACTAAGTAATTTACTATGTCAGCAAACCAAGGTTCCTTAGAGATGGCTAGAAGTTGCTCATCGGGAAAATTGTCATTGATGGGCAGCTCGACAGAAGGTGCGTTGGGCACACGAGAGAGATGGTCAGCTACGACATTTTCGACACCTTTTTATCTCGAATTTCGAGATCAAATTCTTGAAGTAGAAGGATCCAACGAATGAGTCGGGCCTTCGCATCTTTCTTAAGCATAAGGTATCGCAGAGCAGAATGGTCAGTGAAGATCGTGGTCTTAGTCCCAAGTAGGTATGGACGGAATTTCTCCAAAGCGAACACTACTGCCAAGAATTCCTTCTCGGTGGTAGTATAGTTCATTTGGGCCTCATTAAGCGTCCTACTCGAATAGTAGATCACGTGCTGCTTATTGTCCTTACGCTGTCCTAAGACAGCACCTATCGCAAAATCAGAAGCGTCACACATGATCTCAAAAGCTTGGACCAGTCCGGAGGTGAGATGATAGGGGCAGATATAAGTTCCACTTTCAATTTCTCCCAAGCACTATGGCACCTATCATCAAAGATGAAGGACACGTCCTTAGCTAGAAAGTTTGTAAGGGGTCTAGCAATTTTGCTAAAGTCCTTAATGAACCTACGATAAAATCCGGCGTGTCCTAAAAAGGATCGAATGTCCTTCACGCATCGAGGAAGTGGAAGTTTCGCAATGATTTCCACTTTGGCCTTGTCTACCTTAATCCCTTCCCTAGATATCTCATGACCTAGGACAATCCTTGTTGCACCATGAAGTGACACTTTTCCCAATTGAGGGTCAAGTTCTTCTCGGTGCACCTACTCAGCACTAGCTCCAAATGATGGAGACACTGGTCAAATGAATTTCCATAGACTGAGAAGTCGTCCATGAAAATCTCTAGGAAACGCTCGACCATATCAGAAAACAAGCTTAACATACAACGTTGGAATGTGGCGGGGGCATTGCATAGGCCGAAAGGCATTCGACGGTAAGCAAATGTCCCAAATGGACATGTGAACGTTGTTTTCTCTTGATCCTCCGGGGCTATAGGGATTTGGTTATACCCTGAATACCCATCCAAAAAGCAGTAATACTCATGTCCTGCTAATCTTTCCAACATTTGATCGATGAAAGGAAGGGGAAAATGATCTTTCCTAGTGGCTGCATTCAACTTACGGTAGTCTATGCATACTCTCACCTTGGTAGGCAATCGTGTTTGCACTAACTCATGTTTGTCGTTCTCTACCACCGTAAAGCTAGACTTCTTAGGGACCACGTGCATTGGGCTAACCCATTCGCTATCGGAAATGGAATAAATTATCCCATTATCTAACAGTTTTACTATCTCGGCTTGTACAGCCTCCTGCATAAGTGGGTTTAGTCTACGCTGTGGATCCCTTTTCGGTCTAGTCCCTTCCTCAAGATGAATACGATGCTGGACTATCGTAGGGCTCAGTCCCTTAATATCTGCCATAGTCCAACCAATGGCTTCCCTATGTCTCCTAAGGGTTGCCAGCAGGTTCTCCTCTTGCCTATTGGTCAAATTAGATGCAACTATGACCGGTAACGTCTCTTGTTCACCTAGGTAGGCGTACTTAAGATGTTTGGGTAAGGCTTTTAACTCCAAAGAAGGAGTTGGCTCGATGGGTGGAGGAGTTAAGCTAGAATCTCCCATCTCTATAGAACTCAGATTTGATTCCCATTCGATCTCATCAAGACTGATATCATTTGTTTCTAACTCTTCCTCTTCCTCTGACTCAAATATGATCTCATCATTATGCTCACTCGTCATGTTCTCAATGGAGTTAACCTCAAAGGGTTGGTCGGTCACATCGTAGGGATGCTTACCTAGGTTGAAAACATTGACTTCCTTGGTCATATCCCCAAAAGTCAGTCTCATGGAACCGTTTCTACAATTTATAATTGCATTAGCGGTTGCTAGGAACGGTCTTCCTAAGATAACGGGAGTTTGGGACCTAGGATTAGACACAGGTTGTGTCTCTAAGACAATGAAATCTACCGGGTAAATGAATTCTCCAACCCGTATGAGAACGTCATTGATCTCTCCCTTTGGAACTTTGATAGAGCGGTCAGCCAACTGAATAGTAACTTGGGTCGGGTTGAGTTCACCTAATCCAAGTTGTTGATACACGGAGAAAGGGAGCAAATTGATGCTGGCTCCTAAATCAAGGAGTGCTCGATTGATTTCGGCTCGACCTATGGTGCAAGAAATGGTGGGGCAACCTGGGTCCTTATACTTGATAGGGATCTGGTTGGACAGTAGCTCACTAATATTAGTGGCTAGAAAAACCTTCTTAGGCACATTAGTCTTTCTTTTCTTGGTGCACATGTCCTTAATGAATTTGGCATAACTAGGGACCTGTTGGATTGCATCAAGAAGTGGAATGTTGAGCCTAATTTGATTGAACACCTCTAATAATTTCTCCATGTGTGCATTGTTGTTGCTTCTAAGCCTATTTGGAAATGGAGCTATAGGCTGGTGCAACTGATCTGCTGACTTTTCAGCTTCAGTTTCCTTGGGACTGGATGGAGAAGGAGTGGAGCTAGATGGAATGGAAGTGGAGCTAGATGGAATGGATGGCATGGATGGATCCGATGGCATGGATACTTGATTATCAACTTGTTTCCCCGATCTGAGTGTATGGACCATATGACACTGATTTGGGTCTTGAGCCTCATTGGCTGGCCTAGGATTCCTAGGGTTAGGCAATGGTTGACTCGGTAGGGTACCCCTCTGTCTCTCTTGCTGGTTCAATTGGAGCTCTATCCTACTTAGGACTTGAGCCAGCGTGTCTTGGCTTTTCACTAGGGTATCCACCTTCTTTTCCATGTTGGACATCCTTGTTTCCATTTGTGAATATTGGAAAGAAGGTGGCTGATTTTGATTGGGAAAACCTTGCTGATAGGGTGGATTTTGAAAATTGTTGGAGAATTTGGGCCTAATCTGCTCATTGTTACTTGGGCCCCATGAAAAATTGGGATGGTTTCTCCAACCAGGATTGTAGGTGGGCGAATAAGGATTATTGGCGGGCCTTGTGAAGGCCGCACTCATATGCTCGGGCAAACCTTGGTGTGCTATGAAGACAGGACATTCCTCGAACACATGGTTCCTATCTTGACAATAAGTACAGCCCGTCAAAGATGTTGGGCTGACTTGGTTCACAGAGACTGGCTCCTTAGTTTCAAGAGCCTCTAGTCTACGCATAACAGCAGCTAACTTAGCATCTTGTGCTATGTTGGCCTCAATGGAATGAATACCTCCTTTTGAAGAAGTGGGGTCATTAGTCCTAGATTTCTCAGGAGTAGGGTCCCACTGGATGGCTTTTTCAGCTAAGTCCTCAAACAATGACCATCCTTCATTTTCATTCTTTTCCAGAAATCCTCCTTGACACATGGATTCTAACAATGTCTTAGTAGAATAATCTAATCCATCATATATGACTTGGCACAGTCGCCATTTCTCTACCCCATGATGGGGACATTGGGCAAGGAGGTCCTTAAACCGCTCGAAGTATTTCCAAAAAGGCTCATTGGCTGTTTGCTTAAACTGTAGGATATTCTTCCTAATCAGTGCAGTCTTGTGAACGGGATAAAATTTCTTCAAGAAGGCCTTGACGAAACTGTCCCAAGTGTCTATAGAACCAACCTCTAGACTGTAGAGCCATTTCTTTGCTAAATCTTTCAACGCAAAGGGGACAAACCTAAGCTTAATGGCATCTTTTCCCAACTTAGGCATATTTATCATTAAACATACTTCCTCAAATTCCCTTATGAAGAAGTATGCATCCTCTGATTCAAGTCCATGAAACTTAGGAAGGGTGCTGATATATTGTGGCTTAAGCTCAAATGGGTCAACACCTTCATTACTCAGCTTGATGCAAGAAGGAATAGAGGTTCTAAGGGGATAGAACCTATCTTGGAGAGATGGCGGTTGAGCCATGAGAGAGTCGGGCTTTTGCTCGGGTGGTGAACTAGTCCTAGTCAGCCTGGATGTAAGTTGGTCTCTCGACCAAGTGGACATGCACAATTAGCAACCAAGTTCACCCAATCAAAGAAAAACAATCAAAAATCCTAATCTAGGGTAAGCCTTGACCTAGACGACTCCTAACTTTAGACTGTCCTTAGGAGGTCTACTGTCGACGTTAACCACAAGCTAATCGGCCAGGTAGGTGGCAAGACCGGTGGAGGTTTTCCGTCAGAGACGTTCCTTAATTAAATAACCACCGTTCTTCGAGCTTTCGGCCCTCAATCCCCTGCCTAGACACCGATTTGACAAGAGTTAATTTCGAACAATTTTCCTCCTTCGGTCAATCTCCTATTGAGTTCGAGTTAACCTAGGGCCAACGTCTAGTCAAATTTTACTTAAGGTTAGGGTTGTGAGTGTGACGGATATGATTTGTGGGCCAAGGAAGGGTGATGAAATCCCCACCTTATCTTGCTTATGGGTTATGCCCTTAAGATGGATTAGTATACGTGTAAAGCAGTAGAAAAGTAATCACTCAAGAAAGCGGTAAACAACCAAGAGTGCTTCCTAATCTATATGCTTATGCAAACGTACCTTGTCGCCAGCACTCTTCAACAGAATTAAAGAATTAAAAATAGACACGTGCCCTAAAATGCAAGAGTCTAAAAATATTTTTTTTTTATTCAACAAATAGGTTAATGTTAATTATTAGCAGTTGCAGAGTGATCACAGAGAAGTAATAATACAGCAGAAAATAGAATTTTGCACTGCAGAGCAACCTGCAGAAAAATCTATCAGTAGTCAACTACAACTGCCGCGGACCCGCGGCTTTGGCCGTGGAAACGCGGCAAAGTTGTAGGTCCAGATGCTCTGCCTTCGAGGGCAGAGGCACTGGATTGCAATATGTGTCTTCTGCTGTTCTGTTTCTGCTTCCTATTCTCTGTACCTGCAACAGAAAAGAAAGAATGATTAGAACGAGGAAATCGTGCCGTTCCTTCCCCGGCAACGGCGCCAAAATTTGATTGAGATTAAAGTAGAGTTCAGATTGTCTTAGTCTCAATGCGAATCCGCTGTAGCAAGGGCTCAAGCGGGTCGTGATCCTCAGGGAAGGATGCGATGAAAGCGTTTCGACTCGATTCCTCTGTATCTTCAAAAATAAGAGAGAGATTAGATCTTGAAATGAAAATATTGGAGAAGAGATGGTTTTGCTGATTTTCTACCACAACCCTATTGCAAATTAAAGAGCTTGATCTTCATCTTAAGATTAATATAATTCACCCTAGGTTATTACAACTATATCAAGAAAGAAAATTAATACACAATTCTAACTAAGTTACATAGATCAAAAACCTAACTATGGTTCCTCCTAACATCTAGGTACAGCCTAATAGAAGACGAATCTCAACTTATGCTGTCCTAGTTTTTAAGTTGAAGTCATGAAAAGGTCCTTTTATCATATAACCTAGATTAAGAATTTTAAGTATTTTTTTTAATCTTCTAGAATTAGTTGCCTTTAAACCTAGGGTTTCTAGTGATGTTCATTAATCGGATCAAGATTTAATTGCTTCTAGGGTTGCTTCAAGAATCTCAGCAAACCACTAGGAAGATTAGTTCTTCATCATCATTTTTTTTTTTCAATTATTTAATTTTTTTGGTTTTTATCTAATGAAAAAGACTGCAAAAATAAAGAAAAAACGAAAACAAGAAGAGATCGAAGATTAAAACACGAGAGATTGCAAAAGAAATAAAATAATTGCAGAAATTTAACAGAGAACAAAAGAGTGACCTTTATTGATGGATCTCCGGTTACACAATTGTCTCCTTCTTCTCCTCAAAGAACTTGAAATAAAAATTACAACTTTGAATAAAAATGGCTAAAGCAAACCCTAATCGTCTCTGCATGCCCCTCTCTGTTGCGACTGCTTAGATATTTATAGTGCAGGACGTAGGGGAGTCCCGGATAAGAACGCGCCAGAAATCAGTTACCCATATCTATCCAAACTGCCGCGGATGCGCGGCTTTTGCCGCGCCTCCGCGGCGGTTTAGTGGCTGCTGGCCACGCGCTTTGGCGCGTGGCCTCTCCTGGTCCGTCCCTGTGGGCTTCTGCTTCTGGAAGTTTGATCCTGGCCTTTTAATCTGGATTTTCGAGATAACTTGGTAATCAAGTTACTCTTAATCCAGATTTCTTCAAATCTTCTTCTCACGAATTTTCTTTTTATCTTGGCCTTTTATCCTCATCCTGCATGTGTTTAGGGTTGGATAGAAGTCTATCCTTTCCTAATCTCTGATATTTGCAACTTTTAGCCCTTGTATTTGCATTTTGACTCTTTGTATTTGCGCTTTTTCACCTGGGCTTCAAACATGGGCTTGGATCTGGGCTTTTGGGCTCTTTAGGCTTTATTTATTGCTAAAATAACAATTCGAGGCCTGCACACATAAATTACAAATTATTAATAAATGTGCAGAATTAAATGAATAGATATGAAAATGTGATGGTAAATATGATGATAAAAATGCACTTTTGACTACCAATCAGTACTGTTGATCTGTGTTGATTGATGTTGAGGACTGTTGTTGTGTGGCTGGTGATGAATTGTTGGACCATACAACCTGAAGCACAATAAATGCCGAAGAGGATGCTTCGGAAAGCTCCTTTCCTTGGTTGTGGACACAGATCAGTTGAAGGGAACCGTTGGATTTTGAACTCCAGCAGCAATGGAAGCTGTCAGGCTGTATTCAGGTTGGCCGTGGATTCGCACGGGAAGGCGGCAGGGAAGTGTGACGCCAAGCATGAAGAGGAGGAGGTCGGATGGTGATCGATGATGAGGTTATGGCGGTTCACTGGAGATGTTGGGGCTGAAGGCGTGTTGATGTTGTGATGATGTCGAAGAGAGGGCACGAAGGATAAGGTGAGGGTGATGTTGCTTGTTATTAATGATGTCAGGGCAGGGCAGAGAGGCTCACTTGTGTTGATGTCGTGGAGGAGGAGCAAATCTGAATGGGGCAGGCCGAGGAAGGCCTCGCTGGATGCGCGGGATCTTATGGCTCTCGCGGGAGATACTGGGTTCTCTTTGGCATGGGGTTGAGGACGGCAGAGCAAGGAGATTTTGATGGGTTTTGTTTCTTTTAGTTGCTGTTGGTTGGCTGCAGGGAGAATTCAAGAAAGAGGAAGAAGAAAAGCGGGGAGGGTGGGGGCACAGGTAAAAAGAAAATGTGAGGAAGCTGCGACACGTGGGGGGAATGGGGAGGGTTTTGTTGATTTTTTTGATTTCTTTTTTGGCTTTGTATTTTGAGAATTAGATTTGAGGAGGAGATTTAAGATAAGAGAGAGAATTTTGAAGAGGGATTTGAGAAAGGAGATAAGGGATAAAATTTGGAGGGGATAATTTGGATTATGTCTTAACACTCAAAATCCAGGACAAACACTCGAACTCACAAATATAAGAGATTTCATTTCGAAAACTCAATTTTATTTTAATTAATCTTCATTCCTTTTTCAATACAATACCATGTCTTAAATAAGACTACAGATTCTTGACTTTCATCCACATAACCGATGTGGGATTAAAAAGAAATACAAAACTACTAACATAAAAGAAAATGACTAAACTCAATAAAATAAAAATAACAGAGGGAGGAGGCAGAGGGGCAATCTATAGTGGTCAAGTTTTAACCTTGTTCAAGATCGCGACTCGTATCCCACCTCATTAGAACTGGCCCAAGCAAATAACAAGGCATACCAGCAGATTAGTTCAGTTAGGCTCGAGGAGAAGTCCGAGCGCCTTCATGAGGACCACTTCGACCAGGCCTGAGGACCAGTCCGAGCACCTTCCCGAGGTCCACTCCTTCCGCAAAGACTCCCACCTCCAGATACACTCAACGACAGGCTTCTTTGATTCTCAGAGTCAGTTACACCGCTAACTCCTCCCAAGTTTTAAATGTTACAACGCCTTTACTCCATCGCACATGATTATGGATAGTAGCGAAAATCATTCCCAATAATCAAGGGTGTGATCTGGATAGTTAGGAAGAAATCACAACATGTGAATCATGTAGTTATAGATATCAGTAATATCCGCGCCAATCAAAGACAATGCGCAGGCTATTTGTACACTGGGATCTCCATCAAAAAAGAAAAAGAGAAACCTGAGAGATTGTAAATAAAGGATAGCTCTACAAAATTCATTGTAACTTTCTAAAAATAGTGAATTCTCTCCCTCCTCCCGTGGTTTTCCCCAAATTGAGTTTTCACATAAAAATCTTGTATTTTTGCTTATTCTCTATGTGTAAATCTCTGATATCACTAAATAATCGAGATGTCTCCTATCCTCATGGTGCAAAATTGATCACTCAATTAATCGTGTCAGAAAATAACTACCACACTAACCTATGTTAAGATGAGGTCTGGTGTTCAAATCTTTAAATGCAAGATACACTTGGTGTAACACCCAAGTGAGAACTTCTCAAAGGAACACCTATCATAGTAAACTGTTGCGGCCTGCTTACTATAGAGTTAATTCACAATGTCTCTTTCAAAAATTATATTATAGATACAACTTGGGCATTGTTTGCTTCCCTATCGGAGACCAGGTCACGTCGCCAAGGCTTGCCCTCTTTGAGCATAGATTGGAGCAGGCAAGGAGGTGAGGAGTGTTTTCCATTGATTTTAAAGAGGAATACTTACAAAAAGATTGAAGAGAAATTACAAGTAAAAAAGAAAAATTATAAGAATTCTCTTTTAGAGTTTCTGGGAAAGTGTGCCGGTAAAAGTCTGGTCAGTGCGCGACTACTTTGTTCCGTTGACGATACGATCCGATCGAGTCTCGAACTCTACTGCTTGAGAATTTTCATCTAGCTTAGTTTTGAAAATTCTTTATGAATTGAAGATATAGGGTATTAGCACCCTAAATTTATCCTCAAAAATATGAAACTTGAAAGGCTAGAGAGTGATTCTCTTGAAATGAGATCTCTTCTCTTTCTCTGGTAATTTTGCTATTCAGTCGTCAGCCCGTGCTTAGCCTCAAGATAGGCTAATTATAGGCTTTGCATGGATGTAACTGCCTTAGAAATTAGCACAGACTCAAAATAGTCTGGATAGCTTCATATTCAAAGCTAAAATAGCTTCTGGCAAAGCTAGAGGGAGCTTTAGCGAAGCTACAATGAGAGTCTGTGAGGCTAGCCAGCCAGCTGGCTTAGAGGCGTTACGAGTCCCTTAATTATCTCCTCTTCATGAGGGTCATGAGAGTGATAGCCCATTTAAAGTGGAAATTAATCCCACTAACTTAGTGGGTGGTTACCCCACTAATCACGTGCTGGGATTTGAAGTGGTCAACATGACTAACAACTCCAAGCGAAGCTAACCTTGCCTGTGAGGTTAAGATTCCATGCGAAGCAAACTCGGAGTTCTATGCGGAGCTATCTCAGAGCTTCAAATGAAGCTAGTTCAAACTTCAAATGAAGCTGAATCAAAGCTCCGTGCTGAGCTATCCTAAGCTCAATGCTGAGCTAACCCACTGCGGGGCTAAAACTCCAAGCAGAGCTAGCCTACTGCGAGGGTAAAGCTCCAGGCGGAGCTAACTTAAAACTTCATGTGAAGCTAAGCCTTAACCAATCTTTAGCCATTTTTAATTACCTTCTTCCTATTTGCTCAAGTGTCCGCGCCTGTCTTTTGAAAGTATCGATGGATTAGACATTGTTCAGCCAATCTGAGGGCTATCTGGGATCTTGTCTTTTTGGAATGTCAACAAAGAGGGGGGTCTCCAATCAAATGGGTTTTGATAGAGGGGGTCAGGAGTGGGGTCTGCGAGCAGGCCCTGACACCGATGGTCGGCATGATGCCCAGTTAGAAGACATCATGTCGTGATTCATCTAACCAAAGATATGATCTTCGACCTCATCGAAGGCAGGAGGATATATCTCCGGATGGAAGTTGGGATGTCAGCTGAGGAGCCCTCAACTGCATGAGGTGGATGGGCTTTTGGCTACTGGGCCGGGGGCTGATGAGGGGTGTTTGTCTGTGTTCTGTTGGGCTTCACTGTTGGGGAGTGTTATAATGGGCTGTCTACAGGAGGTGGGCTGGCTCTTTTTGGAAAAGATTTATATAGTTGTAACCTTCAGGAGGCGGGTCAGCGTAAGGGGCATTAGATGGTGATCTGCACTCCAATGAGGATGTTAGTTTGCAGGAGATTTTTCAGGACGAGGACTCGTTGGTGGGTCATGTAGTAGGCATGGCCTTTAATGGGAACTCGTTGGTGGTTCATAAGGAGGCTGGGCCTAAAGTTTGGCTATGTGCTTAACTTGAAGTCGTTGCTGGGTCAGCTGTGGAGAGGAGTGGACCAGGTCAAGTTGGGCCCATTATCAGGCTGCGAGATGGTCTTTCTAAGCTTAAAAAGATTGGCAAAACCTCATTTCTTAAACAAGAATTTTTCAAAAGTGGGCTATCTGGGCCATCTCTGCCTGTTAAATAGGAAAAGGTGGATTCTCTTGATGGGATGAGGAGTTCTTGATGAACATGGTGGGAATAGGTTTACAAGAGACCTTTCCAACAGAGTTTGAGAATTTTTTGTGGCAATTTTTGTCCTATGGGCCAGCCCGGTAAAAGATGGAGAAGAAGAATAAAGGAAAATTGAATGTTTATACTTGAATTTAGCGGTTTCCTTTCCTTGAGGAGAACTTCTAGGGGTGGTGCAGGACAAGCTTCTTCCTGGGGACTGTAGGAGTTCTGCGTAGTTGTAGCGGCGTAGCGTTATTGTCTTAGCACGACTAGAGAGGAGATGGTGAGAGTTGTTTTTCTATATATGTGAGCTCCTTTAGCTATCTCCGGGCACCTTCATGTACATTGTTTTCTGTACTTATAGGAGACTTTAGGTTCTTGTACTTACTTGGAATTACTTTCATTAATTCTTTTAATGAAGCGCAGGGAGCCTTATTGGCTCACCTTTTTTCTTAAAAAATTAATTTTTGAGTTCATGGAAACTCTATACTGGAGATCCTTCTATGATGCATACCCTGGACTAGCCTTTCACTTGAGGGGTGACGTCGGGGACAGTGTGTAGAGTCAACCAAACAGAGTTGTCGTTCTACTAATGTGATAGCTTCCTCCTAATAAGTGGGCATCTTGCCAGACCACGTATGTGTGTTATATTTAGTCCATTGCTCTTATAGATCTAATATAATAGCCTAAACCCTAATGTCCTTCAGTTGATAAAGGAGTGTTTGTTAGTTGTTATATGATGCAACTTGATTATGTAAGTTTGAGATAATTATTAGGGAAAATTAACTTTAGGTCCCTAGGATAAGAATGTTCAGTGAAAACTCCCCATAGTTTGAAACATTGCGAAAAAGCCCCTGTTTGTTGGGTGTGCAAGTCCCTGTCCCCATTTATTTTTTTTTAATACCCATGTTGTCCTTGATTAGATGCCTTATCTGAGTTGATTTGAGCAGCTAGCATTTAATGCTCGTCACGCATTAGGCATGTGGGCCAGCTTGGAGGTTTTATTTTTGTCCACACTCTTCTAATTTCTGTCAACGTCAAGGTGGATAAGTTTTTACGTTGATAATTTTCTGAGATAATTTTTTTTTTACATGGATGCTATATTTCTTTCCACCCTTGATGGATACTAAATGCGCATTGAATTTTTTCCCTCAGAGATTTACCATTGGCAAATTATTCATAATTTGAAAATTATTCATAACATATAAATATTTATTTATCTTTAACTTATAAATTTTGTACATCTCTAATATATGTCTACATTCTCAAAATTTTTGTCCACCTTCTCAAAATATTTGTCCATTTTCTTAAATATTTTCTCTACGTTGCTAAATATTTTGTCCACCTTATTAAATATTCTATCTACTTTCTCTAATATTTTTTAATTTATTTTAATATTTTATCTACCTACTCTAGAAAAGCTTTGTTAGTACTGTAGAGATTTTCTTACATGAACATCTTTTCACATGGACTCAAAGACAAATTTTTCTTCAATTTTCTCTCTTTCTGTTAATCTTACCTAACTTTTATCAACTTTTTTACATTTCTGTCTATCTTTCATCCTTTTTACCCACCTTCATCAATTTCTATCTAATTCTATAAATTTTAGAATAGGTAGATAAAATATTAGAATAAATGGATAAAAAATTAGAGAAAGTGGATAAAATATTTGACAAGGTGGACAAATATTTTTAGAAGGTGGACAATGTGGACAAAATATTAAACAATACAAATTGATGAACTAGATTATAATAAACATTTTAAAAAATTTATCTCTGCAAAAAAAATATCAATGCAAAAAAATGTCCAACATGAGGTGGACGGAAGAGTGGACAAAAATATAGTTTCCAACCGCTTTCATCAATCTCCTATTTCATGAAAAGGACAAAATAATAAAAAGATAAAATTAAAATTTAAATATAAAATAGTATTTCTATCGACTTTACTCAACTTCTATTTACTTTTTAATATTTCTATCTATCTTTTCTTATTTTGTTCACCTTTGTCAGTATCTATCTAATTTTTTATAAATTTCTAGAGTATGTAGACAAAATATTAGAATAAGTGGATAAAAAATTAGAAAAAGTGGACAGAATATTTGATAAGTGGACAAATATTTAAGAAGGTGGATAAATGTTTTGAGAAGGTGGACAGAATATTAAACATAATAAATTGGTAAACTAGATTATAATAAACATTCCAAAAAAAATTATCTATGCAAAAAATTTATCAATGTAAAGAAAAATATTCAACCAAGAATATGGAAGAGTGGACAAAAATATAACTTCCAAGCCGCTATCATGAATCCATGTTTCATGAAAATAACAAAAGAGTAAAAGGACAAAAAGACAACACACGAGATAGAGCCAGCTAAGTAAGGGCAACAAGAGCAATATGAAAATAAAATGTGCCATTTGGTGGGAACAGGGACCTGCACACACAACAAACTGGATCAAGTGGCTTTTTCACTGCATTTCAAACTATGAGAATTTTTAACAAGACGGTATCATCCCACGTACCTAAAAACAATTTCCCCTAATTATTAACCCACTCATTCTAACCAAACCTTGACTTTCAAATTTAAATATAAAGCACCTGATGCTAGCTCACTGCAAAAGCAAACAATAACCTTTGCTTATTTTAACTCAGAAGACAAATAGTTGTTTCTTAGTTGATCAAACCTACATAAACATGCCTGCTAATGATCTTACCAGATTAATATTATAAACTGAACATCAACCTTGTTATTGATTCTACAAGTTAAGAAGAAACTCTCTTATTCGATTTATTATTGTCATCATCTGCATCTGAGTCGTCGCATTCAATCTTTTGTCAGTCAGGAAGTAAGAACCCTAGTTTTAAGTAAGTCATACTGATCAGGTTTCCATAAATAGCTTCCAACCTAATGTCGGCATTATATTTGTTTAACCCTAAAAGATTTGTCAAAGCAACTACAGCCAAGAGAAAACCCAACTAAAGCTCGGTGACTGTTTATCAGTCAACGTTAAATTTCATGATCAAAGAAATTGTCGTGATCTTGACATGAAATCTATAAATCAGCATAAATTTTTGGGATAAAACCTAAAATGTTTGACCTCTGTTAATATCAAATTTCTGACGACAGTAACTTTGGCTCAATGAGATGCCTAAACCTACAACGTTAGTGAAATATTTACTTCACTTGATCTTGTGATATTCAAATGGTGGTGACAATGATTTCTTTGTGTAATGCCTACAAAAATGTGCTGACAATGCCCTCTTAAGCTACCAAAAATGTTTATCAGTCCATCTCTGGGCACCTTATTCATGGTTTTCACCTCCCAACCAAAAAAAAATTAGGAAAAGAAAAGGCCTATGGAACTTCCAAACTGAAAACTAAGGACTCCACACAGGGATCTTTATTATTATTATTATTTCATCTTTCTTTTTCTTTGTAGCTTGTAACACATGCCACCACTTTCACTGTATTTCCCCTCTTCTCAAAACTATTGAACTACCATTGGATCAAGTCTAACTGCAAAGAATAACTTGAGTTAACAACTATCAGAGACCTCGGTTCCAAGATAATTCACCACCTCCACCATCTGCTCTGGACGAAAGCAGCTACCAAAACTATAGCTGACTCGTTGGTATCCCCATCATCCATCTCTGCAAGCTTCACCTTTGCTTCAAGTGGCAACAAAGAATCTCGACAGAGGGGGCAGGTGGCCCGTCCAACTTCAAGCCATCTATCCAAGCAAGATCTATGGAAGACATGCTTACATGCCAAGTCTCTAATCTCCTCACCTTCGTCAATATCGCAAAGACAGAAAACACACTCCACTTGCCCAAGTTCCCTTGTATACTGGGAGACAGTGAGTCCTATATCACAAAGTGAAGATGTGGGTAGATGAAGAGGTATAATATTATAGCTGTGGAATGGAGAATCCGGCAGCCATTCAAAATGGTTTCTCGCGAAAAACTGCAAGTACGGTGTGGCTAGTTGGAGAATTGGTCTGATCACAAGGACCAGAAATGGGAACAAAGAAAGCAGGAGATTAAGAACGATTAAAGGGAGCAGTAGGCTTGTTATTCCCATAGTTGTGAGAACAACAAAAGGCAGGCCGATACTGAGTGATCCATACACAATAGAGACTTCATATAGTAGCCATTGGTAGTATGAGTTTTGAAGTCATCAGAAATAAGTTATAATATTAAATAAGCCATCAGTCCTGCCAACTTGAAGATACAATGGCTATGCCTCCTTGCTCTTTTGCCCTTCACAACTCTCTTGGGGCCAGATGAAGGCCATATCTATGACTGATGGTACAACTAATCTTGTGATTTCTGTTTCACGTTGCAAGTAGGCTAAAATATCTGGTCCACTTGTATCCAGAGGTCAAGAACGGGTCAGTTTTGACAGATAGGGGATTCAAGTCGAATTTAGTCAAATTTTAGATAACTACAAATCAATTAGATCTGCCTATAAGAAATCAAAATTGGAGAAAATCTATGATCAATAATGACTAGGGGTGCCACCGGATACGGATTATCCGCGGATATCCGCATCCGAATCCGCCTCCAATCCGGATACGGATATCATTTTTTCACATCCGTCAATATTCGTATCCGTATCCGTATCCGAAAGGTAGGTGCGGATACGGATATGGTAAAAGTAATATTTTATTCGTATCCGATCTGATATCTGAATGTTGCGTGCTTCATAATATATCAGTATGGAGAAGACTATTCTTCAATGGAATAAGGTATTAAATTTTGATATTTTGAGTTGGTGAAAAAGTAATAGTGAAAAGTATTCGATTCTTGGAAGAGCACCACATGATATTTTGAGTGTTTCGACAACAATCATGTCATCTGAATCGACATTTAGCACCGGAGGACGTGTAATCTATTGTTATAGAAGTCAAATGATAATGAATACGATGAATGTATTGATATGTACACAATAATATCATAGTATGTATCACATTTAATATTGTAGTAGATGAAATAAAAAGTAATATAAGTATTTCTGTTTAATTTATCTTTAACCATATCCATTTTTAACATATCCGATTAGTATCCGCATCCGATCCGCTAATATCCGATTTATATCTGATATCCGATTTTGGCGGATACGGATATCATTTTTTCACATCCGCCAATATCCGTATCCGTATCCGTATCCGAAGGTTGGGTGCTGATATGAATATGATAGAGATGATATCCGATCCGTATCCGATCCGTATCCGATAGCACCCCTAATAATGACAGTTGCTAAATGTCTATGTTTAGATTAAAAAAAATCTAATAAAAATGCAACTTTCGGTGTCGTTTTATGAGGAGATTCCAGAGGAGATATTCAGGAAAAGACTCAAATTCATTCTTGGCTATTTACAATATAATACTCCCAACAATACAATGCAGATTTTTTGAACTGCGTATGACCTTAATTAAAAAGTAAAGTTTCATAGTCAACTTACTGCCCAACTGGGGGGCTGACTATTTGACGCAGAGCGGGAAGTGAACGTTGCCAGCTAGATCTTATTCTAGTACCATAAATCCTGAACTCAGGTAACAAAGTACTCGAATCCACGAGCACATCGCTTGAATTCACGAACAATTTACTCGAATCTACGAGTAACAACTCGACACCACGAGCAATGGGAGAGAGAAACTCAATTTTATTAATCAAAAGTTGTGTACCAAAATAGAGAATACAAAGGACTATTTATAGGCTTAAAAGAATCCGAATACTATGAAATCTAAATTAAACATAAAGAAACAGAAATTTTAATTGGAGTCCAAATCAGACCCAAAAACAAAATCCTAAATTAACTCATACTTGGGCTGAGATTCGTTTGGCGCTCGACCACTGGCTCTGCTCAGTATTGTCAGTTGACTGATTTTGAATGTGGCTCTCTGGTCTTGTGCCTAGTTCTGTCCGGTCGACCGAGCGACTAGGACCTGGTTTGCTTCAGGTCAGTCGATGGATGACCTGCTCTTTTTTTCTTCTGTTCTCTGTTGTTAGGCGGTCGAATGGGCTTGCATTCGAGCCTATGTTGAGCCTGAGTTTTTGGCTTTGCCTTCCTACATCTGTTCCTCTCATCAAAAAAAACTCATCCTCTAGTTCCAATCAAGGAAATGTTGACCGCCGTAACCTTGAGCAGACTCGTTATGTAGGGAAAGATTTTCAAAATTATGAAGAACAAACGATCATGATGTTGATTATCTTTCATGTGGTAGTAATACTTCAAAAGTTTGGCGTGCCAACTCTTTGCACTCTTCTAGTGATTTGTAGATTTTGTAACACTATGTTCCCGGAAAATGTACCCAGATATGTGTCCGATTTTTCGCTCATATTTTTATTTTTTCACGTATTTATTTTTATTTTTATTATTATTCTTATTACTTTGTATCAGACCCGATCTATTTTCTTTATACAATGATACTACTTGAAGACCTTCATGTCAGTTAGACTGGACCTGTTTCAATTTCAAATATTAATTTTCAATATTTTGAGTTTTTAAATTTCTGAAATATTTTTGATTTATTTTGCAACTCTCTTAAATTCAGTGTCAACCAGTATCGCTGATCGATTTCAATTTTTTAATTTACAAAAAAGGTTGAATTTCTTGAATCTGATCTCATAATTTTCCTCAAGTTAATATTTTCTATTTTTAGAGATTTCTTGGAGATTTTCTGAATTAGTCAAAATTTGATCAAATAAAATAATATTTTTCTTTCCCCAATCTTCTTAGTTTCCCACTTTCCTTTTTTCCTTTTTTACTCTCTCTTTTCTTTTCCCTTTCCCTTTCTTTCTCTTTTTCCTTTTCTTTTCTTTTACTTTTTCTTTTACTTTTCTTTTCCCTTTCCCTTTCCCTTTTGGAACATGAAGCAAAGCCCATGTTCCAAAACTAAAGCAACAATTTATCGAAAGACCTAAATTAAACTTGCCCTCTCCTCTCATCAAAGCATCTCTAAACTCTCTCTCCTCCCAATAATACCAAACCCAAAATGCCCAACTCTCCCTCCTCCAATCCCAATGGCCGAAGACGCTTGCAAGGTCCTAATCGAACCCCACGATGGCGACAAGAACGAGATCGACGACGGCGAGCCAGGCAGACGGAGGTGGTGTCATGGAGAAGGCCGACGAGGGAGAGGGCTGAGAGGTGGGGCTGTGGGGGAAGCGACCAAATTTCAGTAGGGGAACTGCCCCCACTCGCCCCTATGTAGGTCCACCAGTGCCCATAGCACAGGTTATTGTCCATCTCACCAAGAAAAATATTACAAAGATTTAATGTCTAAGTTTTTCGCGAGAGAAGAGAATGTTTTCTCCATGGTACATTATTTTTCATCTTGCTTGTTGCATGGTTCTGTGACGCAACTGATCACAACATTCTCGAATTTGAAATGATAAGGAAGCATCAAGCATGGATGGCTAGGTATGGACCAGTACCATACAGGGATGATGCTGAGAAAGCCCTGCAATTTGAGATATTTAAGGAGAACATTAAGCATATAGAAGATGACAATAGTGTCGGAGGGCACAAATTATACGTCCATTTACTGATCTCAATGGCGGTGAGATCTGTTGTGAATTCGGGAGACGCTCCCACGACCTGATCGACTGGGGCAGCGCCGGATCTACTAAGGCAACGTAAAGAAGAGAGGAAGAAGATATTTCAAAGTAGATAATAAGTCAACACACAATATAACATGGTTCCACCAATCAAACAGATCTTATATACGTTCATGGGAGAAGGGGGAGAAACTTTATTAAAACTTTTGGGGAGTACAATAAGAATTACTTACACCTCACGCTGAGAAGATTACAAATCCTTGATGGCCGCCAAGAACAGTGAATCCTTATGGCTAAGCTTCAATCACGAATCACTCACTTACATAAATTACACCTTAAGAATTACAAATTCATTGGATATCATTGAAGGCCACTCAAGGGGTTATTTATAGACCATAGAACTGTTCTAGTCTTAAACAAATTTAATCAATACGAACAATCACCGTCTCAGAATAAAGAAAATCCAAATCCAACTCGAATATGAAAACAAATTCAGAAAAGAAAACTGCCAGACCCACCATTAGTCAACTAGGCCAAGGTATTAGTCGAATAATATCATGTATTAGTCGACTAGGCCCAAATACTAGTCGACTACTCTGACAAAATTCGAGAACCCCAACTCTCTATTGTCCAACCTAGATGACTATACAATATATTAGTTGACTAATCTACATGATTAGTCGATTATACCCAGTATTAATCGACTGGTAATGTGCACAGCTCCTTGTACACGTCCGTTCTTTGATCTCCGAAGTTTCGTCTACCTTCACGACGTATTCCAGTCACAAATCCTAACAAGCTCCCCCTTGACTCGAATACGTCTAAGTTCAAGAATAGACATCATGCTCCATGTACTCATCCACGCACAATATAACAAAAACTTGACTTCCTCTCCATTTTGCTCCCTCTTCTCCATAATCCTCCTCGTAGGGTTCACAACTTGATTAGGTCGAATAAGTTCAGACTCAACCTGAACTTTATTACTCAACGATCTTCTTGATCCACACAGGATTTATGAGAATTTGCCCCATCATAGGAGTTACGATCTGGACTACCTCTTTGCGCGCCTAGTCCTAATCTCTCTTCGGGGTACAACTGAACATCCGAAATCGAAACCATCATAGTCTCTGATTGTTTCATAACCGCAGCTTTAGAAGCCGAGGATAATTGCAATCCACCAACTGTAACTTTCGAATTTCACAACATATACACATTACTGACATGTTCGGCCTGAACTTCACATGGGCCTCTTTGGAGACTTTCATAGCATTACCTTCAGAACTGAAACTGAACCCTTCCCTATGTAGGGCTCTAGGAGAGATGAGATTGTACCTTGATTCGGGAACACGACAAATGCCTTGAAGAGTAGTGATGCTGAAAGTATACCTAGAGGGGGGTGAATAGGTGTACCGCTAATCTAATGAACTTAATGCGAAAATTAAAATTAATTTGCAACTACACTTAGTGCAACCAACGAGTGTAGCCGAATTCCCCGTGAAGGGCTCTGGACTAACTCCTCTTGATTCCTCTGAATAAGAGTTGAGGCGCTATATGAAACTCTCGTGGTTAAGCACAAGTGAGGCACACAAACACACAAGCATGTATATGATATGACAAAGTAAAGCAATGCACAAATAGGAGAGAGAGTTGAGAGTCAATTGATCAAACGCAAACAATAAGATGTGTTTCGAGGTTCAAGCACCGAGCTCTACGTCCCCGCCTTCACCGAGAAGGATTTTCAATCCACTAGGAGTACCAAACTCCTCTCTCAACCAATACAACCTCCACTGAGGCAATACAAATGGTCTACCGAAGACCGGAGTACCAAACTCCACCAAACCAACCAATACAACCTCCACCGAGGCTACACAAACCCAACTCCACCTCACACTAGAGGGAGTACACCACAATCTCAACCTCTACCAAGGAGGGAGCTAACCACAACCCAAATCACCTCTACCAAAGAGGGATATCACAAAGCAAAGGGTTTACAACTTGGTGGTATATCTCAACCACAAACCAATTTTCCCACAAATAAATGATCCTATAGAATAGGATAGAATGATATAGCTCAAGTGTGAAAATCAAGGTGTTTTGAAAATCAAATAACAAAGAAAAACTACTTGGGAAACTACTTGAAAATGATAGAGATGAAGATCTAAAACAATATCCCAAAATCCTATTTTCTTTGATTTTTTCAAAACCCTTGAAAATAACAAATAAAGATGAAATCTTTAAGCTTTAAAAACACTTTTGAAAGCTTGTAAAAACACTGGAGAGTATAGAAGTTTTGGCTCTAAAAATCTTGAGGAAAAACTCAAACCAATGGGGTATTTATACTCCACAAACAAAAACTAGCCGTTAGCTGAAAATTTAGCTCGGCAGCTGGCGGTCGACCGGCCCGGTCGACCGCCAACGGTCAAAAATCCGACCGTTGGAGCTTCGGTCAACCGGCTCGGTCGATCGCAGCCTGGAACAGAGAGCAGAGCTCTCTGCCGGTCGACCGGGGCTTTCCAGAGAGCAGAAGCTCTCTGGCGGTCGACCGGGTCGGTCGACCGGCCCTCCAGCAGACTTGGCGTGCACGTTTTGTGCACGTCGGTCGACCGACTCGGTCGACCGACTCCTACCTCGGTCGACCGAACCGGTCGACCGGTAGAAGCCAGAACAGGATTTCAGGACTTGAAAACTTGGTTTTTATTAACCTGTAAAATCCCATAAAAACTCTAAAAATTCACAAAAATAAGTTCTAACATTATATTTGATATACAAACATGTGTGAAAATTTTCAACACATATTTCAAACTTTTTGAACCATTTTGTGACATGGAAAAATTATCGAAAACTAAAACCCGTATTTTCCAAAACTTGGATTTTTGACATGAAAATACGTTTTGTCCAAAACTCATCCAATACAAACATGATACTTAAACTCTTTGAAGCATGTTGCATATGGACATAAGTCCAATATACATGAAACATATACATATCCATGTTTTTTGACTTCAATAAAAATATGTTTTGTTAAAAATACCAAAACACCAAAACTCATGAATAGGTATATCAAACTAAGTTTATTTAAATAGTTGAAGCATACATGTATATAGAATATATCTAATATACATTTAAACAATGTAAACTTGTTTTGAACCTATCTATTCATGAAAACCAATATCGGTTAAACCAAAAACCGAAAACCAATATCCAAAACATGAAACGTGTGTGTGTTATGAACTTGAGCATATCACACTATCTAATTTTTACAAATGGATCTAAAACAAAAAACTAAACTATGTACCGAAGTCTTCTTGACGAACTCCGTTTTCAAGTCGACTCGATCCAAATCGTGATCCACCAAGCTTGACTCCAATGAGTGCTAGATATGACTTTGTCGCTTGGGCTCTTAAATCACCATGTGAAAGGCTTCAAAAACTCCTTTGTTGAAGCTAATTACCTACTAATATCTTGATTAAGGATCTGAAACTAAACATCACAAAATTATTAGTAAACATAACTACATGAGTTAATCATCATCAAAACTAGAGTGGAAGGCCTCTGGGCCAACAATCTCCCCCTTTTTGGATTAAAGTTAAGCTTCAAAGAAGCTCCCCCTTAACTCATGCATCACAATAAACAAATAAATATGCAATGAAAGCTCATAAACATGTATGCAAATGCATGGAGATAAACATGCATAAACAAGCATGAAACACTTCAAATTCTTTTTATTGCTATGCATGAACATAAATCCCTTTTTTCAAAACATGCATATATACTGAAATACTTCTCCGCCTTTTTGTCAATCATCAACAAAGGGTTAAAGTAAAACAAACCAATAAAAACAAATTCTTCTCCCCCTTTTTGTTCGAAACAAAGAATCAATAAAGGGGTGACATCAAACAAATCAATAAATATGTATATGCGATATACATTCATAAAGAGGAAGACGCAAAGTTAACTTCCCTACATATATGTATTACATGAAGAAAGGATGACAAGCCCTAATTCACATAACACATAATATGCAATGCATAAGAAGAGATGTGAAGCTCCCCCTACACACGTGCATCGTATAAAGAAGAGTTGTCAAGCTCCTCAATATATGATACACTCAACATGAATTTATATGTAGAAGAGATGTTAAGCTCCCCTTGCATATAGGCAATATAAATCAAAACACATTTTTTTTAATATTTCTTATTTAAAAATAACATTTTGAATTTTTCTCAATAAAACAAATTTTGAGATATCTTAGAAAATCAATTTTTAAGATACCAATTAAAAGTAAACAAATAAATATCTTGATACCAATTGTGAATATTTTTCATTTTTAACATATGATACCAAATTGAAATCAATTTTTCAATCAATTTTCAACACAAAGTGTGGGAGTAGAAATCAACGGTAAACAAAATATCAATTGAAAGATAAAATACGATTTTCTCCCCCTTTATGAAACACCAAATAAAACGATGCATAAGCTTGTATTAGGATACCAATTGAAAACTAATCAATTGAAATATGATATTCATTAAAAATTAAGCTTAGCATAATCAACATTTGTGCTCAAAAATATAGGAATATAGTAAGCACAAATAAAACATATATAGGTGTATGAAAAATGAGTACCAATCAAAATAGATGATACCAATTGAAAGCATACATACACAAAAAATATATGAGTATACAAAAAATGTCAATATTGATATTAATTGAAAAATCCAATGATACCAATTGAAATACTAATAAGATCAAGTGTATATCTCATGTTACCTACCACCCATTTCATGCACAAGTTAAAAAGAATTTTCAATAATAAACATACAAGGCATGGTCGCCCAACCAACCGCCCTTGAAATGGGTAGGGATTTTCAAAAATAAGTTTGAAAATATTATATGTTTGAAAACTCTACCATAATGAAGAATATGAACTAGTTATAAGAAAATTTTGTAAACTAGTACGAATTCCTTCAAGTAAAGAATAAAACAAAATTATATTTCATGAAAAACATGTAAATCACATGATCATTTAAACACTCAATGGTCTATAAAACATATATATAGTCTCATGAAAACAAAATATGAGAAAACATTAAATAAAGTGAGTGTATAAGTGTAATGTTAGATACAAAGTCATGAAAATAGTCAATTAAGCTCAACATTCCTTAAAACATGACAATCATCAAAACTAGAATTCTTCAAAGGTATATGTATGTCATGTACAAACTAAAGTATACATACATATCCAAAAATAAATGAGTCCACAAATGTATATGCATGAAGGCATGTGGCTCAAGGATGTATATGTATAATCAATAGTTTAGACAAGATAGACATATACATGAAGTTAAACATATAAACATATAAACATGGAAAAATATGTATAAAAATGGGAATACAAGTCAAATGTATGAATCATCAAAACTAGACTATACTAGTACATCTAATGGATACAATGAGCGTTCAGGCACAAACCATCTAATAATCTATTTGTAGCTCATTATATGTACAAGTATAGATCCTAGTTTTAATGAAAACAAACATCTAAACATATATTCAAATCATGAAGCATAGAAATCAAAACACAAACTCATAAACATCCATATAATCGTTATGTATATGAACATGCATAGATTTAGGACATACACATTAGTTAAAAACAAATGTGAGAACACAAAGATATAAATTCATATTAAACATGGGTGTCTCAAATAACTAAACATGTATATCACTAATCTAAATCTCATGGCATATAACATACTAATCATAAAACATCAAGACGTGCTAAAAATGAATAATATGAAAGCATGTAAACATAATGGGAGTTAGAGATTGTTACCAAAACCTATGAGGGCAACTCTCCAAGTCTCCAAAACAAGGTGGTCTTCCCACCAAAACATCCCTTGAAAGTGATGCATCCAAATAATAATCTTTAAGCTCGGAACACATCCACCTCAAGGCACCATAACTCTCACGTCATGCGAGAGCCCACACCTAAATCAAATATAATAGGGGTGGTCTTTGGTACCCACACTCTTTTGGGTCCATGGGGGTTAGTACCTTTTCTAACTCAAACAAATTTATTTGCTAAATTTACATCATGTATATGATCATAGCAAAATTTAGCAAGGTGGCCCTTTCGTCCACAATGTGTACAAGTGTACACATGAGCATACAAAGTATGATGGATGTGACCGTGAGGAGCATGTGTATGCCGTGGAGGGTGTGCATGCATAATAGGAACTTGTTTCTTTCGAAACAAAGATTCCAAACGTGTATGGCTCACAACACATTGGCTCAAAGTGGAGCCCAAACAATCCATATTCTTCTTTAACAAATTTATATCTTTTCAATCATAGAAGAAGTGGAGCATGCAATAGGTAAGCTAGGTGAAGCTACACTAGCATGGCAAACATGTGAATCAATATTAATTTTTAAAGATTCATTTTTCTTTAAACAATCTTCTAAGTCCTTTGAAATAGAAGCAATTTTTGTTTTTAAAGAATCATTTCTTTTAAACAAAATCAACTTTTGAAGACAATTTTTCATTTTTCTTCAAATATTATTACAATCATTTTTAGATTTCAAAAATTCATTTTCCTTTAGGGCAAGGTCTAGTTTAGATTTCAATGAATCCTTTTCATTTGAAATCTCTACTTTATCTTGCAAAATCAAATCTAGTCTTGAACATAAATCCTTGTTTTCTTTATTAAGTTCAAAAGTTTTCTTTTTCAAAAGATTATATTTTTCTAATAATTTTTCACATACAATGGATAGTTCTTCATTCAAGGCATTGGCATCAATATTCTCATCACATGAAGAACTAGCATCATCACAATCTAATTGAGATTCCGAATATACCTCAAGGGAGTCATTCCCTTGGACCATGAAGCACTGTGGCTCGGATTCTCCACTAGATTCATCCTCCATGATGTTGGGCGTTTGTAGCTCGGAGGAAGTCAACTTGTTCCACACTGAAAAGGTGGAATCATAGTTAGAAACAAGCATAAGATAATCTTTATTAAGCGTGCTTCTAATAGCCTCAAGGGCAAGTACATTGGCCTCTATATGCTTGCTATCATTACAGTAGGATTTCTTAGTAATAGCAAGGTAAACATGCAAGCCTAGGGTTTTTAGGTACATGGACATCCTAAATTTTCACATGTCAATGTTGGAAACATCAAACATGGGAGGTGACAAGCAATCCATGAGAGTGTGCAAACAATATACGTGCAAATGTAAATGATAGATTAGCAAACTAAGATCACACTCCTAGGTGGTTAAACCAAATATCAAGAGCATAGGCTCTGATACCAATTGAAAGTACACCTAGAGGGGGGGTGAATAGGTGTACCCACTAATCTAATGAACTAAATGCGGAAATTAAAACTAATTTGCAATTACACTTAGTGCAACCAACGAGTGTAGCCGAATTCCCTGTGAAGGGCTCTGGAATAACTCCTCTTGATTCCTCTGAATAACAGTTGAGGCGCTATATGAAGCTCTCGTGGTTAAGCACAAGTGAGGCACACAAACACACAAGCATGTATATGATATGACAAAGTAAAGCAATACACAAATAAGGAGAGAGAGTTGAGAGTCAATTGATCAAACGCAAACAATAAGATGTGTTTCGAGGTTCGAGCACCAAGCTCTACATCCCCGCCTTCACCGAGAAGGATTTCCAATCCACTGGGAGTACCGAACTCCTCTCTCAACCAATACAACCTCCACCGAGGCAATACAAATGGTCTACCGAAGACCGGAGTACCGAACTCCACCAAACCAACCAATACAACCTCCACCGAGGCTACACAAACCCAACTCCACCTCACACTAGAGGGAGTACACCACAATCTCAACCTCTACTAAGGAGGGAGCTAACCACAGCCCAAATCAACCTCTACCAAAGAGGGATATCACAAAGCAAAGGGTTTACAACTTGGTGGTATATCTCAACCACAAACCAATTTTCCCACAAATAAATGATCCTATAGAATAGGATAGAATGATATAGCTCAAGTGTGGAAATCAAGGTGTTTTGGAAATCAAATAACAAAGAAAAACTACTTGGGAAACTACTTGAAAATAATAGAGATGAAGATCTAAAACAATATCCCAAAATCCTATTTTCTTTGATTTTTTCAAAACCCTTGAAAACAACAAATAAAGATGAAATCTTTAAGCTTTAAAAACACTTTTGAAAGCTTGTTAAAACACTGGAGAGTATAGAAGTTTTGGCTCTAAAAATCTTGAGGAAAAACTCAAACCAATGGGGTATTTATACTCCACAAACAAAAACTAGCCGTTAGCTGAAAATTCAGCTCTGACGGCTGGAGGTTGACCGGCCCGGTCGACCGCCAATGGTCAAAAATCCGACCATTGGAGCTTCGGTCGACCGGCTCGGTCGACCGCAGCCTGGAGCAGAGAGCAGAGCTCTCTGCCGGTCGACCGGGGCTTTCCAGAGAGCAGAAGCTCTCTGGCGGTCGACCGGGTTGGTCGACCGGCCCTCCAGCAGACTTGGCGTGCACGTTCTGTGCACATCAGTCGACCGACTCGGTCGACCGACTCCTAGCTCGGTCGACCTGCAGAAGCCAGAACAGGGATTTCAGGACTTGAAAACTTGCTTTTTATTAACCTGTAAAATCCCATAAAAACTCTAAAAATCCACAAAAATAAGTTCTAACATTATATTTGATATACAAACATGTGTGAAAAATTTCAACACATATTTCAAACTTTTGAACCATTTTTGTGACATGGAAAAATTATCGAAAACTAAAACCCGTATTTTCCAAAACTTGGATTTTTGACATGAAAATACGTTTTGTCCAAAACTCATCCAATACAAAACATGATACTTAAACACTTTGAAGCATGTTGCATATGGACATAAGTCCAATATACATGAAACATATATATATCCATGTTTTTAACTTCAATAAAAAATATGTTTTGTTAAAAATACCAAAACACCAAAACTCATGAATAGGTATATCAAACTAAGTTTATTTAAATAGTTGAAGCATACATGTATATAGAACATATCTAATATACATTTAAACAATGTAAACTTGTTTTGAATCTATCTATTCATGAAAACCAATATCGGTTAAACCAAAACTGAAAACCAATATCCAAAACATGAAACGTGTGTGTGTTGTGAACTTGAGCATATCACACTATCTAATCTTTACAAATGGATCTAAAACAAAAACTAAACTATGTACCGAAGTCTTCTTGACGAACTCCGTCTTCAAATCGACTCGAACCAAACCGTGATCCACTGAGCTTGACTCCAATGAGTGCTAGATATGACTTTGTCGCTCGGACTCTTAAATCACCATGTGAAAGGCTTCAAAACTCCTTTGTTGAAGCTAATCACCTACTAATATCTTGATTAAGGATCTGAAACTAAACATCACAAGATTATTAGTAAACATAACTACATGAGTTAATCATCATCAAAACTAGAGTGGAAGGCCTCTGGGCCAACAGATGCATCCATCATGAGACTGAAATTAGATTGTTCCTTCGCCAACACCTTATTTGTAGCAGAATTTTCCAGCCGAAGTGTATGAAGAACATCTTCCTATTGGAACTGATGTGATGTGAATATACAGAGTCAATAATCCATCTACCTTTGTTACTAACTGATCTGTCTGTAACAGATAGAATGTCGTATTGTTCATCTTCTCCAATCAGTTCAGTGACATTAGTATCTGGTTGTTTCTTTTTTCGAAGCAACAATCAACTATAATGTGCCCCTTCTTGTGACAATAGTTGCTTGTTAAACTCCTATGTTTTGAGTTATCGTGAAAGTTTCATTATTACTTTTCTCCCTTGAATAATGTACTTACTCGGAATCATCATGATGAGACTCACCCGTCAACTGGGCGTCAATTTTGTCCTTGTTGAGCAGATGCTCCTTGATCTCATTGACCTTGAATGTTGACTTGCCTCCATAGTTGATAGCTTCCCTAAAGTTCTTATATGAAGAAGGTAAAGAACATGGTAAAATATTTGATCATCATCTTCTATCTAAACCTCTATCTTATCTAAATCATCGATAATAGAGGAAAATTCTGCAATGTGAGACTTGATAGGTGTACCTTCAAGCATGCAGAGAAGAAAGGGATGCTGCTTCAGAATCAACCGATTCGCCAACGACTTCTTCAGATAGTGGTCTTGAAGTCGCTCCCACAATGAGGATGTTGTTTTCTCCATAGAAAAATCGTTCAACATTTCATCCACCAAGCAAAGCTGAATAGCTGTCAAGACTTTCTCATCCAACTCCTAACAAATTTCTTTCTTCATGTCTTGAAACTTTTTCTCCCTCCCGAGTAGTGCTTTCTTCAACCCGCTCTGGGTAAGGATGGCGTTCATCCTAATCTGCCATCTGTTGAAATTGATGACATCATCGAACTTCTGAATATCAAACTTGATCGCAGATATCTTCACGTTAACATGCTCTGATACCAATTATTATGAATTTAGGGGACGCCCCACGACCGGATCGACTAGGGCAGCACAGTGAAAACTTACCATAGGCTCTACTAAGGCAACGTGAAGAAGAGAAGAAGATATTTCAAAGTAGATAGAAAGCTAACACATAATATAACGTGGTTTCACCGATCAAACGGATCGTATGTATATCCACGGGAGAATGGGAGAAACTTTATTAAAACTTATAGGGAGTAAAATAAGAATTACTTACACCTCACGCTGAGAAGATTGTAATCCCTTGATGGCTGCCAAAAACAACGAACCTTTATTGTTAAGCTTCTCTCACGAATCTCTATCCTAGACGAATTACACTCTTAAAAATTACAAATTTATTGGATATCATTGAAAGCCACCCCAATGGGGTTATTTATAGACCATAGAACTCTCCTAATCTTAAACAAATTTCATCAATACGAACAACCACCGCTTCAGAATAAAGGAAACATGAATCCAACTCGAATCTGAAAATAGATCCAGAAAAAGAAACTTTCAGAGCCGTCATTTATCGACTAGGTCAAGGTATTAGTCGACTAATATCATGTATTACTAGTCAACTACTCTGACAAGATTCGAGAGCCCCAACTCTCTGTTTGTCAACCTAGTCGACTATACAATATATTAATCGACTAATCTATATGCTTAGTCTACTATACCCAGTATTACTCGACTAGTAATGTGTACAGTTTCATTTGCACGTCCGTTCTTTGATCTTCAAAGTTTCGTCTACCTTTACGATGTATTCCAATCACAAATCTTAGCAAATTCTTGACTGCTTATATGGGGGGATTCAAAGTCCCCAAGGAGAGGTTAAGGAGCCACTTAAGTTTACTGGAGGACCAAATTAAGAAAAGGAAAAACAAAAGAAAAGTTTACTTCTCAAATTTGAGATTTAAAATCCAAGGCAAGAGCTCCTCCTATGGTCTCATCATGCCTTTGCAAAATTATCACGAAACTCTAGATCATCAAATAATTCCAAAACTTCACTGCTAGAATACAATGTGTCAATCATTGTCATGTCTTTATTGATGATTGTCATGTCTTTATTGATGATTTTGTTAGAAATATAATTCAATTTCTAATCACGTTAGTAGAAGATTTTGGTCAAAGTTGTGTTAAATTAGGAATGTCTATTTAGAAGAGTATATTTCTTTAGGAGTCAAGGTCTAAATATAATAGTTGCAAGAGTTTCTATTTATTTGAGTTTTCATGTAATAGTAATATTTGATTATTAGAGTTTGTATAGGAGTAGGAGATTGGAGAATTTATATTTTTATAAACAAAACACAAGTAGGCTCAATTTTGTATGAGAAAGTTTTATAAGAAATTGTGAGAAATTATTGAGGTCAATAAAATAAAGTTGCTACTTTTCTTCCTCCAAAGATTCCTCTCCTCTCAATTTTTTTTTTTTTAATTGAAGATCAACAGTGACATCAGAGCCATAAAATTATCGCTCATGTTGCGCCAATTATCGCCATCACCAACAACCGATTCGAAGTCAATCTTCAAAGAAAATGGATAACAAGTTAATGTAACTTGTTGTTTCTTATCCCATAAAAGATAACAACCAAGTTAGAGCACCAAGATGAAGGAATTATTTATCTCTCAAGACATGTGGGAGATCATTAAAAAAGGTTTCGAGATGCCAAAAGATTAGAGTAAATTAATGTAAACTAAAGGGATCAATTTGACGACTTAAAGACAAGAGATAGATTTTCTCTTTTCTTAATATTTCATAGAATTAATGAAGATACTTCTGATATTATTGAAGGTGCAACAACAAAATATTTTTGAGATATTTTACAGAAAACATATGAAGAGAGTAAAACAGAAACAACTCATGAAGTCATGGAGTTTGAGGAGAGGATGGAAAGAATTCTACGAATTCAAAAAGAGACGAAAAAAGTTCAATAAATAGAAAACTTAAAAAAAATCAACTCATGAAATATATGTAAATCCATGAGAACAAGATTTTAGAAAGAAGGATGAGGAGGAGAAGAATAAAAGGAAGGAAAGAAAGAAGAAAAAAGAGGAAGAGAAGAAGAACATGCAAGAGATGAAGCGGAAGAAAGAGAAAAAGAAAAAGATACAAAAGAAGCAAAACGAGAAGAAAAAGAAGAAGAAAGGGAAGAAGAAAGAGAAGTGAAGAAGAACAACAGAAAGCAAAACAAGAACAAGAAGAAGAAAAAATAAGCATGATTAATAAGTGGTACTTACAACAATGAAATAGGGCAAAGCAGTGTTGATTTCTAATTATAAAAAATCAAGCACTTTAATTCATGTTCGCTTCAAAAGTGAAGAAAGAAGTGAAAATTGAAGAAGACTTTCGAAGAAATCATGAGGATTGGCAAAAAGAAAATAAAACATCTTATATTGTAAGACGATTACAACATCAAAAAAAAAAAAAAAAAGAACAAAAATATCTAAGAGGAGCACCACGGCCATCATCAAGAAAAGGTCCAAGATGAAGTACAAGAGCAAAAGCAAAGAGAGATAAGCGTAATTTTATTTGTTACAAAAAGTTGAATGTGTATTCTTACTTTGATAGGTGGAATGCTAGCATGAGTAAAGTGAAAAAAGAAAATCAAAAGGAGCCGACAACGCATTATAATTACTACAATTATGAAGTTATTTTCTTAAAGTTTGCATAGAACACTTTTGTGAAGATATGACGATTGTTAGATTGAGTTAAAACTAACAGTATCTACTTAGAAAAGTCTCTATCAAGCACAAGGGGTGTACGAACAAAACTCTGATATCATGTTACTCAGGAAAAATCTCTCTCTAAAAGACACTTTGAAAAGAGAGGATCCATGAACTAATATAAAGTCAAGGAGGCCTACCGAACAGCCGATGTGGGACTATTCTCCACACTTCTATCTCCACGGTCTGCTCACCACAAGCCTTCCGACTCGGGTGAACAGTTTGAAGACAAGTGAAATGCAATTGCTTTCTATCTTTCAAATTCTCTACGAGGATGATTTGATCGCATATGTGATTGTGTGTCATCCCTGGTGCATTTGATTTTGTTGTTCCTTTGATTATAATTTCTATGTTTATTCTCTCACTGTTTTCTTTTGATGTGCCAATATGAGAGTCTCAAATTATTACTGTAAGAAGATTTTCGGTGTATACGTTCATGTAACAAGTATCATGGTCAATATTACATCTCTGTTTTATTTCTGAATGTTTATCACTAAATTTTTATTTAAGGTAAAGCTCCAGCAAGCCCATGTAATTAAGAATAATCATTCAGACCTGCAAATTGACAACTAAATATAAACTAAGTTGATAGAGGCTTCATTCCTGTCTCCAGGCCCAAAAAGAAGCTAAGTTCAATTTACTCTCGTAAAAAAAAAAATGACATCAGAAACAAGGTAGCAAAGAGGAAGAGTGCATCATTTCGCTTTCAAGAACATATTCAAGGACCCTTTTCACTTTCACAGATGCATATCAAATTCGAACTTCAGATTCAAAATTAAGGAGCATTTTGATTGGGTTGTACATAGCAATATATTTAACCTCAATAAACCAGTGGAGATAGACAAGATGTTGCAGGCATAGAAATAATGACATGGAAATTTTCTAACTTCTATCTGAAATTCAACACATCAATAAGCATACTTGAAAATGCTCTTTAAATTTCAAATGTCACTAAGCATATTTCGAACTTCACCAATGAAAACATCAAAACACCAACAAATTTACTAATCCGTTTTTTTTTTTGAGAAATCTAGTCATTCAACACTAGTAGCTGTAAATTTATGCCATATCTTGATTATACACTAAACAGATTTCTCTAACTAAAACTACGAATAAAACATGAGATACAAAGAGATCGTCAAATCTCCAGCCCTGGGAGAAGGTCAAGAACTCCCACTTAGATAGGAGAGACAATTGCTTCCAATATGTAGCAGGCAAATCTTGAATCTATGATCGTGCTAAATTCAATAATTTTGACTCTACCATTAGTAATAGGGTTTTTCTAATAATTAAGAGTATAGTTAAAGAAAGAAAAACATAAAAACTTTAGACCATTAGTAGTAATAAATTAGTACCAATTCAGCAACAGATCAATAAGCATACTTGAAAATCACATCTTCAACACTTAATAAGATGGTACCAATTCAGCAACACATCAATCAGCATTCTTTAAAATCGCATCTTCAACACTTTCTGAAATTAAATTCATCTCACAACATTGACGGAACAGGAAACATTATCGTTCTGTCAAAATCTCTTCTTTACTTGTGCAAACTGTAACAGATTTCTCCAATATCTAAAATTAGTTCACTACAGAACTCAGTAATGGGCAGTTGGATGGGAAACATCTGGCCTCCCTGCTACAAACACTACTGGAGACGAGCCAGACCAACCTTGGTTAGAAATTGGCACAAATATGGACAGGTTGGATGTCAGGTTGGCGTAAATCTTAGTCATTTTTCACGTACAGTCTTGAGGTCTCACATACAAAAAAGCTACAAATTTAGAATAGAATGGAATAGTTATACATCTTTCAAATGTCATCAGAGCGTTCAAGAAGGGTCCTAGTGTCCGACACCTCAATAAACCAAAATTTGAAGTGTCCATGTAACAATTTTTTTATATGATAATAAATATAGCCTCAAAGGCTTGACGTGTCATCATAGTTTCATCTTAACCACATCAAAGAAAACAGGACATTCATGTAGTAACAAGTCCAGATATAGAAACTTCATGTGTCCTCTTTTGCATATTCAATCATAGTCTGAAAAAGATAACTCATCCTTGGAAAATCAATATGAAAATGGACACAGTTGCATAGCTTAACAGCATAAACAAAGCTAGTTAACCCAGGAGCGGAACCAGGAATAAATTTTGAGGTGAGCTATAATCTTTTATAACATATGCTTGTGCAATATATGAATTTACCAGAAGAATAAAATAATATTCTCCACTAAATCAGGAGAGCAATCAGGAATAAATTTGCCAAAAGAAAACCAAAATAGAAGGGATTTTAAGGCAATATATGAAAAATTGGGGGGGGGGGGGGGGGGGGGGGGGGCCTAAAGCCCGGCCCAGCCAACAGCTAGTTCCGCCCCTGAGTTAACCTAAAGAAGCAATTTTTAGTATACCAATTAACCGAAGGATGATTTAGATGAGGACAGGAGAGGGCATGAACCTAGGTTCTAGGAAGCAATTTAGGACAAAAATGACGCTGTATGCAAGGTAAGTATACATGATATGATCTCGGTCAATGATTCAGTAATAGTATTCCCATGACACCTTCATATGCTCTTCTAAGTCGCAACCCTGACAAAACAAGAGAGAAAGCCGCTGTCTAGCAGTCTTTCTTCTCAACATTCCAAACAGTTCCCAGTTCATAAAAAGGATGCTGCCCTGAAATGTATCAAGCATCACTACGAACTGACAACTACGCATAACTGCTCAATATTTGCTAGAGGTTTCATTCCTGTCTCCAGGCGAACAAATAAACAAACAACTAAAGTTCAACCCATGGAAAAATTTCCTCTCAACAAGGTTGCTAGCAACAAGGAAGTTGCCCAGAAAAAACTTGTATTGTGTCATATTATTGTCTGTATTCAGTTGTCACATATGAAAGAGGTACATCATTCATTTTCAGGAACATATTCAAGGATGCTTAAACTCCCACAGATGTATGCCAAATACAACTTTGAATTCAAATTTTAAGGTGCATTGATGAGACTATATATATGGGCATGATTAAACTAAATAAGTTAGCATAGACTACGAGGGCATGGAAATTTTCAAGCTTCTCTCTGAAGATTATAAAGTTAAAACAAGAGCATAGCAAAGAAGGATAAAAATTCAACTCCTTGAGCAACCGCATGCGTTACCAGTCCAGCAAGCAACCACAGAAATCGTTAAAACACATCATTCAGCATACATCAGACCTCATCAACGTAAGCACAAAAAAAACCCCAACTAGTGTTCATTCCACATTTTTCTTGAGCAAAACTAGTGCATTGAACAATTGTATATGTAAATTTATCCGATATCATGAATTGAACCCCAAACAGAGATTTCTCCAAACTCAAAAGTTACCCACAAAGCATCCACAAATATCCACTCCTGGGAGTAGGAGAGGGTGGAGAACTCCCATTTAGATACACGGGATAATTTTTTTCAATATGTAGGAGGCAAGTCTTTAACATGCACATAAAAGAAAGTGCCTTTACTAACTCTCATCCAAGTTCCTCTCTAAGATATCCAACATCTTAAATGGCTAGAATCGATGAATTAAACTCTATTAAGTATAACCTTTCACAATAAAGTTCTCTTTCTGATAAAACATTAATACTCCCATCGTAAAAGAGACATAAACAAATTAAGCGACCATCAATAACAGTCAGCAGATATATCAAATACTAACATCTTGACAAGTTAAACACACCAATAGACATAGTTGATAACCGTGAATTCAAATTTCCGAAAGTAAATTCATTTCATATCCTTATGTAAAAATCTCTCGTTTCCTTTTTATGCAAACTGTAAGAGATTTCTCCAATGTCTAAATATTACCTAACAACAACAATCATCATGAGATACAAAGATGTCATCCCTCAATGTCCACCACATTATTATCTCAAATAAACAGAAAAGAAAGCATTAAACTTACCCTCATTTTACATAATCAAGCTTCACTCCACCTTCAAATCAACTTCCTCCTCTTCTTGCTCCGCCTTCTGCGATCCCATGATCCTCCCGAGCACCACGAAGCTCATCCCGCCGGCGACATTGTTCAGGCACCTCAGCACCACCACCACCGCCTGAACAGAGCAGCCGGCATCGCTCTGGCCATCAAGAACTCTGCCGCATTCAGCGTCTGGTACCTCAGGTTGCTGCTCAGCCCCATGTTCACCGCCCACGTTGCCGCATTCAGCACCGTCTTCGGCCCTTTCTTCTTCTTCTTCCCCATCGTCTCCTCCCCCTTTCCTCTCTCCCTCAACGTCACCAGCCCGTTCGATATGGCGGTCCCAGCGAGCCCCGAAGCGAACCCGACAGCGGCAAAGATCACTCCTTTGTAGACGAAGGTGGCGATTCGTGCCCCGAGAGAGTACGGACCGGGCTCGAAGATGTAGGAGGGGAGAGAAGACGAAGATGCCGACGAACTCACTGCTGTGGGGGCGAGGAGGTACATGAGGGTGAAGTTGACAATGGAGCCGACGACGAGGGTGGAGAGGACGAAGTCGAGCTCGCCGAGGCCGAAGTTGGGACGGGTGGCCATGTCGCCGACCGCCGTGGCGGATACGCCGACGACCTCCTCCATCAACACCTTGAAGGGGAACTCGGGGTCGGCGGCCACGCGGGATCGCCAGCCCTCGATGAAGAGGGCGATCGGGTTCGTGCTGCCGCCTCTCCTGCTGCTGTCGCCGCCGTCCGCGTCTCCCCCGCCTCCACCGCCGCCAAATCCCCCGTTGTTGTTATTGTTACCGTCGTTGATTCCATTGCTGAGGGCGGCAGATTGAGAGAGGACGAGACGGGAAGAAGATCGAAGATGGTGAGATAAAAATTGGATCTTTCTGGCGGGAAAGGGGTGGGATTTGGGGAGGGGGTTGTCTGAGAGAGGGGAGAAGCGGAGGTGGGCGGAGGAGGAGGCGGCCATGGCGGTGGAGAGCGGCGATGAGCTCGAGAGAGCAGCGGAAAGAAAGAGGATCTCTGGTTTGGTGTTTTGTAGAAAAATGCCGTGCTGTTTGAGGATGTGTGCTGTGAAGCAGCGCCGAATGACGAATAATCTTTCTGCACGTGGCGGTCACTCATAAATTTGAGGTGGGGCCCACTTGGTTTATGGGACGAAAGAGTTGGTGGGGTTGGGGCCGGCGACGGCCGGAGGGGTTTTAGGTTTCCCCACCCACTTTATTTCTATAAATACCCTTACTGAACACCATTTTTACTATGATTTGTTTGGAAATAGTACAGGAAATGTGTGGAATATTGGAGGGTAATTTAGGCATAAAGGTGAAAAGGTTGGAAAGTGGAAGGCGGAATCTAGCTTTTTTTTTTTTTAGAGACTCTTGGAGATCTGAAGAGGATCAGCTGTGGGAGTCGTATTTACGTACAAAATCTCCATCCAATAAGAGCCTGCCAAGTGGCATTTTTAAATATTTAACAACAACAATAGCAAAAAGAATAAATTGAAAGTGTAGGAAAATCAATTCCATTTCATTGTTATCCTTTGAGAAAAGTATAAATAGTTTTATGAATTTTCATAAAAAGAAAAGATGAAGTGACATCATGGCTCAGAGACCAGTCACAATGAATCTAAAAATTTTACTGGATGATTACATCTAAGAACTTAGGAAAAGCATTGTTCAGAGAGATTTTCCATGATGAGAATTTCTCAAGTTTACTTTTTGTGATTTTTAAAGTTTCATTGATTAGTCTACCTTCTTAAAAGATATAAAAATATTTATCACAAATGATAATAATATTTGCATCTCGATGCAGAATATAATTAAGGATATTATGGAAGGAATCAAAAGCCCTTTCCTAGCACACTGAAGAAAACGGTCTAATCCAAAGCCGGAACTTATGTATAAATTATAATATACATTGTAAATGGGAATTCATGTCCATTGGTTCTCTAAACAGTTTACTAATTTCTAGATACGAAAAGAACAATCAGTGAGACAAAAACTGGCATTATATTTAAATTAAACATGGCAATTGTCTGGTGTATTTGGATCTAGCCAAACAAATTCCTCGTTCCGAGAGCCTGTTTGGCTCTCGGAAACGGGAGATAGAAATTCAAGTGGGGCTTACATTATCAGATTTTTCAAACAAAATGGATTAAGCGGGGCTCATAAACGGTAATTTTTCAAGTTTTTTTTCCAGCACCAGTACGCGAAAACCAACAGAGAGGTCACATAAAATTTTTGCGGGTCACACTGCTATCATTGCCTTTGTTTTAAGACAACCAAACAGCACTTCATGGAACAGTGACATGACCGTCGTGTGGGGCCATGAACAGTTGATTTCCGGGCTCATTTCTGGAGAAACAAACAGGCCCCTCGAGAGAGCTGTTGGAAATCCACGCGACAGAGAAGACGGGCTCCAGAGAACAGTCATCAATAGCACGAACAATTAATCAAAAAAAAGAGAGAACACAAGATTTAACGAGATTCGGCAATTTGCCTACGTCCTAGGGGCAAGGGGAGAGAGTTCTTATTAAATCAATCAATTACAGGTTTCAGGTTACAAATATTGGGGACACTACCTCTCTTTATATAGAAAGCACGAAGAAAAAGAAACCAAAAACACCTAATTCGGATCAGAAACGAATTCAGAATCAGATTTGTAAACAGGGCCGCTACAGTTGAATTAGTAGACAAGGTCAAAACCTAGTCGACTAATCGCTTCTATTAGTCGACTAGATATTTGGCCTAGTTGACTAGCATGTAGTGAAACAGATTTTTCAACTTTCTATTTGTATCATTATTCAATTAGTCCAAATCCCTAGTCGACTAGGTCATTTCCTCCTATGCAATCCACCATTGATACGACTGATACGCTCTCGTATTTGACACCATTGATTGCATCGATATTTGGCTAAGCTTCAAAAGAGTTTAACAAACTCTATCAACAAGATTTTTACCCTCTCTCCCCACAATTCCCCACCTCGATGAAGATTTCTCAAATCTGAGCCGAACACAATATAGCACCATGTCGACTCCAATTGGCTGCACCATTGTGGTTGCCTACGTACTCATACCCAACGGGTAAGCCACACGTAGTTCATCCAAATGAGCTCCATCGAGCTCAAGTAACTGTGACAAAATTTTCAGCAGCGAGCCGAACTGGCTGAGTCATATGAACCTTCTACGAATATCGTCATGGAGAAAAACGGACTTCAATTTGAGTTTGTCACGTTCACAAACTTGAGATTCATACTTCTTTATCCACTTTTGTGGATTTATCTTGGTTCCAATAGCTGCAAATAATTCGACATTCTTATCATGTCTTCAACTTGTTCCGCATCAAAACTGGCTATATGATCTCCACCCGGTGTCACATCTGGTGAAGTTCTTACTGATACCGAACCAACTGGAGGTGGTGGAGTAGCATCTACCTCCACCTGCTGCAATACATGTTTGGTCTTCGTCCTCTCTACCCGCTGAAGGACGGTAGACTTCAACAATAAACTCATCAAATGTGACATGCTTACTCAACACAATTTTCTTGTTTTCGGGGTCCCATAACTTGTAACCTTTCATATTTCTCTTGACACTCAAAAACGCAAACTTCTTTGTTCGCGGATTTACCGTGCCATCTTTAGCACTAAAGTAGGCCGGACTTTCAAATACCCGCACCAAATCATAATCCTAAACAGCTCTACCTGATCAAATATCCAACGAGTTTTGCCTCCTATCGCAATCGATGACGACCCATTTATGAGATGGCTAGCATATACAATTGCCTCAGCCCAAAATGATTTGTCTAATCGTGCATTAGGCAACACACACCGAATCTACTCCAGCAAGGAGCGGTTGATTTTCTTAGTCAACCCATGTATTCTATTTGTGAAGTGAGTACCAATACCAGTGTTCTGGCCAAATTGTAAAAATAGGTTCTTGTATTTTTCAACATTATCAATTTGGAACTCCTTAATCTTCCTACCAGTCTATTTCCTTCACCAGCATACGTAGGGCTTCAAATTTTTGTCTCATGAGATATATTCAACAATTTCTAGATAAATTATCAATAAAAGAGACAAAGTACCGATGATCTCCAAGCGATGCAGTCTTGGCAGGTCCTCAAATACTAACGTGAACCCAATCAAGAAGACCTTCCGAACGGTGAGTAGAGGTGCCAAATTTTACCTTCATCTTCTTATCCAGAATGTCGTGTCCACCCAATTTCATGTTGCGGGTAGATATACCTTCCAATGATCTTTTCTTTGCTAAAACTTGCAAAGACTTTTCTCATGTATATCCGAGCCTCATATGCTAAACCTGTGTACAAATATCACCTGAAGAAATAGAAGTCGCCACTCGCCCTGTAACCAACTACCCATCAAGTAGTATAGGTTATTGCGTCGGATGCCCTTCAACGCCACCATTGAGCCTCTAGTCATCCTGAGAACACCATCTCTTATAGATACTCCATGACCCAATGCTTCCAAGGTACCAACAGAGATAAGATTCATTTTCACTTGAGGTATATACCTCACTTCTTTCAGTTTCCGTACCATCCCATTAAACATCTTGATACGATCTGTACCTATCCCTTCCATGTTACACGGATGATCATCATTTATGATAGCGAAACATCGATCTAGCGTCTCAAAGTTAGAAACCAATCTATTTTTAGGCACACATGATATGTAGCTTCTGTATCTAATACCCACTCAAAATTACTTGAGTAACCAATAGTAGGAGTAGTAATGGAGAATGAGAATACCAATGAGTCTGAGTCCGATCCACCTGTCTGTGAAGTACCAGCTTGTGTACTGATTACCTGTGCGAAATTTGCCTCGGTCTTCAACTCCTTACCCTTATTCTTATCATTGATCCTTGGACAATCAACCTTCCAGTACCCTATCTCTTTGCAGAGGCGCACTGATTTTTCTTCAGATCTTTAAAACTTGGTCTGGACTTAGATCTCTCACACTCGCCTTTCCCCTTCCGATTGGAACCTCTGCCTCTTACCATCAACGCCTCTACTGATGTACCATTGAAAGAAGACTGCTTGTCCTTTCTCCTCACTTCATAATTTACAAGAGAAGCCGACACATCATTACAGTTAAGTGATTATTTCCCATTAATCAATGTGAGGATGAAGGTGTCATACTCTTCATCAGGAAGAGAATTCAAAAGAATTAACGCCTTATCCTCTCTTCGATATCCACATTCATAATAACCAAATTTGTAAGAAGTTTTGTATAGTTGTTCATGTGCTTAGCAATAGAGAGTCCCTTCTTCAACTGAAAGTGATAAAGCATCCTCTTTAGAAGCAGTCGAGACTCGATACTCTTCGTCAGATATTTCTTCTCGAGAATCTCTACAGATGTTTCACATAGCACATGATACTTGATGTCTTGTATCAAACAAGACCTTATAAAATCACACGTCGTCCTATTCATCTTGTCTCAATCCTTTTCAGAAGTTTCCTTTGATTTTTCTTTCAATCGTAGAGTGTCTTCAAGGTTTGATGCCGTCAATGCATCCATTACCTCACACCTCGACATCTCAAAATTGTCCGTGCCTTCAAACTTTATCACATCAATCTTCATCAGACGTGGGTTCGTGAATTTCACCGTGGATTAACTTTCTATGGCCATATTCTCAATAGATTCCTTAACACAATGCAGAAACAATTAGTGAAAACAAATCCAAATAGGAAAGATCAGATCTTCACCTCTGAACGAAACTGTAGACAATCTTCAAATTGATTTGCTCCACCTGAACAAAAAAACTCCCCGTCGAACTCGAAAAACTCTGATACCCCTTGGGAATCCGCGACAGAGAAGACGGGCTCCAGAGAACAGTAACCAATAGCACGAATAATTAACCAAAGAAAAGAAGGAGAGAACATAAGATTTAACGAGGTTCGGCAATTTGTCTACGTCCTAGGGGCAAGGGAATAGAGTTATTATTGAATCAATTAATTACAAGTTTCAGGTTACAAATATTGGGGACACTACCCCTCTTTATATAGCCAAAAAAATCATGAAGAAAAGAAACCAAAAACACATAATTCGGATCAGAAACAAATTCAGAATCAGATTTAGATACAGGGCCGCTACAACTGAATTAGTCGACTAGGCCAAATACCTAGTCGACTAATAGCCAAATACGTAGTTGACTAATTACTTCTATTAGTCGACTAAGTATTTGGCCTAGTCGACTAGTTAGTTTGTAGTGAAACAGATTTTTTAACTTTCTGTTCGTATCATTAATCGACTAGTTCAAATGCCTAGTCGACTAGGTCATGTTCCTCTGTGCAATCCGCCATCGATATGACTGATAAGCTCTCGTATTTGACATCATTGGTTGCATTGATTTTTGACTAACCTTCAAAAGAGTTTAACAAACTCTATCAACAAGATTTTTACCCTCTCTCCCAGGATTTGGGGGACCACCCAAAAGACTATTTGTTCGACCCAAAATCCCAACAATCCCTTCAAATAAAGAGTCTCCCTGCAAACTCAATTATCTTCACAAATGCTCCATCGAGATCACAAATCCTCATTGCATGAAGAGCAGGCAAGCCTGATGTAAAGCACCAATTGCAGCGTTATGCACACCACTGACAAATTCTTGAGAGCCCAACATGTAGGTTCACCTAGAGGGGGGGTGAATAGGTGATGGCTAATCTAATGGTAACTTAATGGCAAATGATGCAAATAATGCGGAAGCTAAAAACAATTATGACCTAATTATATCTTTTACACTAAACACCACGTATAATTAAAGAGTGTTGCCGAATTCCCGTGAAGGACTCTGGACAAACTCCTCTAGATTTCCCTTGAATGGATTGAGGTGCCGCGTTGGCTCTCTTGGTTGAATACAAGTGTTAGCAACAATCCCACGCAAGTATATCAATTATGCACAAAAGAATATATCAAGCATATAAAGATGTACACTATAATTGAATGCAAGATATAACAAGAGACAAAGAGAGAGAGAGAGAGAGAGAGAGAGAGAGAAAAGGCAATCGCAAACACAAAGGGTTTGTTTCGAGGTTCGAGCACACTTGCTCTACATCCCCGCCTTCGACACACGAAGGATTTCCACTATGAAAAATCCCAATGGATCTCTCCTCGGTGCCGCAACACCTACAAGCCCTCGGACTCCCTAGTCCCGTACACACCGCAAGCCCACCGGCTCGCCGAGGCCGCACCTCTTACAACAAGTTCGCACCCGAACTCGAAACAACGACGAGCACACTTGCCCGTCTCCTCAAAGAACAAAGTAGAACTTTGGTGATCACAACTCTTGATCACCTAAAATCCTCTCACAATAACACTCCCTATAGGGTAGATAGATCAATGGATGCTCAAGTGTTGGTGTGAGAAAACAAGGATGTGAAAGGTGGAGGAAAACTCAAAGACTTTCTTTTTAACACTCTTGATAAAACTTCCCTTTAGATAGGAAATATTTGCTCTCTATTTTGTGGAGAAAACCCTTTTAAAAGTCTGGGAAAAACTGGTTCTAAGAGACTCCAAATCTTGCATTAAAACAATGACAAGACCCCCAATTTATAGGCTGCCAGAAAACTAGCCGTTGGGATCTGTCAGAACTGCTGGTCGACCGGCCCGGTCGACCGCCAACGGTCGGATTTCTGACCGTTGGAGCCACCGGTCGACCGACCCGGTCGACCCAGAAAAACAGAGAGCAATCTCTGAATTCCGGTCGACCGCCCCGGTCGCCCGGCGCACTGCCAGATCAAACGTGCACGTCCGTGCACGTCGGTCGACCGACCCGGTCGACCGACTTCAGGGTAAGTCGACTTATAAGCTAGTATAAGTCGACTAGCTGAAGCCTGAAACAATTTTCTGAGATTTAAAACATGGTCTTTTTGACTTAAATAAAATCCCATAAAATACATAAAAATCTACAAAAATAGTTTTTAACCAATATACTTGATAAACAAACATGCTTGCACAAAATCAAGGCATGTTATAAAAGTTTGGACTATTTTTGTAACTTGAAAATATTTGGCCCATGATAAAAACTGTTTTTCCAAAACAATATTTTACAAAACATGTTTTTCCAAATCTTCATCAAATACAAAAACACGATATACTTTTAAGACATAGTGTGTATGGATATGATCCACTACACAATCAAGATGAAATATCTATGTTTTTGTCATTAAGCTCTAAACATGATTTTGGGTTAAACATATGTAAATGAAATACCAAAAATCACTTGAAATACTATTTTGGTTTTTGGTTAAAATCTTTTATGAAAACAAACTAAATCAAGAGTGTGTGTGCATGGTATACTTGAGCAATCCACCAACTATCTATCCTTTATATTTTTAACTAAAACAAAAATAAAATCTTATACCTAGACACAAGTCTTCATCTTCTTGAAGTCTTCACTTGAAGGCTTCTATCTTATTGACTTGGTCCAAGCTTGATCCAAAAGCTCCTTGGATCACACCGTGCTAGCTCCAAATCTTGATATTTTGTCCTTTGTTGAGCTATACACCTACTAAGATCTTGATAATGAATCTGTCACTAATTAAACCAAGATCATTAGTAAACATAACTTCATGAGTTGATCATCATCAAACTAGAGTGATGGGCCTTTGGGCCAACACAACATGCCCCAACTGACTAAGTTTGGGGCATGGTTCTGATATCAATTGAACGACTTAGGGCATCATCCCAAAAAACTAACGTTCTAGGTGGAGTTGCCCAAATCCTTATATACCCAAGGTGTGAAACTATTTGTTTGACCTAAAATTCCAACAAGAGCTAAATTCTCAGTTTTGTCCATTAGAGCACCATATTTCTGCCACCTTGACCAGTGTCTGTTCGCTTGGAGCAATAGACGCCAGCCCTTCTCTGAGACTCCTAAGTTCACACACGTGGGCCATGCCTGCTCACCATTGAACAACAACTTCACCCATTAGGGGCTGTTTGTTTCGTCGTAAATATCGTAAAAGTCCGTAATTTATAAGTGACTTACAACTCAATTACAATTACGGTGTGTGTTTGGACCATAATTCGTAAAAGACTTACACAACTCAATTACCACTTACTTGCAACCCAATTACCACTCACTTACAACCCAGTTACAATTAATTTTGTGGTCATGCAAATTTGTATTATTTTTTTTATGTTAATATTAATTTTTTTAATATTTAGCATTTTTAATATTTATTTGCAATATTAAAACTTTTTAAATCACCAAATAATTAATTTTTTGGTCAACTTTTTTACTTACGACTTACAATTTATGACAACCAAACACCGTAAAACATAATACATTTTCCTACATACAACTTTATATTACCAACCAAACACCATTAAACTTATATGTATGTAACTCATTTACAACTGTAAAGATTTTATCAATTATGATAACCAAACAGACCCTTACCGTAGTCCTTGGAGCCTGCAAATGTAAATGGGTAAGATTAAATTACCAAGAACAAATAACATTCTAAACTCTGCAAACTTAGGGAAAACTTCCTGTTGGGTAAGCCGTTGAGCGAGATGTGGTTTGTAATCCTCCGGAGGGCGCCCACAATGAGGTTGCAACCCTTATGGTATGCTGCTAGATGTTGTGGCTTTGTTGCGCATCGTTAATGTTCTTGGTGGGAGGGCCAATGTTTGAGGGGTACTGTTTGTGCTAAATTCCATGGAAATATTTTTCTGTTAAGGGCAACACTATGGTGAAAGGGACAAAGATCTCTAATCAAAAGAGGCCAAACAAAAGGGCCTAAATAATCAAAAGATTTCAAATTTAAGTTTATAGTTCAATTGTATTTGACAAATTGTATCCATCTATCCATCTTATTGGATTATTAGTAATAAAAATTTACATTTTTATTTCACAACACGGAGTCTTCTTTGTCAATTTTTTATTTTGAGATTTATTGTAAAGCATCAACTTTTATAATTTGTAACTTAAGATTTTTTTTTTTTAGAATTTTAAAGAATTTTTTATTTTTTAGCATGAACATAGGGTTTTTTAAAGATTTTTAATTTTTTTTTTATAAATTAACCCGGCCGGGTTGGCTTGGACGGCCCCAGTTTGGTCGGGTCGCGGGCCGAGCAGGTGCCCGGGCGGCAAGGCCGCCCTCATTTTTGCGGGCAGGGTGCACCAGGCCCGGCCTGGCACTTGACCCGCCGTGCCCGAATGCTATTCTAACCGTTGGGGGTTATTTGCAAAAAAAAAATTGCACACACCCCCCCCCCCCCCCCCCCCCCCCCCCCCCCCCCCAATGGTTTGATTCTAGCCGTTGGGGGTATTTGCACAAAAAAAAAATGTAAAAGCCCCCTTGGGTCTACGGGCTAGCCGCCCGTGCTGGGTCAGGACGGACGGGTCGTGCCCGCAACCGTGCTCGGGCTGGGCCTGGCCGGGCTGTGGCATAGGTTTTTCGAAGCCAAGTCTGACCCGTGGGTGAGCCGGACCCAGATCGGGTCTTGCTCGGGTATATAGTGGGGCGGGCCGTGCCCATGCAGGCTGCCGGGCCAACACATCCCACTTGACATTCACATGGCCATGACTCAGTGATTTCTTGGGTGGCTCTGGTGCCAAATGAGTTGAATGTAGGTGCACGGATGTCAGCAAAACAAATCTACAAAAAAGACAACATGTTATAATGGAGACCGATCTGCTATGGAGGTGAAGGATTCGCAATTAAATGATTATGATGGAAGGATCTTGAGGTTTCATCCTAAAAGGTTAACTTTTTAGGTAAGCGGCCCAAATCCTTATATCCCAAGACTATTCCCGTGTCTAGTCGATGTGGAACTATTTGTTCGACCCAAATCCTATCAATCCTCCCCTCGAACAAAGAGTCTACTTACAAGCTCAATTTTCTCAATCTAATTCTTCACTGCATAGGGCAGATCACGTCTTATGTGAAGCATCAATTACAGTTGGTCACTCCTCTACATCGCGTGAGTGACGACACACTCGTTACAAAGGAGCACCACTATCAAATATACCGCGAGCCAAATTGCTTATAAGGGCCCATCACTTCGCCTTCTTACTTCAAATTAGGAGATCAACAACATTGAACATCATACACACACACACCCCAAATTAGGGGATCAACAACATTGAACATCACTCACACACACGACTAAGTTCAGAGCATGGCGACCTTAGGGTTCCATCATAAAAGGTTAACTTATCAGGTGAAGTGACCCAAATTCTTATATCTCAAAATCATTCCCATATCTAGTCGACGTGGGACTATTTTGTTCAACCCAATTTCTAACATATGATTCACTAACAGATGACTTTTCAGCAAGTTATTAGTGGAAAACAACGAATCAGTGAGTTTTTGTTCAAAGATTGGTAAATATTAGAATAATGATGTTGCCATAATGGCTATCGTATATGAGAGATTTTTTTTCTAGAATAAATGGTGAACTTAATCAGAACTCTCCTATTTCATTAATAAGTTTTTAATGAACACAATCCTATAAGACAAAAGAAAGAAGCACGAAAAATAGGCAAGAGGAACTTATTTCTCAAAATAGCCAAGTGGCAAAGAGTTTCTAAAGTATAGATTCCCTCGCAATATTGGCGGGGGGTGATTTGAGGTCAGGCGATTGTCCTTGCCGCCTCTTTCCACCTCTCTCCACTAGAGTAAACCCTAATGCCATCAACCGCCAGGCCTTAGATCCAAATTCATCAGCCAAGAATACGAAAATCATTTTTATATTTCATCAACCTCCAGGCATTATTATTTACTATTTTAATAATTATAAATAATTTTAAATATTAAATAATTTTATTATTTTAATAATAAAAATAATAATATTAGTATGAGGTCTTCAATATTTTACTAATTTTAAATTTTAAGTATTATTATTTTAATATTTTTTTATTCTTTATTTAAAATTTTAATATTATATTATTTTTTTACTAATAGTTTACTATATTTATTACTATTTAATATTTAATTGAAATTTTATTATACATTTTAATTTTTAATAGCAGATTTAATTTAATAATATTATATTATTTAAATTATCAAACAGTTAATTTTGTGATTAAATTTTTCACTTACACTTTCACATTACTAACCAAACACTGTAAAACACAATATACTTTTCTACTTACACTTTTACATTACAACCAAACACCGTAAAACTTACTTACACAAATCTCAATTTCTTAATTACACTGTCACATTTCTTATTTTTATTTCTTATTTGCACCTTTTCCTCTTACTTGCAGCAAACCAAACATACCCGTCCTTCCTTCAAAAAACTATTCTTGTTAGTCAGTGAGCTTGAGTCACTGATAAAAGAGTAAGAGTGCGTTACGAGGTATCCCAGGTTCAAATTATGGCTACCGCCTATGTTAGAGAGAGAGAGAGAGAGAGAGAGTTCCTGTTAATGCTTCAAGATTATTAAGCACGGGCCAACTTAAAGCGACGCTGAGGAATCATCTAACCACAATAACAAAATAAATGGAGCCCAACAGTGCAGGCCTATTACTGGAACAGTATTTTCCGGATCCTGAGCCCAACGAAGCCCAGCTACTCAAAAATATCAAGTAGATAACGCAGTTCATACCCAATCATGAGAGCCATGGATATTTTCAAGAGAAGAGGGAGGATATAAAACTCAACGGTTGATTTATTTTGAGGAGAGAGAGCAAGCATCCATGGCTTTAGAGTCCTCTCTAAAACTCGGTTTCTTCAGCTTGAAATCTCCAGTCTATCGCACTCACGGTTTCTCGAAGAAGAACCCTCTCTGTGTTCAGGTTTTCCAAAGTATTGCTCATGGTTACCTTCAATCTTTTTGGGTTTTTCTTTCCTTCTTTGGTTCTTTTGTGTAGTATAAAAAAATGGGGTTTGTCTCTATTTGTTCCTGCAATGAGTTATTTCAATGACCCATTTAGTTTTTCCCTTCATATTGGATGGAGGGTTACATTTTTGATGACTTGTTCAATTTAATTTTACTTCCGATTTGTAATTCTGCTGCAAGTTTAGTAAATTTTCTGGCATAAAATAATAATATGCTAGAAGCTTGAAGTGCATATGGAAACTTTTAAATCACTAAAATCAGGACAAATTTGGCTCCTATGTATTTTATTGGAGGTTGAGAAACTTTGTTTATAGTTAATTTATAGTGAAGGATATCCACAATATGTGCCAAAGATTTGAACGAAAAATGAGATTTTACTTGTTGGAATCAAATTGGTAAAAAGTTTGATAGAAAATGGAGAAATTGTGTAAGTCATTTGGGGTTTGGAGACTTATTGACAAGGTGTAAATTGTCATTTTTCCAGTAATTATATGCGTTTTCAGCAAATTCTATTTACGTTAGCTATGATTTCCTTGTTGGATGGTCAACAGGAGCACCTTTTTCCATAGGAAGTGAGGTCGTAGATGAGGAGATAACACAAATGTTTTTGAAGGAGAGACAAACAAATGGTGATTTTGTATCAAAAGTATCTGACATGCTATGGAGAGGGGAAACATTGGAATTCTCTGACTCAGAGACTAGCAGTATGCAAGAAAATCTTCAGCAGCATGATGAGGTATCTGTATTAAACATTAGTATTAAGTTTTAGTGCCCTTTCTATGTGGTCGGCTCTTTTATTTTCCGGAACCAAGACATAGTTTCTCAGTAAATTAATGAATGGTATATCTTAGGAACAATTGTTGTGCTTCTTATATGTATAGGTGGTAGAGAATGAAAGTGTTGGTGGATTTTTAAAGCTTACAACAACCCATGAGTGGGTTTTCTGGTGACAGTGTTGTTGCTCCAGTAAACAAGAAATTGGCTTCTAAGGTCTGCCTTTATGAAGTTACCTTCTCAAATTGTGATTCTGTGTATGAATTCAACTGCTAGCATTATGGAGAAACACTTTATGTTTTTAGGCATTTCTGACATTTTGGAATTTATTACCATGTATGTTGACAGGATTGGCAGAATGACAGTGAAAAAGGAAGAAATTAAACCTTCTCGGATACGAAGCTGTATGTTTTTGTTTTTGTCTTATTTTCTAATTCATTTTGATCAGAATGATTCCTTTGGTTTTCTTAATGTCTTTTGTCTGTATTTTCTTTGTTCTGGTGATAAACCTTATTATCAGATGGTCTAAAAGTAGATATCAAAGAGACTAATGTTACTCTTGGATAAACAAAATTGTTTCCACAATCTTGATATTTTTACTGATTAATTTTCCCCTTTCCTCTTTCAGATTAAAAGGGAGTTGTTGCTTTTAACCGTTGGCATAGGAGCTGGTTGCTGTGTATACTGTTTAGTAGAGTTATCTATGGAGGTAACTTCATCCTGATGCATTGTATATAATGTTAAAAGGACTTTTAGCACCGATTCACGTAAGTTTCATGAACTATGGAAAAGAAGAAACTAAACATTCAAGCATTTGCCCATGCAAATTCTCATAAAATGAAAATAATATTATTAAATAAATCATACATTGAGTTCTAATTAAAAAAGGTTAAGGCTTTTAGTATATCTCCAGCAATCTCCCACCTATACTAAAAGCCAAGTTGACATACATCTTAATCCTATCCCCACAACATGACTGTCGAAAATCTTGCCTTGTAATCTCTTTGTGAAGTGTTCTGTCAGATTGTCAGCTGATGCAATCTTTGTCATTGTCATCTCACCTCTGCTCTCGAATGATTGAATCAGGTGATATTACGCTCAATGTGTCTTCTCTTCTTGTGTGCTCTTGGTTCCTTCGAGTTAGTAACCGCTCCGATATTGTCACAGTATAGTGTAATAATTGATTGTGCTGAAGGGACCACACTAAGATCTAATAGAAAGTTTATGAGCCAAACCGCCTCCTTAGCTACTTCTGAGGCAGCTACATACTCGGCCTCCATAGTGGAGTAAGCAATGTAAGATCGCTTTACACTCCTCCGACTTATGGCTCCATCTCTTACAAATCCTGAGGTAGACTTTCTGGCATCCTTATTTGATTGGAAATCCGAATCTGTGTACCCAAGTGGTACTAGACTTTTGAGGGGTATATACCAACATATCATCTCTAGTCTTTTCAGATACTTGAGTATACATTTTATTGCAGTCCAATATTCTCGTCTCAGGTTAGACTGATATCTGCTTACCATGCCTACACCATACATGAGGCTTCCTATTGCTGAAGCATAAAGCTTCATGCTTTCTATCTCTTCAAGTGTCTTGAGACACTGATCCTTGAATAGAGTGATTCCATATCTGAAAGGTAATTAACCCTTCTTGAAATCCTTCATGCTAAAACGGGCTAGAACTGCATCGATATTAGTGGCTTGTGATAAGCCTAATATCCTATTCTTGCGATCTCGAATGCGTTTGATCCCAAGGATGTAACTGGCTTCTCCCAACTCTTTCTAACGAATTGGTTGGACAACCATACCTTAACAGATGACAATACCTCCATATCGTTTTCAATGAGTAAAATATCAACATAAAGTACTAAGAACACCACCACGCTTCTGTTACATTTCTTATACACATACGGTTCATCCGGACATTGATCAAAATCATACGATTTTATAGCTTGATCAAAACGAATGTTCCAAGATCTAGATGCTTACTTGAGTCCATAAATGGATCTTTTAAGCTTGCATATTAAGTGCTCTTTAGTCTTTTCATGAATCCATTTGGCTGCACCATATAAATGCACTCGTCAAGCTTCCCGTTAAGGAATGCTGTCTTGACGTCCATTTGCCAAATTTCTTAATCGAAATGAGCCGTAATGGATAAGAGAATCCGAATAGACTTCAGCATAGCCACCGGCGAAAATGATTCCTCATAATCGATTCCTTCTTCCTGAATAAACCCTTTTGCAACAAGTCTTGCTTTAAAAGTTTCACTTTGTCATTTACTCCTCTCCTTTTCTTATAGATTAACTTGCATCCAATAAGTTTTATCCCTTTGGGTGATTCTACAAGACCTCAGACCTGATTAGAGTACATGAACTCTATCTCAGACATCACAATTTTTTGTCAAAATTTTGCGTCTTCATCTTGGATTGCCTCGTTGTAGTTGCAGAGATTAGTATCTTGTTCATCAGGGACCTTGTCGAAAGACTCTCCCAAGAACATGTACTTGACAGATTGTCGTATAACCCTCCCACTATGACGAGACACTCTCTGTGACTGTGTATCAACCGCAACATGTTGTGCAAGTTCTGAACCAGACTCTGGCTCATTATCTGCACTAGTATCGACAATTTTCTCACTATGACTAGGTAATGAAATGTCAACTACTTGTGATGTATCTTCTTATACCACAAGTATTGAAGAAGTATGTGTCAATATTTCCTTTTAAGCTCTTCTAAAACAACTCTACTCATGGGCTTGTGATTCATCATATAGTCTTCTTCTAAGATCGAGCATTGGTGCTAACAATGACCTTCTGATCCTTAGGACTATAGAATAAACTACCTTTGGTTCCTCTTGGATACCCTACAAACAAGTACACTTCTATTCTTGATTCTAGTTTACTTGCGTACCCTACCCTTCAACACATGTGCTGGACTATCCCAAATCCGAACATGCTTTAGACTAGGTTTGCGCGCAGTCCACAATTCTGTGAGTGTAGAAGGTACTGACTTAGAGGGAACCAAGTTTAGAATATATGCTGTCGTTTCTAGTGCATATCCCCAAAAAGAATGAGGTAAATGCGAAAAACTCATCATAGATCTTAGCATCTCCATAAGAGTCTTATTCTTTCTTCAGCTACACCATTATGTTGTGGTATTTCAGGTGCAGACAACTAGGATGTAATTCCTAGCTCTGATAAGTAATCCTTAAACTCTCCTAAGAGGTATTTGCCACCACGATAAGATTGTAATGTCTTGATACATTTACCCAGACATTTCTCCGTTTTTGTCCTATACTCCTTGAATTTCTCAAAGCATTCAGACTTACGGCGCATCAGATAAATATATCCTTACTTTGAGTAATCATCAATGGAAGTGACAAAATACTCAAGCCTCCTTTAGCTCGGATAGTCATAGGTCCACACAAATTAAAATGAACCAATTCCAACGGTTCTTTGGCTCTATATCTCTTATCCGTAAAGAGCCTTTTGGTCATTTTACCTTCTAAGTAAGATTGCAGACTGGAAGAGCCTCCGCTTCTACTGAACTTAATGGTCCATTTTGAACCAGTCTTTGAATTCTTCTTAGATTAACATAACCAAGTCTTACGTGCCAAAGATACATTTGGTTCATTTTAGAAAGTTCTTCTCTTAGATGATAAACTAGTTGTGTTATTCATTTCACTTAATTGCAACACGGGAGAGACATCATTAATCTAAGAAGAACCAGAGCATATAAAATGTTTATTATGCTTGATAACCACATAGTCATTAAAATAAATAGAATATCCAAAACGTAGTAGACTAGAAACTGAAACAAGGTTTCTTCCAATACTGGGTATATAAAGACAATCTTTTAAAATAAAAATCCTATTTCTACCAAAAAATAGCTCTAAATCTCCCATTGCAACTGCTGATACTTTCGCATCGTTGCCCATGAGAAGACAAATCTCTCTATCACTTAGTTGTTTGGTTTTCTGGAACCCTTGCAAAGTATTGCAAACATTATTAGTGGCTCACGTATTTACACATCATGAGTTTGCAGATAACACCTCTAAACATGATTCAACTATCAGTGAACGAAGTTTATCTTCTCTGTTGTTAATCTTGCTCAGATAGACTGAACATTGCTTCTTCCAGTGTCCTGATTGCTTATAGTGAAAACACTTGCTTTTGAACTTTTTCACTACTCTTTGTGCTTGCCTGAACCTTTTCCTACTTCGTCATGCCTTTCAACACTTAAGAGCAGAACCCTTTTCAACAACATAAGCACGAGCCACTAGCTTCATGAGACCTTCAGCAGACTTGAGTTCTTTAAGTAATTCCACCATAGAATACGAATGCTTATTCATATTGTAATTCAGGTGAAATTGCGTAAAAGACTCCGACAAAGATTGGAGCACGATATCAATCTGGATTTCTCTATCAATCTCGGCTCCTAAGATCTCCAGTTTATTCAGATGACTTATCATCTTCAGAACATGATCCTGAACTGGTGCTCCTTCAGTCATATTTGTGTTTATTCTCTCATAGCAACTTGCCCAGCAACACGGTGTTGATCCCCAAATATTTCTTTTAGGCTCATCACCATTTCATAGGCAGTGGACATATCTTGATGCTGATGTTACAACACACTTGACATGGAAGTCAATATGTAACACCGCCCATCTCATCAGCTTTTTTCCAGTTTTGGAAAGCCAGGGCTTTCTCTTTGGTTGCCTCATTATCAGGTTGCTCATGACATATTTCAGTGAGTACAAATTTGTACTTTTCAGCAATTAACATTATGTTCAAATTACGTTTCCAATCAATATAATTAGGGCCAGTAAGTTTGTGTTTTTTGAGAATAACAGACAGAGGGTTGAATGAAGAACCTCCCATTTTAAATTATGAGAATCACATAATTTAACATAAATTAAAATGGGCAAAATAATTTCTTTGAATTCAAAATTTTATTGGTACCCTCAACCAATAAATACAAGAACTCAACAACAGTAATGTACTTGAGTAGAATGTCTCGATGGGAGGGTCATGCTAATTATTATTTATCTAGACAGGATAAATCCTAATAATTCCATCAACCAGACATTAAACCATGCCAAGTGAAATATATAGCTGACATGATTTCGATCTTATAAACTACTGCAGTGACTCAGATGGTGAGGATACAATTGTTTATAGCTAAGTATGCACCATCACTTAATTTCAGATCAACTGGTTCATATGGTACCCCTCGGATGGAGAGAAAGCATCATACTACTAATCACCTAAAATTATCACTTGAGGAAGTTCATTCCGGTGACTCTGTAATTGACTTTCTCTGATATAGCGACTCCGAGGCCAACATGCAAAATTAATTACATCACATATGAACTAGTAACGGAGACCGTGGGACTAAAATAAATCCCTCACTTAGTAATTTTAATAAAATGAGGGTTATCATTGTGATTAAGGTTGGTCTCATTATCCATGTTGTCCGCATGCATAAAGGATACCGCTAATCAAGAAATTAACACACGATATGCAATATAAATCACAATAGCCAGTAAATATCACAATATAAAATATAATCCCAGCTATTATGGCCGGAGTCTCCATGTTGAGCTCCGTAGAGTATTACGGTGATCAACCTGCCCGGTCAGGTCGCGGGGATCGACCTGCCCGGTCAGCGCCCTCGAAACCTAAATGGATGTCCGCTTCCAGAACCTAATTGGAATCTGTTTCAGCTTGTTTGAGTAGGTTTGCCAAGGAACTGGCTCCGAGAACGAACTCCGAGGACTCTGAGATCTCTGAGGACTCCGAGAGCTCCAAGGACTCCGACAGTTCCGAGGACTCCGTGAACTCTAAGAACTACCGCAGACTTCAAGATCTCTTTGACGGTAGGTCGAAAATATTACACCCATATAAATTAATAACCACGAACAGATCTCGTGGATAAAAAAATATTTACAATCATTCATCATGCAATTACTCACGAATAATCTTCGTGGGATCCAATCACATAAAACAAAAAGTAAAGATTGCACGACCATTATAACTGGATTAATGCTGCAAAACAAGGGTTAACATTGCATGTATAATCCTACATATGATACATGGTACATGCGATATGATTTCATGGACAACATGGCCTGTTCAACTTATATCTGCGATCAAGGTTTGCTCTGGTACCAATTGAAGGTACGAAAATTTCTTAAGATCGCGGATACAGGTCGAACAACAAAAATTTGTGCACATGCAATCCTATAGATATAATGAAAGATGTGATCATAACTTCGAGATCTCACTGGATTGATCTCTTTAACAATCTTTATTTACGAACTGAGATGCCGATTTGAACACCTCACGATCTTCTATCGTATTCTAACAGTGTAAGATCAGATGGAGGGTGGGCTCTGGTCTTCTGATCTCTCCTTCTACTCTTTTTTGTCGCCTTTTAGACACTAGAGTTTTTCCTTTTTCTATATATCTTCGGCCAAGGGATATAGGAGGCTTTATATAGGGCTATGATAGGAACCACTAGGAATCAAATAAGAATCAAACTTTCAATGAAATCAGGATACCCTAAGTCAATCCTGTTGGCCAAAGACCATTAGCCCTAGTTTTGATGATAACAAACCATATGTAGTTATGTATTAACAAAATTGTTTAATTAAGTTTCAAGTAAAAATATATGTTGTATTTCCGCTCCATCACAAGACTCACACATTTGAAAGTCAAGAAGATTTAGATTCCAGAGCCTAACATACTAGAAGAGCTTAAGGATCAAGCAATATCGAGAAGACTATTTCAAGATTTGTATTATACCTTTTCTATTTTAGTTAGGATTTATAATCATTTGTTAAAACCAAGATGAAAGAAGTTGATAGCTTTTGAGATTGACACACACACTCATTTCATATTCCTTTGTGTTTTTCAAACAAAAATTTATTACCTAGTTTCTTACGGAGTTTCAGCAAAACATAGTTTCGGAAAATCAGGTTTCGGAAAAACAAGTTTTGAAAAAACTAGTTTTTTTGTTTTAGAAAAGAATTTTTATCAAAATATAATTCTAATCTATTTGGTGTTGATCTATGATCACACTCTAGTTCTTCAAATTCCTAGAACTCTATTTTGTATTTACTTATCAAAGAAAAATTGTTGGAAAAATATTTAGTTCAAAAAGATATCTAAAAATCTGTTTTGGCCCTCAGCCGGTCGACCGTGCGGTCGACTGCTGGCAGAGCAAAACTGCTCTGTCGGTCGACCGACATGCACCAAAGTGCAAACGTGCACTTCGGTCGATCGTCCGGTCGACCGGAAGCAAGAGCAGTGCTCTCTGTTTGTTCAGGTCGACTGGCCCGGTCGACCGACAGCGACAGAGAGTTTCACTCTCTGTTTGGGAACCACGGTCGATCGTCCGGTCGACCGCTTTCCCAACGGTCAGAAATCCGACCGTTGGCGGTCGACCGGAAGGTCGACTGGCAGCAGAAATTTCTGCTGACATGGTTCCCAACGGCTAGATTCAGTTTTATCTTTTGTTGGGTCTTGTCCCAACGGATCTATTGTATTTTCTAGCCTGGTTTTCATCCCCTATAAATTGTGGGACTATGAAATAACTTCATAACAAGATTTCTAAGCCTTACATCAAAGTTTTTCATAGTTTAAGCTCTTTGCAAAAGATTTTCTCTTGAGCCAACTATTTTCAAATTTGGTGTTTTACCTTGAGCCTTTCCTCTACTTCTCTACTTGCTTTTGCACTACACAATCTCAAGTGTTTCATTTTCTCATCTTGGTTGTAGGGCTGTGCATGTGAGCTATCTTTATGGTCAAGTGTTGATCACCATTTTCTTCGATTGAGAAGTTGTAGAGGTTGCGGTCTCGAGCGAGCTAGTGAGCTCCAAGTTGGTGTTGCGACACCGTGAGAGAGGACAAGTGTGTCCGAAAAGTTCTAGTGAGAACTTGTAACCAATTGACGATCCAGTGGGATCGATCATAGTGAAAATCCTTCATCGTGTTGAAGGCGGGGACGTAGAGTAGTGGCTCGAACCTCGAAACATATTCTTGTGTTTGCGATTGCCTACTATCTCTCTAAACTCTACTCTCTCGCTTTACTTGCACTTATATTGCTTACTCTTTTGCAAGCTTTATCTAATTGTTATTGCTTATTACTAATTTGTTTTTAATTTCGCATTATTTGCCATTAAGTATAGCCATCACCTATGCACCCACCTCTAGGTGATTTTCAAATCCGAATTAGGATCCTAAATTTCATAAATTACAATTCAGTTCACTAAAGAATTGCAGTTGTACTTTTGTCCTTATCTCAAAATTACTTTCGAGTTTCTTATTATTATATACCTAAAATCTCTCTACGTTAAGATTTCTGATATCTGTCGATTAAATTAAATTATTGACAATTTCTTTTAATCGACATCTTGTCCTTGATACCTACTGCTTAACTTATTTACCATGTCGGATAATTAAATCTACCTGCAAGGTTTGACATGTACAAAACTTATAAGTTTCTCAAGAGGACACCATTACTCTCTCATATCGGGACGTGGATTTCGTCAATGAATAATGTCCATTATACACATTATATTATCACTCAACTCACTGAAGTTATTGACTCATAAAAGAATCTCACTTCTTAATTAATCAAAGTGACAAGTATAATATATATATATGTGCATTAGGTATTTCGAAATTAAGAGTTTAAGCACTCATAATAACTATGAGGCGTTAATTTTTTCATATAGTCGGTATATAGAAAATTACCTCAACTTGGTCTGTCCAGTGCACACAAAGTGAACTAATGTAATAATCTGAGACATCAGATAAACTATCCCAGAAGATTCAATTACAATCATGTTGATAGTATGTTCAACTCCATCTAAGATTGTGGACCTAACTTATGTCAAGATAGACTATTCAGAAGATTTAATTACAATCATATCGATGGTGTGTCCAACTTCATCTAAGATTGTGGATTTAACTTATGTTTTATAAGGATCTGATGATCTGATTTTCTGTGTGTAAGCCGAATTTTACACACCAGATCATTTTACAATGTAGAACATAAGACACACGTGTATATAATACAAGTATTTGCCATGCACATTCTCATAAAATGAAAATGATATTATTAAATAATAAATTATATACTGAGTTCTAATACAAAAAGGCTAAAGCTTTTAGTATATCTTCAACATATTTAACTCATGTACATATATGTATCATATTGTTTCATATATGAAAGAATCTAATAGTAAAATAATCAATAGAATAATTAGCTTTTGACAAAAGTAGGGCATAACTTACCTCATCTAATACATATTTTTGAGGTGAATAAAGGCTTACACATTTGTAGGCGTCTAACACAAATTGGCACACGTCATATCCTGGTGTGTCGGTCTTGCCAATTTCTGGGTGGGGAGCATCCTGCATAGCATGGCTTTTAGCATAGACATTCACACACATGCACATCTAGATGTATGCTTGCATATGTGTCTTTTGTTGCATCACCAAATAGGTCTTATGCTCTTAGTTAACTGCTAGAAATTCTCTAATTTTCTCATTATTAAATCAGTTTGTTTTATTTGTAATCTAACAGGCTGCTATAAGTTATGCTGCTGGAGTTTTCTTCAGGTGAGTAGGACATTATTTCTTAATCTAATTATATTCTGTGTGTAAAATGACTTTTTCTCCAATAGAGAGCAAATTCAGACTGAACTAGAATAAATATATGATGAAAAACACTGCTCTCTAGCTCTGCTGCTAATGCAAATTGAACAACAATTAGAGAGAGCAAATTCGGACTGAACTAGCACTTCTTATGAGTTCTCAGTGAACTAAGAAAGACAAACTCACCATAAAATATCTATTTTATTCTTATTGTTTCTCATTTTTCCAATAAATTGGCACTCAATGGCTTTAAATAAAGGTAGCATACAGAAGCAGGCAGACACTATCCTTGAACTCTCCGCTAAGCAATTTTCACTTACCAGAGTAGCAAGGAGTTAAAGCGGGATAAGCTATGACTAACCAAAAACAAAAATTGGATACCGAAGAACTATAATTTGCCAAGGACCAAAATGGATATTATGATGTAAACCAAAGCTCAAGTTTTGCTTCCTCTCTTTTATTCTCATGCAAACTTTGATGATTTTAGCATTGCATTCTTTTTTTTAGAAGAAGACCGGGCTCTCCTTGGAGAGCCCTGTCAGATTATATATATAAATGTATGAATAAGGAAATCCCGGTACAAGCAATAACTTACAAGGATAGTAAGTTCAAGCAAAAACAAAAAACAACAAAATACATATGAAAACAACTCCAGTTATCGCCGGGAGAGATGCGACATCCAGAGGTTCACAAGAAGGAAACCCTCACGAAGAGCACGTTGATAGAAGATCCGCGAATTCCACTCTAGCCATATTAACCATGTGATGGCATGAGTAATGACATCCCATCATAATCTTCTGGGAGGGGTGATGGTGGCCCGTCTCCAGCCCTCCCAAAAATCACGCACTGAGGTAGGCCAAGTGATGAGACCAACACTATTGCAGAACAACCTCCAAAACACTTCTTAAGTAGGTCCACGAGAGAAAAGGATGGTCTGAGGATTTTGTAGGGCTCCCACGAAAAGTACCCGGACTGTTTGGTCAAATATGACATCTCTGCAAGTACACTAATTGGTAAGTGATCCAAAGATGCTAACCAGAGAGTGATTTGCACTTTGAGAGGAGCAGGAGTTCTCCATGTAGCTTTTGTGGCAGCATTTAATGGTCGTTGGTGTTGAAGTTGTTTGCAAAGAGACTTGACTATGGAGCGGCCAGAGTGGCGACCGTCCCAAGTAATGCGGTCAGGCACATCTGTGATTCCTTATTGATTTTGTAGAGTCATTAATTATAGTAGGCCTGGAAGCGATTTGGTGCAAGTGGTAGTTTGAAACAGGTAACCACAGTTCTAAATTATGATACTGGGAACACACGGAAGCATCTATATCATGTGCCACCTCAAAAAGAAAAGGGAAAGCAATAGCCAACAACACATCTCTAATCCATTTGTCCTTCCAGGACTTAGTAGTGTCTCCCCTACCATAAACCGAACAGATGTCGATTGGAAGGCCTTGGGTAGTGCATAATACTCCATGCCAGAAGGGAGAAACCTGGCCAGGGAGTCTGTCCTGCAGATCAAGAGATCGACGATTGTGTTAGTAGTTATAAAGTACTATCTGACCCATGGGAGTCATGATGAGAGTAGTTTCCACCATCATTTGGCAAGTCATGTAATATTAAGATCATTGGGTGAGCACACAGTTTTCCAGTCTATCTGGCACTGCCCTCCAGATACAAAGCTGTCTCCTTTCCAGAAAGCAGGCCTAAGTTGATCAATCCGGTTAATAACACACTGTGGAAGGAAGAAGAATGACATGTAATAGTGGGGGAGACTTGTCAGCACCAAATTGACAAGGATAAGTCCTCCTCGGGAGAGGCAGTGGCCTTTCCATGAGGCCAGTTTTTGGTCAAAATGATCTAACAGAGGCTTAGTGGGGAGACCAAGGTAGGAAAAGGGGAAACCCCCAATTCTACAGTGGAATGTGACTGCAGTGTGAATGAAGTTGCTGTTGGGCCCAGAGGATATGCAAAGGACATTGAAATTAATTGACAACCCTGAAAGAAGCTCAAAGGAGTACATCAAGATTTTGACATGAACAATGGAGGCATCGTCCTTGGGCAGGAGAAAAGAGTATCGTCTGAGTATTGTAGGCAGGAGATCCCAGGCTCTCCCACGACCCAGTTTTTTGAATGAGCCCTCTGCAACTGTTTTCTGAATAATTTTAGTTAAGCCATCTACCCCAAGAATAAAAGATCGGGTGAGAGTGGGTCCCCTGGTGTTGTCCCCCACGACATCTGAACTACGTGCCCAGTTCTTTATTGATAAGAATGGAGAACCCCTAGGTGAGAATACTTAGAATTCAATTGCACCACCTAATGCCAAAACCACGGGCTTGAAGAACTTTTAAGATGAACTGCCAATAAAGAATATCGGAAGCTTCAGCAAAGTCCAACTTAAAAGGAAGAGAGTAGGCCAGTGAGGACGTAAGCAAGCAGTCACTGATTCTTGAGCCGAGACTAAACTGTCTAGGATAGACTGTCCTTGGATGAATGTTGACTGAACGAGGTCAATGAGAGAATCGATTTTGAGTTTAAGATGGTTTGCCAAGATTTTGGTAATGATTTTGAATATTCCGTTAATGAGATTGATAGGTCTCTCCATCCTTAGCTTCCTCTTTCTTTGACACAAGTGCAATGAAAGCACGATTGAACAATGATAATTACTAGGATCCATCATGAAAAGTGTGGAATATATCCAGAAATCCTGGCAGAGCAGAGGGCAGAAATGCTGGTAGAAACACAAATTAAAAAACCATGTAGAACCGGAGTTTTGCCAAATTCGAGGGAAAAAACTGATGCCTGGATTTCTTTCTCAGTAAAGGCGTTCTCAAGTTTAGAGAGCGGAGTTTGTTCCTGGTGGGATAGAGCGAATCCCTGTCAGCATCGATCAGGGGAGTGGTTGTCTCAGTGCTTAAGAGATCCTTGTAGGAGGTGAAGGCATTGAAATGAATTGGTTGGAGTGTAACGCAGTACCTTCTACTTCAAGGTTAGATATAAAAAATTTCCGATGTCATTGGTTTGCCACATTGTGAAAGAACTTGGTATTGTTGCCCCTTCCTTGGGCCATTTAAGTATAGCTCGTTATGCCCGCATAGTCTCCTCGGTCTGCTTAATGAATTCCAACTGAAGATGAAGTTCAGTCCTAAAGTAATTTCATCTGGCTGCAGTGTGCGCTCATCCCCTAGAGAGTCAATATTATGGATATCCACAAGAATTAGTCGTTTCTGAGCCAGCACACTGTCAAAATTTTGCTTGCTGTAGGAGCGAAGAAAACCACAGAGTGATCTAAGTTTGAGGACCAATCTAGCACCTGGATCTGGACATGAAGGACGAAGAGTGTGCTAGTAGAGGCATATATCCTTGTCAAAGCTGTGATGAAACAACCATATGTTTTCAATCAAAAAAGAGAGGCTTTCCTTGGCGGAGTCCTTAGAGTCGAGAAGGATATTGAGTGTGATCTGAGAGAATTCTGGGCACGACCTTAATTGATTGAAGAGGGTATTGGCCCTCCCATTCCAAGAGTGAAGAAATCGATCAAGCATGGCCGATATAGGGCCGGCTAGTTGCTCGTGGTATAAGATCTCCCTGAGATAGGGAGCTCTAAGAGGCATAGTTGTCGGATTAGTTCATTAAAGTCTTGCATCCCCCTGTGGTGCATTTCTGGCCCAGTCCTCTATACCCCCTATCAGCCAGGGGCCATTGGCCATCCACGGGTTCCTCTGATTTCTTGCAAGAAGGAGCCCTTTCTAGCTTTTGAACATGGGTCATATACTGAGGTAATCACAAAGGATAAGTGGGTGTTACGATCGCTGAGTTTGACTAATAATAGGAACTCCTCTACAAGCTTACTAGTCATTCAAAGACAATGTCATTCCAACCAATGAGTTGTCCACCGGAAGCTCCAAGAGAATTTAAATGACTCCAACCAATAATAAGGTTACCACCAATGGATCTAAAAAAGGAGTCTGGTGTAAAAGCGATTTTAGATTCTTGAAGCATTATAATATCAATACAATGCATCTTAAGGAAGTCTTTGACTCTACTTCTCTTACTAGGACAATCAAGTCCTTTTACATTCCAAGACAAAATAAACATAAATAACAAAAGCACGTATCTAGAGTGGAACAAAAGACCGATAAAGGCTCAAGGGAGAGCAATTGCCCGATTCTGATCCATCTCTCGGATACGAGCGACTATAGCACTAGTAGAGCCACCCACCACAAAGCCGCAGGGAATGAATATATGCATGATCTGCTCATTGGTGATGCTGTCAAAAGGGTCCTAGACTGGAAGCTGAACAAAGCCGAGTGGTATGGCTGACTGACCAGGAGCTGTTGGGGATGATGAAGCTTCTTCGAGCGAACGCACCTTGGCCCGCTTGTTGAGATGGTTCACCACGTCCGATGGAGCATCACTAGTCAGATTACGCGCACTAAGATGGATGAAAGTCGCTGGCTGCGTAGTGGGGGTGGTGGGAGATTGGTTCCCGCATAGAGAGTGCCATTTGGTGATATTGCTTGCAGAGACCGAATCAGATTTATCAGAGTATTGTTCTAGTATGCAGATAGAGACAAAACAATACTAGTCGGAGGCGCCTCAGTGTAACTGCAAGGGAGTTTAGTTCAACATAGTTTGGCGCGACAGTCTCAGCCCACAGAGGGGAGGATAACCAGACCAATGAGGAGAATTGAGCTCCTCTTGGTCCCGAGGATGGCGAGGCGATCATGTTAGTGACCAAGAATGCTCCAGAGTGAGCACATGTGTGGAGATAGAGGATAAGATAAATACGACCAGGCTGTGCAGACAATCAGTGATGTGACGACCGCTCGTGCCGGCAAGGACATGGATGCTAGTTGGGTGGAGGTTTGGGTGGAGATTTTTGGTGGTGGAGTTTGCGCAGTGGAAGTGGCAACGACTACGCTCACGAGGTCTACAAGGATGTTGATGACATCTACTGGATGTGAGGTAGGGCAATTGTGGGTTACGACAAGTGAGAGATGAAATTGGCACCATGGGTGTGGGATGATGGCAACATCTCAATGATTGAGGAGACATGATTTGTTGTGGACTCGGGGGTAAAGAAGGCCTGGCCCAATACTTCAACCCGACCCAAAAAGCTTGCAGTTTGAGGCTCTACAGTTAGGCCTTCTTTAATCATTGAGGGCCTTCATTAATCTTCGAGGGCCCAAATGGGTCGTGATCAGCCAGGAAGAATAGGCCATTTTGGTGAGTCAAATGAGAGGCAAGAGTAGATGTTGACTTTGGATGATTCAAATCAATCAAAGTCCCTGATGGTTGGTATGTGAATCCAAGTTTGAATTAAAGTTACCTCATATTTGCACCTCTTTTGTAATCAGAGGCTCTTTAGCAGAGTGCGGTATAGGCGGCTCAGTAATGATCATTACGTGCTCAACCTGGCCAGCAGCGACCGATCCATGGGTAGCGCTCACGAAATCTGGACCAAAGGTTGGCGCCAGATCTTGACGAACGGGTGCCCATCGGCGGGTGGTCGGCCGGTTTAGAAGCTAGTGTCGAGAAGCTGGCGCGGCTAGCTTCTTGCCCTTCTCAGTAGCTGTCCAACGGCGACCTCTAAATGACACTAGAGGCTGCCTTGAGGCCTGCTGGAGGGTTGAGATTGCCGATGATTTAGTCGGAGCTCCACATCGCCTAGAGCTATCAGGATTGTTACCCTTACCTTTTTTCCTTTGCCGAAAAACGCGAGCGAGCTCCCCTAGCTGATTGTAACGGCTGTTGTTTGCGTGGACGAGTGTCTCAAGCTTGGGAGTTACGAGAAGAGACTGCGTCAGCCAGCGGTCTATGGCGAGTTTCATTGGATTTTTGACTAGCCGAGTCGAGCGCTTTGACAAAGAGAACTCCCCAAAGTAGAGTTCACACGAGATGGCAGGGTTTTGCAACTGTAACAATCCACAAGAAGGGTGGCGACAGAGGGGTGCTCGAATGCTCAATAGAGGAGGAGCATCGAACTAGGTCGGCGAACCCATGCACAAGTTCAGCGAGGCTCTTATGAGGCCATTCAAGCGGAGGGAGGTTGCTCATTTTGATCTGCACTAGTTGTGTCCGTTCCAGGCATAAAGTATTTATCTCCAGATACCAGTGATGAAATTTGACTACGAATAGAGGCGGGAAGAAGGTGGGTGCGGCACAAACATCACTAAGACGAGAATTGTTGGGGAATTCGATCAAGTAGCAGCCTGGCCCCAACCTCACTGGTTGCCAATTCCACTCCCAACTCCAAAGTTGTCTCTGGCTAGCAGCAAGTTCATCAAGGGAGGGTGCACCATTTTCAATAATGGCCACCTCACATCTCTGAAGGGGTTTGTGATCTCAGTGAACCGGAGTTGAACAAGAAGGGACGAAGGTTGAAGAGGTTGTACGCAGGGAGTGGGTGGAGTGTTGTTGGGTCCAGACACCCCTGGCCTGGAGTGAGAGCGACCAAGGCTCGGGGCTGGTTGAGGCTGGAGAGGGCGAGAGGACAAGCGGTGACAAGAGGGGGAGTGATGGCAGTGACGTGGTGACACTGAAGGAGAGGGAAGTCGACGGTTAGTGGGTGGCTCTGGTATAACCATGGCATCTAGCAGAAGCACCTAAGGGTAGAAAATGCCTGGATGTTTAGGCCTCCAAGCTATAAACCCTTTCAAAGTGTGGAAGATAGTTTTCATGGCTAAATCCACTGACCAACTGTGTCCATCACAGAAATAGTGGCAACCATAGCAGAAAATCCGTGGACATTTAGTTTTTTGAGATATAATCTGTATCAAAGAAAGAAGAGGGTTGTCCCTCTCAAATTTACTGGAAACTATGTCCCTGACAAAACCAAAAGGTGTACCTCTAAAAGTTATTGAAATCTACACGCAGAATTCACATTTAAAAGTTATATTTATTCATTTTTCACCTTTTGCATTTTCAGAAAAGTCTAACCTTATGTGAAAATAACCCATAAGAGTGGTTGCTTTTTTGGTTTGCAGTCGTTGTTATCACATTTATCTTTTTTTGATTGCCCTCCAACAGCAAGATCTTTCTCTGACAAGTCCTCTCTTGGCCCTAATATCTCAGACCTGACTTTAGCAGATCATATGCAAGACTAACACTGATCTCCATGTTTTCCTCATGTAAATGCCCTGTTAATAGTCGACTCCAAAAGATAATACCCCCTTTCTACTCAATTCATCAAGACACACACACCTCTTTTGTAGAACCAGAGACGGTTAGAGTACATCACATTATGGACTGAAAGGCCATCATCCACTTTGTGTACTGATTACTTATGAAGATATCCATTTTGAATCTACCACATTGCTGATAGCATCCGCATTAAAGATGAAATTCCATCCCGCTCATGCTAGACCATGGTATAGAACCAGCTGAGGGAGGGAGGCAAGAAATGTCCAAATTCTCCAAGTTGTAGGAGTTGTTCCTTCTAAAGGATTTTCACAAGGTGGTTCATACTTACCCAAGCTTATGCTATGTTATGAGCTTAAATCATGTAAGCAATGCTTCATACTTTTCCATCTGGGGTTGTGAGGCCATTGATTGTCAGGTTTTTAAAAAGCAATTCTTCTCTTATGCATAGTTTTATCAACCAGGAATTCGACCTACTCCAGAGGTTGATTTCAGTTCGGAGGGCAGTGATTAATTTGGAGTTATCCTTAATATGGAGTTGCAGTCCATATCCAACACTATTTTGATGGGAAAGAACTAGATGAGATGATGATACATTTTATTTGAAGCAACTACTGTCTGAAATTTGGCCTCGAAGTTATTAAATTGAATAATAGACATAAATTATCACCTTTCTAGTTTCCACACAATGAAGTTACATGACCCTCATATGTGTGTGTGTGTCTCCGCCAGTGTCCTAGCGACAAGCCATTGGGTTGCTCCCCAAGTGACTTGGTTCGAGGCCCGCGGTGGACATTTAGCGTCTGAGAGCCAAAATGGCTCTGCCTTACCTTATTCTGCGTAGGGAAACTTCCCCTTGACGTGGGGTGCGCGGGACCCGCAGGCAATGTTTTAAATGTCGGATATCAGAAAAATGTCGGATGTTGTAATCGGATGTCGGATTTCGGAGATATTTCGGGGCTATCTAGTAAATTTCAGATGTCATGACAGATAACAAATATATATCCTAGATGTCTTAAATAATATAATTTTAAAATTCTTATCAAGGTAATACATACACAACTTATGCAAAAGTACATAAATATGTTTATGATAGGTATACTTAACTTAACATTTTGTATATATTCACTAGTCCATTATAAAAATTTCTCAATTGCTCCAACTTTCAAGACCAATCAACATATTGGGTTTCTCCCGACATTTTCCGAAATGTTGGCCGACATATCGGATTTTTCTCGAAATGTCGGCCGACATTTCGGATATGTCGACCGACATTTAAAACATTGCCCACAGGATTAGTCGGGAGCTACACTCGTTGTCCGCGTTGTGGGCCTCGGATAACTGGACGGATTTGAAAATATACACACACATGCGAAAGGATTCGAGCCCATCCATCAAGTAGGCGCAAAATGAACAACCGAAATAGTGAGTTGGTTAGTTTAACGGTGTATAATATTTGAAATCTAACAAAAATTGGTGTGTGGGATTTTTTTTAAATGTTTAGATCATGATCAAATGGTCGGATCAAGAATTTATATGTCTAAGTCATATGTCTAAGTAAAATGCTATTTTTGGCCGTCCATTTTGCTCCTACTTGATGGATGGGAAAAAAGTATTCAAAACACTTGATTTTTTATTTTAGTTACTTTAGACAATGTAGATCAACTTCAATAGAGTGGATCTTGTATTTGAATGTCGTAGGATTGAGTTTGAGTGGGAAAGATTCGAGCTCGAATCCTTCCGCATATACTCAAGTCTATCTCATATATATATATATATATATATATATATATAATATATATATATATATATATATATGTGTGTGTGTGTGTGTGTGTGTGTGTGTGTGAGGGTCATGTAACTTCATTGTGTAGATGTATGTATGTACGTACGTATATTTGTACATACGTACGTATTCTTTGAGCATCTCTGGCTTGTAAGCTTAGGCCAGTCTTTTTTTTTCCTTTTGAAGTTAATGGAAGAAAACTTAGGCCAAAGTTCTGTAATACAAAAGAAAGGCAGTATATATGGAAGCTAAAGAGAAATAAAAATATATATAATTCAAGCTTTTATGTTGTTCAGAGCCTTGATTTTGCAAGAAACTAATAGGTGTATCTAGGCAGATGAAGAAGTTGTGAGGAATGATTTTCCTCCTGTGAAGGAAACTCATTGTTCTGGTAACAATATCTTATAGTGGTTTATGCTGTAAAAATTAACTAAATTAGATAGTCTTGCTCTTGCTATTAACGCTACGCTAATTGCTGTATATGAACATTTGCTTAACTTATCTAACAACTGACATTTCCTTGTAGAACAGTTGCTTGTACCTTCAGCTTTTGTCTTATCACATAGACAACCTTTCAAGTGAAGCGATTCCTAAGATTTTTTTGCAGAAGAGATTGAAAAAGTAGGTCTTCCGTGGTTTCCTCTTTTTCCTATGTTCCTCTTCTGACTTTTATGTGAACACTTTTGGTAACGTCTATTCTCATAACAGAATTGGGATAAGAAGTGAAGACCTGAAGGATATAGTGGAGAAAACATTTTGGGGGACTACAATGGCATTATCGTCCCCAAGGCTTGTGATCCCTGCCGCGTTATATGGAATATGGATTCTATCACAACATATTCTCCCCAACTTTGAATTTCAGGTGATTGACTGGATGCTTAAGCAACCATTTTTATTTTTCATTATTTTTGCTATGGTTCATATTGCATGCAGCCCATGCGGTGTTTAAATGGTGGCACCCCAATCACCAAAACAATTTCAGGGCATACTGTTTTATTGTGTTGTTTAAGAAATGACACTGACTTTCAACTTAAATATGCAGTCCTCCCTGGTAAGCCTGTGGTGTATTATGCACCACTAGAGAATCCTTGTTTCATAATGCTGACATAATTCTGCATGTAGGCAATTCATTAATGACTAATGGGTCATGCATGAACCGTTTTAGGAATGTACATTTGTTTTCAGTTCTTCATTTACATGTTAATATTATGATGATTTAATAATGTTATAATTATATTCAACAAGGCATCTCTTCCAACTAACACCATCTCTTATACACTTCATACAATTAGAAAGAGAGCAAATTTATGCCGGAACAGTTAGGTTTAGCGTGCGGCTGCTAATACTAATCACTAATCAGCTTCATGATGTTAAGGGTACTGATGGCAGGGAGGTGAAGTGTGTTGTGATGTGAAACGTGTTCGTGTGATTAGAAAATCAGTGAAAGAATTACCAAGCTATGATTTTCAAGTAGAAAAGATTGACACTAATAATGCGAGTGAATGGAATTAATAGGAAGAAGCATGTGTAGACTAAACAATTTCAAGCATGAACAAATTAACGATAATAGTTATGTAATACAGACAGCTTCTACGAACAATACCAAGAGTAATGAATCACAAGTCGTAGATGCATACAATCTCACAATATGTGGACAACAGTAAAATAGATAAAATCCTAGAGATTAATTATCAAGATCTACAAATAAATGACCGTGATCAAGAAAACTCAACTTCTGAGAATCACGTTTGATCTCAATATCTTATTGATTATTTACAGGGATGCGTAGGGCTGTCTCCCACGTCTCCAACGCTTCGAAAATGACTCGAATCAGATTCCGGACGGTTGAGAAACAACTCAAAAAACTTAAACGGGTCTGAATATGCAACCAGGTCGGGTCTGAGTTATTATTAGGTCAGGTCGCTGGCGGCTGAAGTGAGTCAGACCCAGTTGATGAAGCGGGTTGAGTTTTGCAGACAGAGCGGGTAGGGTCGGTTTGCAACAGCTGCGAGTCTGAGATAGGTTCGAATCCCTGTTACGAGTTCGAATTAAACTGGATCCGGGTCGGGGCTTTCTGGTCGGGCTCGGGTTGACTCAAGAATCGGATCTGGGAAGTTATTGTTGGCGCTTGTAGCCGAGGCGTAGTCGACAGGTGGCGCGAGATCGGGGATCAGGGTCGAGCTCAGTTCCACGGCAAAATGGTGGGAGGTAGAGATCGACGGTGATAACACGTGGAGCTGTTGGTGATGAAAGGCGATATACGCGGGCTTGATTGGTGTGACAACGCAGCTAGGGAGAGGATGGAGAGGGGCGCGAACATGAGGAGAAGAGGGGAGAGGGAAGGAGGTCGGGAAGAGGGAGAGGGCACGAGAGAGGGCAGTGCATCGAGGAGGAGAGGTGAGGGAGGGGAAGGCGGTGGCACATCAAGGAGAGGTGAGGGAAGGAGGGTGGCTACGTGAGGGTATGAGGGTGGCTGCGAGGCAAAGGGAGGAAAGGGGAGCAGGGGTGGCGCGCGGGGAGAGGGCGACAGCGGGCGGCAGGCGCGGGGACAGGATGAGAGTAAGGCGACGCATGGCGAGAGGAGGCGTGGTGGCGGTGGCTAGGGTTAGGATTAGGGTTTGTGAAGAGGAGGATGAGATGGTGAGAAGTAGTGGCTGGTGGTAGGATAAGGCTAGTTAGGTGTTCACCCTCCTAAATTAGAATTCCTCAGAGTTTCACACAGCTGAAAGAAATTTTTAGAGAGAAGGGATCTACTCACAATTTTTTTATCAAAATAATTTTGTATTCATTTTATTAACTAGGAAAGAGACTTTAAAAAAGCTATACAAAAATAAAGAAAGTTTCACAATCAATATGGGACTAGAAAATACTAAAAAAGAAAGAAAAGTCAACTCAAATAAAAGAAAGACTACATCACACTCATTTGAACCACATGGATGTGATGTGTCTTCTTCTACGCTGATATATGCGCCAGAGGCACAATTGGATGTCCGCATCATTCTCCCTGGGTGACAGAGAGCTCGACCCGTTGAGTCAGATATAGAAATGCTCTCGTATCACCTAAGGCATCCGGGTCAATATGTTGCAAGTCACTTCTGTCAATTCATATATCATCAGTCAACGCTTTTTCTTTCGATAAAGTATCGTCTAGTACCACCATCTTTAGTGGCGATATCTCATTATCTATGATTTTATCAACCTCCTCTGTTGTATTGGGTAAAATATCTGGGAGTGGAGGAATTGTGGGGTTCTCAAAAATAAGCTCAGGTTCATGCTCATCAACCACTTGGTTGTTTGGTTAAAATTAGGACCCTTGTAATCCATTAAATCTTCGACATTGAATGTATAACTGTTGCTAAAATTCTTTGAAAGGTTTATAACATAAGCATTATCATTAAATTTCTTCAGGATTTGAAATGGACCAGCATTACAAGCATGCAACTTTTTAACAGTTCCTGGAGGAAACTGTTCCGGACAAATCCGAACCATTACAAAATCACCAACGTCAAAAGTTTTAATTTTTTCCAATAATAGCCTGTAGTTTATAGTTGGTGTTGCTTCGTGCAATTCTATCGCTGATCTCCTTGTGTAGCTCGTGCACGTGGAATGCAAATTTAGATGCAGACTCAGGTGCCCTAAATAATCAGCTATGGGATAAGATCAATGAGTTGTCTGGGTCCACTGTTTTAAATATTGGCCGATATACCAGTATATCGGCCTAGGTACCAGTATTTTATTCAAAACAATAAGATAAGTATAAAATTTTATCGGATATCATTTTGGACCGATATTGGCTGATATATCGCCACGTGGACGATATATCAATCGACATCCGATATGAAAATATCTGATATATCGCCACGTGACGCATTTGAGCAGCTTCTACAAACGCATTTGAGGAACTTCTATTAAAGATAATATTCCCTACAAGTTTATGACTCTAAACTTACTTTAAGTAGTTTCATATGATTTATGTATGCAATCACTTGTATATTCTTCACCGGTATAACGTCCGATTTGATGTCCGATATTTAGTACCATATTGCGATATATCACCCGATATCCAGTATATCATTTTACCAATCGATATGTCGCCGATATACGATATTTAAAACACTATCTGGGTCTAAAACCATAAAAAATTTCATGAGGGCTTTTACATGTCCTATTAATATGTGTTGTAGGCAAATTCAACAATGGATAACTTAAGATCCCAACTTCTGAGATGTTCACTAACGAGGGTCCTTTAGTGATTAAAGTCGATCGGAACAAGACACTATTGTTTTACTTCTAGAGCCGTGAAGTTAATCCATGACACCTTGTACAGGTGGAGATATGGTACAATTTTTAATCCAACTTTCTCGATCATCTTAGAGGATTATGCATTGATGTAGCTTTCACTGTCCACTAATCACCTTGCAATTCATGTCTCCTATCTTGGTTAACGTATGGAAGATTGTAGTTCTTCTCCAATCGTCATTTTCTTCTGATTGTGAAAAGACACACATGATGATGGACAATTGAGTTGAAGGTGCCTCCTTAATGCAACTGAGTACAACATCTTCACCTTCATGATCGTCGTCGAAGTCATCACCTACTTCTTGACTCACTTGGTAGGTGAATTCTTTTGATTCAGACTCAGGAGCTGCGATGGGAGCGCCATCAATAATGGCAATCTTAAAAGGAGTAAGGCAATTGATTGCCATATGCCCATTCCCTTAGCACTTATAGAATTTAGCAGTGTTACTAATCTTGGAAAAGTTCTTTTTAGTGCCTTTATCTCTGTTGTCCCGTTCAACTCCTGCATCATTCTTATGTGGGGGGTGGGTGGGTACTGGACCTAGGGGGCTGGGTAAATGGGGGAGGTCTAGACACACTAGTACTCTTTTATCATGACTCTTGAAGGTATAGTTAGACTTAACATCTATATTTTGAACTAAAGCATAGGCCTTCTCAAGTTCTGTAACTTTGCGAGTCAATAATTCTGTTTTAGGTCTTCTCTAAGACCAACTCTAAATCTGGAAAGGATTTAAGCCTCGCCTTCAGTGACTAGAACACTACATCTGATGAAACTCATTAAACTTGGCATATATTCCTTAGTTGACTTGTTGCCTTGACTGAATTGCCACCTGTCTAAAAGACGGGCATAATAGAATGGCGACACATACTCACCTTTAAGCTTATCCTTCAATGCAGCCCATGTCTCTGCAGGCTGTTGAGCTCGAGATGCTCGTAGGGTCTCCACATTGGTCCAATACTGACTAGCCTGACAAGTCAGCTTCATGGCTACAAACCTAATCTTCGTATGGTCAAAAAGAGGATACCAGGTGAATACTATACATGTTTTGAATCTAATGTAGGGAAAATTAAGGGTCCAAATGATCATCAAAGGTAGATACATCCAACTTAATGCTCTTTAAATATTGCTTATTAAGATCTGATGCATTGTTACACATGGTATATAAAACAATGGAGGTTGCTCATTCGTAGGTTGTTCACGGGCAATCTCCAAGTTGGTCAGTCTCTCAATGATCTCTCTCAAGCTTGGTTCACGGTTTGAGTCAGGGTATTAAGCTGAGTCATTTTGTCGGCGAGCGTCGCAGCAAGTTGAGGATCCATAGCGGTGGTGTGAGGTTCACTAGACTCTCCTAAAAGATAAAGTTTTCCCCTACGGGTTGGCATGCACAAAGAGAGCTCTAATTGAAGATGAGTAGACATAACTCTAAATTAGATGTTTGCAAATTTTTTGTCAAATTAAAATTTAAATGCAAAAAAGCAACAAATTTTTTAGTAAGTACTTAAGTGATGCAAGTCCTACCCTAACCGTGTTCTGATACCAAAATGATGTGAAACGTCTCTGTGTGATAGGAAATCAGTGAAAAAACTACCAAAACTACACTCACCAATAAGTTACGATCTTCGGATAGGAAAGATTAATACTATTAATGCGAGCGGATGGAATTAACAGGAAGAAGCATGTGCAGGCTAAGCAATTTTAATCATGAACAAATTAATAATAATAGTTATGTTATATTGATAGCTTCTACGATCAATATCAAGAGTAATGAATCATAAGTCGCAGGTGCACACATTCTTGCAATATGTGGACAAAAGTAAAGTAAATAAAATTCTAGAGATTAATTATTATGACCTTATAAATAGATGACCTTGATCAGGAAAACTTAGTTACTGAGGATAACATTTGACCTCAATGTCTTGCTGATATTTGCTGAGATGCGTAAGCCTAACTCCCACGACTCCAACGCCTTGAAAATGACTCAAATGAGACTCCAGACAGCTGAGAAATAGCTCGAAGAACTCAAACGGGGCTGAATTTGCAACCAGGTTTGGTCAAGTTTGCAACAGCTGCGGGTCTGAGATGGGTTTGGATCCGAACGAAACTGGATCCGGGTCGGGGCAGTTGGGTCGAGCTCGGGTAGATTCAAGAGTCAGATCTGGGTCTGAGAAGGCCTGGACCCAAAAGTTGTTGTTGGTGCTTAGAGCCGAGGCGAAGTTGGCAGGTGGAGAGATCGAGGATCAGGATCAGGCTCAGTTCCTCACAGCGAAGTCGTGGGAGGCAGAGATCGACGGTTAGAATGCATGAAAGTTGTTGGTTATCGAAGACGATGTAGACATGGTTGATTGGGGTGACGGCGCAACTAGGGAGAGGATAAAGGAGAGGGGCGCGGGCGAGAGGAGGGGAGAGGGAGGACGAGGCCGCGACGCAACGAAGAGAGGTAAGGGAGGAGGGGAAGGCGGCGATGCAGCAATGAGAGGGGAGGTGAAGGGAGGAGGGTGGCGGGTGGTCAACGTAAGGGCAGTTACAGACTGCGGGTGAAGGGGGAAAGGGGAGCAGGGGCGACGCGCGTGGAGGAGGGCAGTAGCGGGCTAAAGGCATGAGGAGGGGAGGGGAAAAGGGTGGCGTATGGGGAGAGGAGGCGCGTGGCAGTGACTAGGATTAGTTAGGGTTTGTGAAGAGGAGGATGATGAGAGGTGGTGGCTGGTGGTGGATAGGACTAGGGGTTCACCCTTTTAAACTAGGATTTCTTAGAGTTTCACATGTATGAATGAAATTTTAAGAGAGAACGAATTCATTCACAATGTTTTGTTAAAATAATTATGCATTCTTTTTATTAACTTGAGAGAGGCCTTTAATAAGCTTTACAGAAATAGGAGAAAAGTTCTAGAACCAGTATGGGACTAAAAAATACTAAACAAAAAGAAAAGACAATTCAAATAAAATAAAGACTACATCACACTCATTCAAACCACATGGATGCGATGCGTCTCCTCCAAATTCTCATATGCGCGCCGGGGGCGCAACTGGATGTTCGTATCAGTTAAATATCCATTTCGTCCAATTTTTGAAGCCGTTGATATAGATGCTTGACCTGTTAACGTCTTCATTACATAAACGAGTTATGGTTCTCAAACATACTTGAGTTTTCAAAGTGATCCAACCAACTCGATCACTAAATATGTGACGAAGTTTGTTCTCGTGGATTATCAGTTTATGAGCCCAGTGGATTCCAAATTGGTCCAGAATCCAACTCGTATTTCCTTATTTCTATTCCAGTTTAGTTTATTTCTTGGATTTGTATGGTTGGGCAATATTTTTGATGTGGATATAATAACCAGAGAAGATCAGGGAGTGAACTAATTGCTTCACCTCGTTACACTATTTACCACCAAGGTCATACTTTCTGCTTGTCTGCACATGTCATGTTGATTTCATTTCTCTCTTTTTTTGCGGCAGTTTCTCTCCAAGTCAGTAACATACCTGCTCATGATACTTGAACTTTATAATTTTTATTCATAAATCTCCAAAGCATTTTTCTAGCTGAAATTGTGCAAATTTTCTGCTACTGAATACGGTTATATTTAACTGAGGTGTACTCTGCAAATAGTTTACTTCCAACAATAATTGCATCCCTTGATGCATAACTACTTCCTATATTTTAGAAATATAGTACCTTAAAGCTTAACAGTTCTCGATGTCTTCAAGGAAACAAAAAAAAATGCTCGTAACCAGCTAAAGATCAATAGTCAAACCAATGTATCTGAAATTTTGGGCTTCATATGCTTGACTGAAGCCTCTCTCTCATGACAGATTGTCCCAGCAATGCTTGGTTTCTTTGCATATAAAGCCGCAGCTTTGGTTCAGGTTTACAGAGATAACGAGGACCTTCAGTTGATATTCCCAGACAATGAGGAAAACTTGAATAACTATTAATGGTGAGTGCTGGAAATTCCACCCCCAACCAAGTAGACCCTCAAAATAGATGTTTGCACCCGTTTTCCTGTAGGAAAGCGATATTGCAAATTGATGAAAGATGTTGTAGATCATGTACGAGGTTCCAGCATCGATTTGAGCAAGCGGGAGTTTCTGTTTCTGTTCAGCTTATGCAGTTAGTTTAGAATGTTGTATGATTGATTATATCTCACACTTTGAAAAGCACATAGAGATGTTGCGAATTATTTGTATTTTTTTTCGCTTCAGAAATCTCTGCAGGACCAAAATCAACCAGAGAGAACCAGACAGATCAACTCATCTGCAATGTATTTAGCTCCACTCAAGATCAGTTCTGATCCAGTCTGAATTTTTCTGATGCTTGGTCTCTCAGTCTGCCGCTTTATAAGCGTGCTTCTGGAAATTCAGAACAGCATATAGCTTCTCATACCTGCTGAGCTCCAAACTTTTCATTTCTTTAAAACTCCAGTTAATCTTTTCCGATCGCTCCTTTGTCTTTCTTTTCATTGTTTCATAAAAATGTCCACTCGCCATACAGAATGATAGCGATGCAAATGCAGTCTGCAGATCTCTTTCAAACTTCAAATTGAAAAATATAATTGAACTTGCTCAATGAACCAACATCGGTGTTTCATGTTGTTCAAGCAATGTAATGCACCTTTAGGAAGGAAAAACAACACTAAACGGTATTACTACATTTTGATCATGATATCTGAAACATATGTAAATTGTTCAAGCCACAATGATGCACCATTCTCCAGTTCAGTTTTGAGTACAACCACCAAAAAGGGTTCCTTTAACATTAGGACCCATTGTGCTCTGTAAGTTCAACAAGTTCAAAGTATGTGGCTAACAAATCTACACTGAAGCAAACCTAAGTAGAAGCTGACAAGGAAAGCAACAAAGCAGCAGCAGAAGAATGGTTAAGCCTCCCACAAAACTCGGAAGTCCTAAAGCTGGAGAGACCAAAAACCAGAGATATCAGATGTTTTCTGATACAAAAATCCAACGAAAACGACCTCCCATGAAAATCTACAAAAGAAAGTATAAACATCGTTAGAAGGAGCTGAGCTTGATCTTCGTAGATGATGCTTCGGTTCTGGTGGGGGTGCTGAATGTAATTTGTGTCCAGCTCCTGCATGTACATTAAAAAAAAGAAGAAGCTGAATCAGTTTGCGAGTTATCAGAAGTTTTTTGCAATAGGATATCGATTTCAAACTTCTCTTGAGACAAGTTATTGTTCACTAAAAACCTAAAAGGAGCAGCCTAGTTATAGAGTTCTCTCAATAATATTCAGAAAACCTAGCAGCTAAAAGGTACCCACTGAAACAAACATTGAAAACACAAGCAGCAGCAGGAGGAGTAGATATTTTTGAAACATTTTTTTTGTCCTTACTGAAATATTCTTGAAATACAAACAAAACTTTATGATATTTAAACCAGAATATGATTGTTCAGGATCAAATCTAGTTCAACTGATGACTGAACTAAACTGGCATCAAGTATGATATACTGGCTGGAATATACTTCCAGAATACCTGACATATACGTACAAGTCCATTAGATTTGTTTATTGACCGGAAACAGTATGGCTCAGGCTAGGACATTATCAAAACATAGCCGGCTAGTACCTGATATTAATCAAGGTATTAAAAACCTCATGGATTCTAACATGCGGTAGAACACTAATTGCTGAATAATTGCTAATGCTAACATTAAATAAAACTTCAGCTCCATCATAGTTGTCTATGCTGTAACATGATCTGATGCAAGTTATACAACCTGTATTAATTAAGCGCAAGACATGTTAGGACTTGGGAAAATATATAAACTTCATTCCTTGGCGTGACATAAGTTACACAATGCCTCTCATGCATCAAAAAGAATTTGGAACCAAATAACTCATTAGCTTAAATTATATGATAAAAGATTTCCATGATGAAAACATCAACATACCAATAAACGATAACAGTTTTATACATAAGATGCTTCAGCATTTCAATGCAACCACTAGACTATATTTGCATGCAGGTTATTGCGCCTTTAACTATGAAGCCAGTTATGCAGCCAGCCAAGCATGTAAGCAGTCACTTCAACAGTTTAACATGCAGAACAGTTGTTTAATGGGAAATTGTTAGGGCACTGCAGCCAGTTAACCTGTTTGGTTTTCTCGGCAACCATGAGATAGACAAAAAGCCACTGATCTCAATAGGCCAAGACTATTTAATTTTTCTGGAACCGATATCTGCACCAGCTTTTTGAGATATCAATTTTCCTTTTTTTTGGTTAGAATCACAGTTTATCTTGCTTGATGAGGAAAGACATTTGGCTTATCAAGTTACTATGTTTCTCCACATCACCAATCAGATATCCTTTAGTAACACATTTGAAGTAGCTTCATAGAGAAAATTAAAATAACATATCATGATGGAAAATAGTTACATAATATGTGGTACTTGGGTCATGAAACCAGGATTTCACCAGAGATTCATACAGGATAATGTAGTGAAACACCTTATCAACGATTTCCTTATCACAATCTATGACTAAAATACCTTCATTGCCATTTCAGTTTCCAATGCTTCCTATAATATTATCTCCGCGTTCTCTCTTGATGATCCCAAAGTCCAGCCATCACACCTATTCCAGTCAAAATGTTGAGGTTTGTGACTTGATCAGGCTTAAAAGCATCCATGTTAAGAAGGATGGTATAGACAAAGGCGAAGGGTGTAACTTTAGTCCCATGTTCTAAAGAGAAACAAATGGATAGATGGTTGGGTCATTGTAGGCATAAAATTCAGAAGAGTTTTCCCCTCTGGATCATGTGGGTTCCCTACCTTTTAGTTAAATATCCATCACAACAAATAGTCCTTTGTCACTATAAAGTGTAAAAGCCCGCGATGAACATTCTTGGGTTAAGTTCAAGAAGTGGAGTGGGTATTATAGTCCAAGTTGTTTAGCAATTTTATGGTATAGGATAACCTTGTTACAATATGGAACCATACTACAGTGCAAGTGGGTTAGTAGAATTTGTCTTGGTGGGTGCTTAGTTAGTGGGGACACAATTCACACTCAATGACAACTATGAAAGGTTTAACTCAATGTGTGACAGGTGGCAGTCCAAGGTGGATGTTTAAGCTCACCAAGTTCGTCTAATGATTCTTCACATATGAGTCAAGGTAGAAATTCTTGAGGTTGTGACTCAAATCCACTTAAAAGCATTTATATAAAAAAAGGGTGGTGTGGCAAAAGGAAAAGGGTGGAACTTTAGTCCCACTTTGAAAAGGAAAAGAGATGGATAGATAGGTCAAATAAGATATAAGCCTCCAGTAGGAGTTTCCCTTTTGGGTCATGAGGGTTTCAATCCTATTAGCCAAATATCCATTAAACAAAATGGGTCTTGTCACCACACAACATACCTAATATTTCTTGTTGGTTTCTTGTGAGTATAACCCCAACATCTGGAATAGTCAGTCAACATCTAACAAGATAAGACAACAAATAACTTGTATCATAATCTACTCTCAGAAAAAAAAAAATCTACTGTAATCACAACTATAGTGTTGCTGAAACTGACAAGAAAATGGGTAGTGGGTCCTCTCAGCCAAGACTTTGCAGTTGGCAAGTGGGTGATTATCCCGTTAATAAGGCTTCTAAACTCAACATAAATTTTCTAAGTTTTCAAACCACAAGAATAATCTTATAAGGCTACATTACAAAGGAAACTTAAGATACTAAAATTTCCCAAAGAAGAAGTGCAGATGGCAATCATCAAGGCTTTTCTGCAGATGCTAAATAGTCAATTGACTAAATTTTAAGGCATCTATCAGTTAATTTCAAATCAAGTCGATGCACTCTTTTGTAATCAGACATTATTTCTTATGTTTTCCTACATCTGAATTGATGATTATTACATGCGCATTGTAAGCCTAGCTATAGATGCTTGTTCTCCTCAAATACGAAATATCATACTGTCGATTACAGAATCTGCAACCTGTACATATTATGCAGTTTCTGAAGATTTTCATATAAATATGAGACCTGTTCAGAAACAATGACCATATTTGTTCATATTCTAATTTCCTATATATTGAAGTTGTGATAGATCTAACAGGTATAACTTCTTACCTTCTCCAAAGTCTTATCGATGTCCGTGTTCATATACAGAGAAGAGAAACCATAAGCACTAGCACGGATATGTACAGGTGGGTAGGGAAGGTAGGATTTAGGAATTAGCTAATCTGGGGAAAGCTAGAGATGTCTAGACACGTGTGAGATTAGAGCGGACTTGAAAGGATGCCAAGTCGTGGCGCAAATGAGAACTATTTAGAAGGTGAACTACCTTGGTCAAGAAAGATGGCAACAGTACGACGGATGATAATGTAATACAAGCATATGTTTATGGGATTAATAAAAGGAGATTAAAAGGAAGTCATGTCATGGCTCCACCGAAAACTAGATTTGGAAGGTGGCAATTATCTCATTCAAGAAAATGATAGCAACAGACCACAGGCCATGAAATTATAGGATAATTATTTTTATTCTAGCATATAAAACAGAGATTATTAAAACAATGACACCAGCTTCTAGAGTAACAGTCAATCAAGGCGTAGGCTAGATAGTTTCATTCTTAAGGCAAACACAAAATTAAGAACCAAAAAACCACGGGTCCAACTTGACACAGCTGACCCACAAATTTTATTAGGCAGTAGACACTGATATCTGACCAGTCCCAAATTTGATTAACAGTCTGGATGGAAACACCAAATGATGCATAATTAACTATACAAACAAAAGATTAACACAAGGGCTCAGTGAAGTTCATCCAAAACTGGGCAACATTTTTGGGCAAGATGATGGAGATCCACTAAACATCACGAATATAAAGAGAATGAAATAATGCCATATAAACAACTGATACTTCATAAACTATCTCTGTAGCTTAGTTTTACACAAATAAAGAGAACTGAACCAAAATAGAGGCGGAAACTGGAGGAATGTATGTTCATGGGATCTTCACAAGAAACCCCAAGTAAATCCTCAAAGATGAGTTTGTATACAAGAGAACAGGATGCCACAGGGAGATAAAATCTCTCTCCCATTAATAAATATTTTTACATTAACTGTTCATAGACATAAATGACTGATTCATATATTTATCAAATCTGTTTTGTAGAGTACTTTATTGATACCTCTTTTAATCTTTATTGGGACCACAATTGATGTCCATAGATCCTAACAAGTGCCTTATTATCGGTGTACTACATTTGCTTGGTGGTAAAGTTCTGCCTTTAATTAGGAGGACTAGGATTGCAAGATCAGGAAGGAAAAGATATCAATTGTTTTTAGCTAAATAAGTGAGTCAGAGGAAAACTACAAAATTGCCATACTCCATGAATTTGGCTTGTTAAACCGTTTAACCACAGAGCTATCTTCTTTCTTAGTACAAATAATTAATGAACTAATGTCTGCATATTTCAATTATTGTGGGGTCATGCTACATTACTTATGATCTTGTTACATTAGTTAAGAAGGATAAGGCCAGTTGTTTTGCTAGTCATAATATATTCATCCTAGGGGCTATTCTGTGTTTCTAACTATAACTAGTTCTTATAATGACCAATAACTGATGTTTGGGATGGCCAATAGTCCTGTGGGGTAAGCTGCACTGTTAAATGATAGTAGTAGAACTGTGTCAAATGATAGATTTGTTTTTTTTTTCTTTTTTTTTTTTTTTTTTTTTTGGTTGGGGGGGTGGGGGGGTGGGGGGGTGGGGGGGGGGGGGGGGGGGGGGGGGGGGGGGGGGGGGGGGGGGGGGGGGGGGGGTTAGGGGGGGGGGGGAGGCTTATTTGACTTATGGTCTAAAGTTATAGGATTGATAATCATTTGCAATTTCATCAGCACAATTGCCTTGGCCAAATTGATGGGCATAGGAGCAATGACATTCCATTATCACATACACAACAAAATAAAAGCTATGAGACGATATCATATAGTTACCACAAAAGGTGAATAAACAAAAACTATCCATAAGATATTATCATTAATAATATTGTATACGTGTGATAATGGCAAGTGTCATTATAGCAAAGTGGTAAAGCCTTTCTGCAGTTGGCAAGGGGTTCAAATCCCACTTGCACTAGACTACAACCTATTCTCCACACACACATGTGCAACAACAACAACAAAATATTTATGCTAAATTTTTTTTTGGGGTCAGCTATGTGAATCATTTTTCTTAATTCAGCTAAGGGTCATCTCCGCAAGAACATGATGCATTAATATATCCTTCTTAATTGTTTCCATTCAAGATTGTTTAGGCCTCCATCTAGTCCTCATTGTCCCATTAACTATGATCCTATCACTGCACAATCTCTTAAAAGGTTATTACACTATATCAAGATAAGCAATTGAAAATCCTATTAATATCTGGCAGTAAAGAGGTTTCATGCACACAAGGTAATCATAATGATCAGAGCACTGATATGGATGGGTTTGTGGAAGGAATAAAGTGAAAAGAAAGAATACCTTGACATTGTACTCTCTTGAACAAGGATAAAAATATGCAGATGTACGGATTGCAAAGCACCAAAAAATATGCGAGGTAAATTTTGCCTGCAAACTGCAAAGCCCCTTTCTCAATTAATGAAGAATCCTCAAAACATAAGGGAGCTTGGTGTTGCCCGAGTGGTAAAGGTGAAGTTAGAGGAACAAAGGGATTTAACATTTGAGTCGATGGAATTACCAGTGAAGCTGCGACCATTCACCAAAAAAAAAAAACAAAAAATAACAAGAGAACTGTAATCTGCCTACAAACATCTGAAACTTAGAAACACCTATCTTGAACTAGTTGGTGTTGAGGAGCCGTGGGATTTGCTTACCCTCCTCAGAGGAACAATATTAGTCTTCTGCATTGGCTAAAAGCTGGGAATCAACAAGGTCTCAACTGTGAGATTGGGTTTGCCTAGAACGGCAGTTTTAATATGTTAGAGTTTGATGCATTCTTTTATATTTATGTCTTGCTTTTTCTCATTAGAACTTGAAGGTTGCTAAGTGACTCTATTGAAGGAAAGGAAATACAAATCTAAGTTTCAGAATAAACAACACCGACAGGTGCAACATATGGATTTACTATAAGGAAAAAGGAAGGGCTAGGTGTTTTGTTTGCCACCCTAAAGCATAGTTGGAAAGCAGATAGGAAAGACTCCCCATAGGGATTCTTTCTCCAAAAAACACTCCCCATAGAGATCCATTCTGAGAAGTCCTGAAAGCAAGAGGCCAGCCAAACTTATAGTTCCACAATTCCGAGGCTAACAAAACAGTGAATAATATATATAAGGTGCTATAGATTGCATTTGTAAATGGACCAATATGAAAGCAGATGAGTCTCCCACTTTTTATGCAGTCCAATATACTGTTTTTTTATACGAGAACCCTACACAACAAGGAGATGAGAAAAGTAAACAGCAACATTAATGGTTCTGGAGTTCTGGATGTAACAGGCAAGCTCTCTCATGTCCATAGTTTCCATGAACATAAATTTGTCGCTTAATTAGAGGGTTTGACAACAGGTTGACAGCTAGGTAAAATTTAAATAAGCCTCTCATGAAGTCTTGAACAACCAGTCCCATTTTGGAAGACGATGAAGGTGAGGACTGCTCAAATGAAATAACTTGTTGGCTGGATTTCCTAGTAATTTGGACTGCATGTTACATGCCATTGAGAGTAGAAAAGTGACAAGTCACAATATGACAATAGTATCAATTATACAAGGAGATGAGTGTAAAAATAATTGAAAGCCATCACCAGATGCCAAGTTTCAAAATTATATTAGAAGGGAGAGAACGTGATCAGTAACAAAAATACCTACATACAGCCTCATAAATGACCATTTACTTGTACACTCAATGACTCAATTGGTAGCAAAACTATTTTGAGTTGAGCTAAGAATGCAGGGATCATGTTTAGGCCAATATTGTGGAAGGAAACATGAAAGGCATGAAATATGATTATCATAAATTAGATTCTTGTTACACAGCATCAAATCTTTGGTAATTCTATCTATTACCAAGAAAGTGTGGTTCAGAAAATAACTAAGTAGTCTTCATTTCATACAAATGAAACAGTTCAGAAAATACATTCACATAATTTTTTATAAGAACAATAATTATGTTGTAGTCAAATTAGCATTAAAAATAAAAAAATACGGTGCATAAATGTCTATACTATTGTTATCATTGAAGTGCTACTCATGATTAAAATTGTAGAACACTGCTTGTAAGTCTAATACTTTTGAAGGCTGCTGTATCCATTGTAGAGCACAACCCAAGTCAAGAAGAATTTGCAGAAGGGAGCAATTTTTTTCTTTTCTTTTCTTTTCTTTTCTTTCTTTTCTTTTTTTGACTGATTGTCAACCTAACAATAACCTTGTATGAGTTGATGGTAGGTAACCTTGGGCAGAATTCTCGCAACAATAACTGGGAAGTCTTGTTGTTGGTCATAGACATCCAAATGAAGACAATTTTTAAGCAGAGTATACGAAGACAATAAATATTTTCAGCACGAAGTATTGGCAGATTGTATGAGTCAACTGGTTTAAAAATAAAAGATAAGAGAGGGGATTACACCTAACAAATTTGTGAGAGATGATAAAAGGTAGTACCTTTTGTTTCCTTAGCCTCTCATTCTCTTCTTCAAGGCGTGAAACCTTGTTCTCCAACTCATTTGTGTATGCCTATCCATAACAAAACAAACCTCTCTCAGATCACAATTCAATATTGAGGGCGGGACTAATCATTCTGAGATCATATATCAAATTGAGTTATATAAGAAGAAAAATGAGTTGCAAACACCCTAAACAAACACAAGCCCACCTGCTTCCTAGCTCGTGAACGTGCAGCAGACTCCCGGTTCTTGATCATCCTCTTCTGCCTCCTCTCCACCGTCTTCTCCTCGACATATTCACGAACTCCCCGCTTCCTCCCAGGAGTCTGAGGATCCGATATTGCTCCCACCATTGGGGATGACATCCCACTTGGCCCTCAGGATACGCTGCTTCCAAGATTGAACTGGTCCCAGTATCCAACTGAGGCACTGGACGACCTGGCACATAAGCCCCTATCACCTGCTGGGCTTTCTGCTGCTGCGGTTGCCGTTGATGCACCACAGGCACAGACATCTGATTGTACTGATGCAACCAATGTGGTCCTCGGGGAAACCCCACATTTCCAGCCTCATTACTTCTCTTATCAGCCCCCTCGGACACTACCCCAGCCTTCATCAGGAAATCCTCCAGTGTCATCTCCCCAAAGGTCGGCTGCCTCTCGTGATTCGGGCTTCGTCCATCACTGCTCTTCTTCTGTTGTATGTCCCTCCAGACTTCGTCCACCGTCTTCTTGCTCAAAGCCCGGTTCATTGTAATGCTCCCCTGGCGCTGAATGCCAGACCCAGAAGAAGGGTATTGCGCAGCAGTGTTCTCAATGTCCATTGACAGGTATGATGGGCTCCCGTCGGCCGCAATGACATTCTTCAAGAGTTCATCAAGGTTCATGCTATGCAATGGCTCCCCTAAATGGCTCTGGACCTCATTGAGGGTGAGGCTGTAAAGGGAGCCTTGCCTGGCCAAGCTCCGGACCGGAGACTGCTGCCTGCCACCGGCCTGAGAGGCCATTGCCTGAGTCCCCATTCACCACACTCTATTCTCTAAAATCAAATGAATAAGCAAAATTCCTAAAAATACTAAGAATGAAAAGGGAACATCTCCTTTCTTGTTCAGTTCTCAATCAAATAAACTGCAGGTATCTTCGAACTTTCCAAACCCAAATCTGCAAATCAAGAAAGCAGCCATAGAAAATCATTTGGTAGAATACCCACAAACAAAATAAACAAATGAAAGGATTATACCCACAAACAAAAAGAATGAAAAGAGAATAAAGGTTTCATCAACTCCAATACAGAGAACCAGCCCTTTTTTTTTTTTCAAATTAAGCAAAGCTTAGAAACCATCAAAAAATTCACCAAAAATCTAGTACAAAAATCCAAAGAGATTTGGAGTCTCAAGAATCAAGATTGTGGGACTTGAGATGAACACACACCCATATTGATTTAACATGATCATTAGAATTCACTATGTAATCCATAGAGAGAGGGAGGAAAAAAATTGGAGCATCCAAGAAAGAAAGAAGAGACACAAGCACATCCAACAAAACCCAACAGACAAGATGCAATTGTAATTTTGTTGGAGGTGTGCATAAAACCACAGGGGTTTAAGGAATAAAAAATTAATAAAAATCTCCATATTGTAGGACACATAAAGCAATCTCAGTGTTGTTACCTGTTGACAAGAACAGAATCTATTATTAGCAGAGAAACTGATCTCTCCATAGTGACTGAATCAGGCTTGAGCCACATTTTTATTTAATTTATTTGGGCAAAGGATTTGATGAACCCTCAAAACAAATGGCCATTTCTTTTTTATTTTTAAGAGGAGCCCCAAAATAGAACACAAGCCATGGACCCACATTTATATGGTGACATTGCCATTTGCCACTCCTCTTGGCTGTGGGACCCACCAAAGGGGACTTTTTAGCCTTTCTTGTTAAAAAAACTGAATATCCCATTCTGAGTCTGTGGGCTTGGTAAAAGGAGAAAAGAAACAGTGTGTATAGTGCAGCCAATTGGAAGGGTATAACTTTGCATGATTCTCCTATAAAGAAAAGGGTTTTTTTTTCTTTTCTGTTTTTCTTTTCTTTGAGGAATTGAAGAAAAGCTATTGAGCATCTTCTTAGCCTAGCTAGGCTTTAAATGATGTAATTGATTACAAATTGGATAAAACTGATTCTATTGTCTAAGATTGGATTCATTTAAATCTCATATTGATAGGATTCATTTAATCTCCATTGAGCTTATAGACCAAACGTTTAGTTGATTTGGATGTTGTATCTGTCCCCCCCCCCCCCCCCCCCCCCCCCCCCCCCTTTTTTATTATTTTTGAAAAATTAAGATTTGTGAAAATAAGTTTTTCAGTGTTTAGTTGTACTGTGAAAGTGTAAATGGAAAGCTATATTGTGTTTTCTGATGTTTGGCCAGTAATGTGAAAGTGGAAATGGAAAAGTTAACCACAAAACTGACCATAAAATAATATTAAATTAAATATTATCTCTGAAGTGATATTTTTCATCTGTAATTAGATTGCAAGTGAGACTTACATGGCATCAAAATTTAATGCATTAAATTACAATATATTACAAGTGAGATTTACATGACCACAAAATTCACTGTAGCATTCTGAAAGTGAAAAAAATATAGTGTAAACGGAAAAAAAAAGATTTTTTTCATTTCTCATTTCAGCTTTAAAATAAACAAAAAAAAGTGAAAAAATGAGTTTTTTCACTTTTAATTTTTCTCCCACTTTCTTGAATTCAAACACGCCAAGATCTTAAGACTTGAATCACATGAGAGGGGAGAGGCATATTGAAAGAATCACGAGAAAATCTCAAAAGTGTTCTCACATAGTTTAATAAAAATGAAAAGCAGTGCCTGAAAATTCTAATTAGTCCTCTTGTGCTATTGACTAGAACAAAGCGTTTGTATTAAATTTCTAAGTAGTGAAATACATTAGTACATAAAATTCCCAGCTTGTAACACACAATCTTCTAAGGGACGAAAGCATAATATTGTCTCAAAAATTGAGAGGAACCTTTTCTTCTATATGGCAGAAATATAAGAGTCATTCCCTTAATCAATTCAAAAAATTAGAAGAAAAGTGTTTACTATGAGCTAAAAAAGTATCATCAAGTTCTATATAATGTTTTACTGAAAGATAAATTTTAGAAATATAAAATCACAACTGAGTTACTTCTGGTTTTTTTCTCTTTTCTTTATTACAAAAGTCACCACCCCCCCCCCCCCACCCACCCCCCCCCCCCCCCCCTCCCCCTCACCTCTCTTTCCTCCGCCTCATATTATTTTTATTGATTACCCCCCTCTCTAAAAATTTATTATATTAAACTCAAATTCGTATTCGAATCTAAAATTAGACAAATGTATGTTTATCAGATTCTAAAACTTTGACTTGTACATCAAATCTCTTTATATTCTCCCTATCATGTTCACCTTAAGACATTTTCTATACCAAGGAAAGCACTCAATAATATTTCCCCAAAACTTTGAATAATTACCTGTAAAAAATACATCTAAGCTAGAAAATTTATATTAGAAAATTAATTATTCATAACAACAAAACATCAATACTCTCCTTTAATTCTCTCGTTTACACCAATCACTCCGCCGGGACACAAAGGTAAGCGTGGGAAAGATAGGGGAATGACAGGGAACCAAGCTTCTTCAAACTTGAAAGAGCATTTGAATGGAGCTTGCCACCATGTGGCTGATAGAAGAATGGGTAGGTCAAAATTTCACAAAATAGATAGCTGAATTCTAGATTGAAATTGCCTCTCTTTGTATAAATGAGAAATAAATAAAAAAATTGCAAGAAATACACTTGCACATTCTAACACTCCCTTTGTAACGGTCCCAGATTTCTTAGATCCTCAATTAACATAAATATTCTTTTAAACCGGAAGATTTTCATAATCATCTCCAAATCCTTAAAAATTTCGACAGCATCTCCTTTATAAATGATGATATGTTCAACTGTACATTTCAACTCAAAATAATTTTGGCTAACATACGTCTACTTATTCTCAATCCATACATATAAACCAAAGTCAATAATCACCCATGTCATTCTAATAATATTTCGGCTCACAATAGCTTACTTATTTTTCAAATAACAATTTCGGCTTAATATTGCCTACTTATGAAAAAAAGAAACATAAGCTTGAGAGTACCCCTCTCGGCATTCACAACATAAATAGAACTAATTATAACCCAACTAATCACCATAATCACAGTCTAATTTACCTCCATGCATTTCCATCTCACAAGACTAACATAAGCTACAAATATACATCGAGTAGGATTATAAATAAGAACTAAATTGCATCTTTAATACAATCATTATTAGCAAAATTTTTAGTAAAATACCTAAACCTGAAGCTGATCCTCTGCCATGCCACAACCTGAAACATGAAACTGAGAGGGAGTGAGCTTGACAGCGCAGTGAGAGAGAATCAAAGTGTATCGAGAGAGGAAAACCCAAGTAATAGGGAGCATGTTTTTCTTCAACGATAATAGCAAGTATAAATCAACAAATGAAACGAGAAAAAAACAATATCCTATAATGAATAATTAACACAATAATATATATAATTTGTGTGACAGTCTGACTTCTCTGATAACTGATTCTCTTTAACTTTCTTTAGTTTTTCTATTGCATATTACATGGTCTAGAAATTCAATAAAATACTCGCTCAATTATTTATAGCTTGTGCATGATTCTGTCTTAAGCACTTTCAGCACGCATCACCACGTATCTCATATATCATACACGAAGTACAACAAACATATTCAAAAATTTCATAAGGATAGTTATCTGTTCCGGTGATACAACATCACAGTATCACCTCATACCATCATAAGTATAATTTATCTATATAGATAATACAAATCTCACATAATCATACTACACTTCACAGTATTCGAATATCATACTTGGTGATATACACATCGCACATTATATGTATGATTATACAATCACATTTAAAGTGTGATATTCTCTGTCTTCCCCCTCCTACCGGCTCCCGCCCGACCCCTTCCTCTAATATATGTGTGTGTGCGTGCGCGCGTGCGTGTGCGTGTGTGTATATATGTATGTGTGTGTAACAATAACACCGTTTTTCCCCTCCTACTGGCTCCTACCCGGCCCCGTCCTCTGTATGTTTGTGTGTAGCATCACAATAACACTGTCTTCCCCTTCCTATCGGCTCCCGTCCGACCCCTTCCTCCGATATACATATACAATAGAACAACGACACCGTCTTCTCCTACAACCTCCCGCCCGGCGCCTTCCTCCAATATATACATGAATACAATAGATGTAAGTGCGCATACTCATAGATAACAATCAATTCATCCACAATACAAAACATCAATCAAATATTTTAATTTTTGCCTCTCGGCTTATCAATTTTACTTTCAAAGAATTTCATGTGGTTTGATATATATGTATAATGCATATATAAGTTGACACTGTAGTGATCTACTCACCTTAATTATACAAGTTAGGTTCTTATTAGCGTTATCAATATTCAATTTTCTATTATGATTATGAACAACTATTACATATGTGTGTGTGTACATATGTACACACATGTACCAATAACCATAAAGAAAAAGCAAAGATCAACTTACCGAACAATTACTTACATTCCCAGTACATATTCTTAGGCCACTCGGTGATGTCTTGTAGTTACATATACTTCCCCTTTTATATGTTCGATATTTGATGTCTGAAATCGACTAACTACCAATCCATGTTCGAAATCTTAACATACTTGTAGGTTTTCCAATAAGTCGACTCTTAAGCAACATCAACCATTTGTTTCAATAAAATTTTCTACACACAGACAAAGAGTATATTACTTAATAATTTAAGTTCAATACACAAGTTATTAGTCGATCATCACGTTCCACATCGAGTCCTCAGTTTATCAAGAATTAATCGATTCTTCGATCTTTGCAAGTCTGTTATGTAATCTAATAGCTAATTACATAATCAAGTTCAACCATTAAATTTCAGTATGCAATTTATCATACATTGGTTATTACAGGTGTCATTCAATTATATCAATGTTCATATCTAATCCACTTCTATTCATACTCTATTAGGCTATGAGTTTTAGTTCGCTCATCTAATCCTTAATGTAACTATACTTGAAGTGTGGAACATATACTAACACTAGACACTATCATTAAAACCAAATATTGAAAGAAAAAATAATCAACTTTAATTAAATGGAGTTTGCCAATCTAGATATTGAGATAGCTGACCACTCGAGGAGTGAAAAGTTAATTGTATCAAAAGACTAGTTCGGTTCTTAAATAAATTGTCACAAAATTGATCAAGTGGGCACCTAAGGGTAACGACTCCTCAATAAGAACAAGAAACCACAAATCAAGAGATGTGCAGACAAACTCTGATACAGAAGAAATGAAAGCTTATTTTAAAATCTGACTCTTGTAGACTACATAGGTTAAATGTGTTCAGATTTTACAGTTAGTCATGTTATCATAGGTCACTTACTTTAAATTCAATATAAAAAGATTTATCAGGGTTTGTTCGATCAACCTAGACCGCAGATTATTAGATTCAATTATAGAAATAGAGTTGGACGTACTCATATCACTATGCTCAAGAAATAAATTTCTCTCTAACCTTTCACACACAATAACTTAAACAAAAACAATATGATCATAAGAGAAGAAATTCTTAATTATTCTTAATTACAATCAAATAATATCGGTGGATAATTAGATTTCTGGTAATTTATTTCTAGCTTTTTTATCCTCAGGGGTGTGATGTAGTCTTAACTAGAAGAAAAATATATATATATATACTCAAGTCTTTCTTCATCTAAGAAAGTATTACATGTATTTCTTCAAGTACTTAAGCTTTGTTGATGGAGGATCAGTGTAACTAGTTACATCATGAATCCCTTTGCACTAGATCACCCTCAAGGAATCAAATTGAGTTTATAAGGGCGAAATCAAGTACAAGAATCACATAAAAGGAACACTTATGTTTTGCAATATTCTCCACTCATAAGAGATAAATATGAAGGCTCGATGTATAGCGTAATGCCTACGAAGAGGTCATAAGGTGATGCATAACTGATGAAAGCTCAAGCTTTTAGTGCGCTCAGGATCATTCATGGACCGATATAAGGACGACTCGTAAAAACCTAGATGGTATTCATGTTAACACGATGACGTCCTAGAGGCCAATATCATGATCAAGATACTGCATGAATAACAATACCAGAAGTTAGTGTCATTACAGAAAGTCCAAAATTGTCGATTTAGATTTCAGAGGGATGTTCAGCCATACTAAGAAATAATGATATTTGTACATGTATTAAGTGTGAAGATCGCCTCGATTCCTACAAAATTTCTATGATTACGATTCTGAACGCTTGAATATCATATTATGACAAGTTAAAGTAGAATCTCAACAATGACAACACAAGCATCACTCACAATATTTATCATTTTTTTCTAATTATTTACGAGGACGGGATTCTGGGGAGTACTTCTTAAATAGACTCAATCATATAAAATTTATAACGTGGAAGAAGACAGCCCTTTATGCTGATGTAAAATATGGAGAGATGTGTGTTTCACATATTTTTTTGACATGAAGGAATATCCAAATTAAAAGAAACAGTACATACCAACTATCGCCAACAAGGAAAGGAACAAGATTTTAGATATATAATTAATTGGTAAAAATCAACACATATCACCTTGATATTTGAGATATGAAGAGTTATACACGAACCTCAACGAGAGGACATATACTTGTGCATTTTAAACTTATGAAACATCAACATTCGTTACTAAGAGCGTGTTCAATTCTAAACTTAACTCAACATGCCTCTCTATTAATTCCTATAATTTCTCATAGACTCTTCTATACGGTAATTCATAGAGAGAAAACTAATTTCCATTATAGTTTATACTTCCTTTGTTTATCAATAGGATTCCTGATGTCCAACCAATACGAGATAAAGCTCATGCACTTAGAGACTTAATCATCTATCTAACAGTATATTAAATGACATTTATAATTCAGTTAACTAGTTAAAAAAATCAGAAACTCCTCAATCATAAAAAAAAATTTGCAACTCAGAAATTTTGACTAGCTTATCATGTTTCGACGATAATTTCTAGCACAAACCTTTAATTGGGACACTGTAAAAGTCATTGGAAAGTAAACTCAATTATCTTTCTAAAGGTATATTACATGATACCTATAGTTTTTAATATACTGACGAACTAAATCAAATTTTGCAGATTTCAGTTGTTAATAGATTTACACCTTATTTCATGAGTGCTGAAATTTATGAAATTCACAACTTATTCTTTAACATCTCCACCCAATTCAAAAATCATAATCAAATTATAGACTTGAACAATTATAATCCTATTTACAAACTTGATCCATCATCTTTTTAACCCACCATCAACTTCTTAATTTCACAAAAATAAGAGATCAACTATTTTGCTTATAACAATCATTTAGTTCATAAATTGCAAGAATTATTAAAGAACATAGGTCAAGAGAACCCCTCATAACTGATTTTTTATTACAAGAGTTTCAAAGCAATACAAATTGATTATTGGATGTAGATCATAACATGATTATAAGTATTTTCTGAAATTGAGAAAATTAAAAAAGGTTTAAATTAAGATGGAATCTCCCTCACCTCCTTGTCCCTCCTTGCTGTCTCACTTGCCGTCACTCTGCCGCCAACCACCTGGGCTTGGTCTTGGCACGCCCAAGACCAGAGAAGAGGGGGAGAAGGGGGAGAAGGAGAGAGAATGAGATTGAGAGAGATTGAGGGTTGGAAAGAGATTTAGAGAGGTTGGATTTTGGGGTTATTTTGATGGGTTCCTCAGGTTGAAGATGAAGGATGAAAAGAGATGAATGAGGGATTAATTGTCTCCCTTTTTACACAAACCCTCTCTCATATTCATGTATTACATATATTCACAACCTCTCTTCTCTTATCTTGCTACTTATACACACACTTCAAGGCTAATTCTAATCCTCCATCCACTCATGCCATGCACACTACTCCTTACTATTAAATACTCATCAATACAATGTTATGGTATTTCTCTTGTATTTAATTGTATTTCTTTCTATTTACACAAAATAATCATATACCAATCTATTACATATAATACATGCACAATTTTGTGTAAAATCAATTAATATATATATATATATATATATATATATATATATATATACAGAGATGGTTGTATTCATATAATTTACGCATATTCATAACACACACACACACACATATATATTCAATATCCAAACTTATCTCACTTCCAAATTTTCTAAAAATTTGAATTCTGCTTGCACTAATTAATCAAATCATCTCTAATTATTATGTTTAATCTTATTAATCCAAAATAAGAATATTAAATTAGGATTTAATAACCCGGGTGTTACACCCTTCACGTTGAAGTACATATATTAATGAAGCCTAGTTTATTGCAAAAACTAGATAAAAAATTTTCTAAACGAAGTATTTCTAAACAAAAAACAAAATTGTGAAACAAATAAAATTAAAATTATTCAAACCAATTACCAAATCGCTAATCGAAAGCCGCATTCCTGAATCATTAAAGTTGGTACTGATGTTATCAATTATAACAATTATGCGTAAAAACTGCATGAAAAATCTCCTTGGATACAATTAGCATTTTCTAGTTTTCTAAACTCAATATTCTACTAGAGATTCTCAAACTCAGTATTCAGTGTAAGAGGAACTTTTGAGAGATCTTCAAACTCAATAGAAGATGAGAGTTTTGAGAGATCCTCAAACTTAATATTCAGTATGAGAAGAGGTTCTGAGAGATCCTCAAATTCAGTAGAAGAAGAGATTTCAAGATATCAAACTCAGTATTTAGTTAAAGATGAGATTTTGAGAGATTCTCAAACTCATAATAATACGCCAAGAAATACACGCAAAAGACTCATCATGAAGTAGTAGATGATGCGATATGAAGCAATAACAGCAACAGGCGAAAACACTAACATATGCAATAGTCGACGGCACCTTGTCACACCCCACTTCCCAAATACATGAAAAGAGAGTCGCGACAAGAGTCGGCGACGTATATACGCGAGAAAATATCCCACGTATACACGCTAAGCCAAAAGTAACCTAAACGAGCTATATAATTACTATGAAGAATCAATATCACTGCAATAATACATATAATGTCTACACGTGATCTTATATGAAATAAGAAATGGAATAGAAGCAAGTCTTGTTGGCCCAAAGGCCATTAGCCCTATATCTTGTTGAATATTTTGATGATAACAAACCATATTTAGTTAGGTATTTAACAATTTTGTTTAAAAGTATTTCAGGTTAAACAGGTTGATTTGACGGCTCCACTATCAAGACTCACAAGTTTGGACGCCGCTAAAGATGTGCATTCCTAAGCTAGCACATTAGAAAGCTTCGGGAACACGTTTTTGAAGAAAAGACCAAGTCAAGATCAAGACAAAGAAAAGACCAAGTCAAGTTCAAGATTTATATTTTTTTCTTTTCTTTTAGACTTTTTGTCAAAACTAGATGTTAGAAGTAGATTTATGGGATTGTCACTTACACACACTTTAGTTTGATATATGGCTTCAAAAACAATTTCAAATTCTATTTCCAACTTAGTTTTATAGCTAACATGTTTTTCGGAAATTTGTTTTTTAGAAACTTTAAGTTTTTGGAAAAACCGATTTTTGGGAAAAACAAGTTTTTATCAAAGAAAAACTCTATCAAAATGTTTTAACATGTTAGGGTAGTGACATATGGTCATACTCCTATTTTACAAGGTCCTAAACCCCAAACCAAGAGACCAAAACCAAAAGTCCCAGTTCTGGCTTTCTGCAGTTCTGTTTTTTCAGAACAGACAGGAGCCGGTCGACCGCCCGGGTCGACCGACGTACACGCTGTGCATGTGTGTACGTCGGCCGACCGCTCCGTCGACCGGAGCACTTACAGTGCTCTCTGTTTGTTCGGGTCGACCGGGACGGTCGACCGTAGTCCCCCAACGGTCAAAAATATGACCGTTGGCGGTCGACCGGCTGCTGTCAGAACTTCTGACAGACTCCAACAGCTCTATTTTTTCTGACAGATTTTGTTGGGATCTCACCCCAACGAATCTCTCTTACTGTTTTACCCAGTTTTTCAACCCATATAAATAGAGGGTCACTTCAACATGATAAGACAACAATTGCTAAACATTTACAAGAGATTTTCATAAGATTTCAAGTCTTCATTTTAGAAAAGATTTTCAAAGCCAAAATTTCCATACACCCATTTGAAGCCTATTCCTCTACTTCTCTCTAGTTTTTGCACTACACAATCCCAAATTTCTACATCTACATATTGGTTATAGGATTGTGAAAGTGAGCTATTTTGTGATCAAGTGTGATCATTTTCTTCTTGAGCGAAGTTGTAGAGGCATCGGCCTCAAGGCGAGCTAGTGTGCTCCGGGTGGTGTTGCGGCATCACAAGTGAACGGACAAGTGTGTCCTTGTATTGGTGATCCAGTGGGATCTTCAATAGTGGAAATCCTTCAAGTGTGAAGGCGGGGACGTAGAGCGTGGCTCGAACCTCGGAAACATATCTGCGTGTTTGCGTTTGCTCAAATCTCTCTAAACTCTAAACTCTTTAATTCTTACACTATTGATTGCTTCATTTATTGCAAGTCTTTTATTTGAGCTAATTGTGATAGTTGAATTTTAAATTCCGCATTTGTGCCATTTACATATAGCCATCACCTATTCACCCCCCTCTAGGTGATTTCAATTGGTATCAGAGCCTAACCCTACTATTTGGTCTAACAACCTTAGGGAGATCCTTACTATTTGGCTATATTAGTTGCATTTTCATATATTGTGCTTTATATTACTCATCCATGGCATCACTTGACTTTTCTAGCATCAAGTCCCCACCTAAGTTTGATGGCTTGAACTTTCCTATTTGGAAGGTCAAGATGAACCTATTTCTAAAGTCCCTAGGTGTTAGAGTAGCTAGGGCCATCACTAGAGAATTTGTTGAACCCCTCACCGATGAGAGTTCATGGTCCGAGGACACCACCAAGGACTATGAGGCAAATGCTAGAGCCCAATATGCCTTGACCCAAGCTCTAAATGAGGATGACCTAGCACGCATCATTAATTGCAAATCCGCATTTGAAGTTTGGAATATTTAATTGTGACTCATGAAGGAACGTCACAAGTCAAAAGATCCAAGATTGACTTGCTACGTTCTCAATATAAGAATTTTTACATGTTTGATAATGAGAGCATTGATGACATGCTCACGCGTTTCACCAAGATCACTAATGCCTTATCTTCTCTAGGTGACGCAATCGATAATGACCAAAAGATTCGGAAGGTCATTCGGGCTCTTCCCAAATCTTGGAAGTAAAGGCAACTACCCTCAAGGAGCTCAACGATCGGGAGGAGATGGACTTCTCCGGCTTCATCGGTAATCTCAAAACCCATGAGATGGAGATGAAGGTAAGAGAAGAAAGGGAGGCACCCAAGAAGAAAACAATCGCCTTCAAAGCCACTCCAACCACTATTGAAGAGGACGACTCATCGGAGGATTGCGATGAGGACTTTGCCATGCTTATCCGGAAGGTAGGCAAAATGTTTTACAGGAAAGGGAGGCAAAGCAACTTCCGAAGAGGGAAACCTCAAGGAAGGTTTGAAAAGAAGAGAGAAGAACCCGGTCCTTACTTTCATTGCAAGAAGATCGGACATCTCATAGCGGATTGCCCCGCTCTCCAAGCTACTACCTCCAAGCATGTACCAAGGAAGAAGAAGGCTATGGTAGCCACATGGGATGATACGGAGTCGGAATCCGAAGAGGAGCACGACGCCGCTCACATGTGCTTCATGGCACAAGGAGACAATTCTTCTAAGGTAACCCTTGATAACACTTTAGAAGATGATGATCTTACCATGGATGAACTTGCTCATTTTTTCGAAGAGTTACAACATAGATATGAGATCTCTCAATCTCATAATAAAAAATTGAAAAAGGAAAATGATGTTTTAAAGAATAAACTTGATACTTGTCTTAGTGAGAAAAATGTTTTATCTAGTGCTTTTGAAAAATTAAAAGGTGACTTTGATAAATATAAATTGGCTAATAAAGGAAAAACCCCCATGATTTCTTGTAATAAAAATGAATTTGTAGAGATTCAAAAACGGGTTGAAGTGTTAGACTCTACTCTTAAAATTTATGCTTTTGATTTAAAGAAAATTGCATCTAGGTTTCCTAAGGGAGTAACCCAAGGGAAACATACACATCATACACATACACGAAAACATGCACACACACACATAAGCATGCTCATATGTATGGTAGTGGTAAAATTTATGTATGCACGCATTGTGGCCGCAAAGGCCATTTAGAAAAGTTTTGTTTTGTTAAAAATAATATGCATAATAAACATGTTTGGGTTCGCCCCGGTACTAACCCGATAGGACCCAAGAAAGTATGGGTACCAAAAGACCCACCAAATTTAAATGATACAGGTGGATCTTCTTCCTCCAAGACTTAGGGGGAGACGGTGCCCGGGTGGTGGATGCAACTAAGCTCAAGGAACACATCGCATTTGCATCGCTATCTTGGAGGCACCTATTTTGGAGATTGCCCATGCTTGGTAACTTCTCCATTTAAAAGTTTTTGTTTGGTTATTTATATACACATGTATAGGATTGTTAGTTTACTTTTATGATACATTGATATATGCTTGTGTAAACTTACATCTCTATCATGTTTGTGTATATGCCATGTTTTTATCTTGTCTTTTATACCATGTCCATTGTATGTCCACATGCCATGCCTAGACTAGCTTATTTATATATACACATTGTATTTTCAAAACTAGAAATAAATTTTGTAAAAAAATTTTATATTCAAACAAATACCTTAGAGATGGCAATTGCGCACCTCAACTCATTCAAGAGGAATCAAGAGGATGAAGTTCAGAACCCGTCACCGGGTATTCGGCTTCAACATCTCTAAAACTTTGCTTCTGTATGAAAATTAAATAAAATGTCTTGTGTGAATATTTTTGTTTGATAACCTAATGAAGATTTAAAACATTGTTGTATTCCTACATGTTATATATATTCTACTTTATTTGATAAAATTTTTCTTTTAAATTTTTTTTCTGTTCTCAGTTTTTGGGCATAGCCGGTCGACCGACCCGGTCGACCGCTGTTGCTGTCAGTGGTCTCAGGTTTTCTGGGTCGACCGACCCGGTCGACCGCTGTAGCTCTCAGAGCTCTCGGGATTTCTGGGCCAACCGACCCGGTCGACCGCTCTGAGTTGCAGAGCTCTCGGGTTTTCTGGGTCGACCGACCGGTCGACCGTTCATCGTTTTCAGCCCTAAAACTGCTATTTATTTGACTTTTTCTCTCTCTCTCTCACTCGCAGCCGACGAACCCGACGTCTCCTCTCCTCAAAATTTTCTCTAAATCTCTAATCTCTTAACCATTTTCAAATCCTTTCAAAACCCACTTCTATTTCCATCTTCAAGTGCTGGATCTTCGATTTCAGGACTTCCTCTCCGCTGGATTCGAAGTATTTCAGATTTTTCTGTTCTAGGGTTTTGTTCTTCAGTTCCCAGGTAAAAATTCGATTTTTACTTCTGTTCTTTACATCTAGCTTTAAGATCTACTTCCTATTGTCAAGATTTTAGGTCTCTAAGTTCTTAGATCAAGCCCTAAACCACTTTGACCTAAAAATCATCTTTTTATTCAAAAATGTCTAAAAGAACTAGGTCTGAAAAGGGTAAATCTGTTGCTCAACCCTCTTCATATGTCCCCAAGCCTAAACGACCTTTCATTAATGAGGTTGCTGAAAATCGGTTCATTAATCTTTCCAAGAGGAACATCAATTCGGGGAGATATGTCGTTATACAAGATTTTGAACACTTGGACATTCCCCAAATCCTGCAGAACAACTCCTTAAATGATTTCTTGACCATCAAAGAACAAGTCTATACATCTCTCGTTCCCTATTTCTATACTAATTTCTCTTTGATGGAAACCGTATCTTTTCTAGAGTCCTAGGTAGGAACATTGACCTTAGCATTGGTCAGTTTGCTGACATTCTACATCTCTCCACTGTTGGAGCTGATGTCTACACCCATAACCTTCATGATTTTGAGTTTCCGGAGGGTGAGTCTGCGCTCACCGCATCCACTTTGATCCACGGGGATAACAACCCTGGTTTGGTGAGGAATGAAGTTGTGAGTAGATTCACCCTCACATCTCAGGTCCTTACCAAAATCATTTTCTTTAACATTGTCCCTAAATCTGGTGAGTACAGCCATGCTAGGGGTCCTTTTCCATTGATCATCTATTGCCTTCTGCGAGGCATTAAGATAAATGTTCCCTGTATCATAGCTTCTCATATGGCATCCGACCAGATTCGCATGTCGGGTAGGAGCTTGCCCTATGGCATGTTGATTACACATCTTCTTAAAGCTCTAAATTTTGATCTCTCATCTGAGTCTCCTGATGATCCTCTAATAAACATTGACGGAATCCTCTTGAAGAGGATGGAAGCCCAGTTGCGTCGACACGCTCCTGAGCAACCTCCTGTTCCTCCTGCTGCTCCAGGATCATCTTCTGCCCCAGGGTCTTCTTCGGCCCCAGGGACATCATCTGCTTCTGCCCCTGTTTTACCTCCAGACCTTCAGGCTCTTATCTCCTCAGAGGTTCGCTCTCAGTTCGAGGCACACCAGGCTTGGATTGAGCAGCGTGATGCAGCGCTTCGTGCAGAGATGGACGCACGATTCCAGCGCGAGGCAGATTCTCGTGCGGTAATGGACTCACGTATCCAAGGAATTCGTAATGATATGTCCTATTTTGCTGACTCCATGAGATTCATGGATACGCAATTTGAGGCACTCTTTACGAAATTCGACATGCTTGTTCCTGATCCCACTTCCATTGCTCGTCCATTTCCCTCCACTGGCCCTCCATTTCCCACCAGAGCTCGTTCATCTGTTCCTCCACCTCGGACTAAAGTTGACGACATTGATCCAGAGGAGGTGGCAGCTTCTTCTTCTTCTTCTTCTTCGGAGGAAGACGATGATGGTGACAAGAAGATGGATGTTGCAGAGAGTTCGTCTGAGGACGAGGAAGATGAGAAAGACAATGAGGACGACGATGCTGCTGCTGGTGCTGAGTGACCTGCCCCTTTTGATGATGTCAAAAAGGGGGAGAGTTATTTGTTGAGAGAGATATATTTCATATTTTGTGTACTTGACTTATGTATTTGTGCTGTGTACTGGTATTGTGTTTGGATATCTTTGTTTGTGTGGACATGTACTTGTGTTTGTGTGGACATGTACTTGTTTATGTTGGTTATGCTTTGTGGACATGTGTTTCATTTCTATTTTATGACATGAGTATTTTTATCTAGAATGGATGTTTATGTGGGTTATTTTTATCTAGCATGGATATATGTGTTGTGGATTATCACCCACCATTTTTTTGAGATTTGTCTATGCTTGAGCATGTTTTTGTATATGCATGTGTTGAGGGGGAGCTTCATTTGAAGTCTCTACCCAAAATATTTGTGATAACTATATATGTTTTGTCATCATCAAAAAGGGGGAGATTGTTGGCCCAAAGGCCATTAGCCCTATATCTTGTTGAATATTTTGATGATAACAAACCATATTTAGTTAGGTATTTAACAATTTTGTTTAAAAGTATTTCAGGTTAAACAGGTTGATTTGACGGCTCCACTATCAAGACTCACAAGTTTGGACGCCGCTAAAGATGTGCATTCCTAAGCTAGCACATTAGAAAGCTTCGGGAACACGTTTTTGAAGAAAAGACCAAGTCAAGATCAAGACAAAGAAAAGACCAAGTCAAGTTCAAGATTTGTATTTTTTTTCTTTTCTTTTAGACTTTTTGTCAAAACTAGATGTTAGAAGTAGATTTATGGGATTGTCACTTACACACACTTTAGTTTGATATATGGCTTCAAAAACAATTTCAAATTCTATTTCCAACTTAGTTTTATAGCTAACATGTTTTCGGAAATTTGTTTTTTAGAAACTTTAAGTTTTTGGAAAAAACGATTTTTGGGAAAAACAAGTTTTTATCAAAGAAAAACTCTATCAAAATGTTTTAACATGTTAGGGTAGTGACATATGGTCATACTCCTATTTTTACAAGGTCCTAAACCCCAAACCAAGAGACCAAAACCAAAAGTCCCAGTTCTGGCTTTCTGCAGTTCTGTTTTTTCAGAACAGACAGGAGCCGGTCGACCGCCCGGGTCGACCGACGTACACGCTGTGCATGTGTGTACGTCGGCCGACCGCTCCGGTCGACCGGAGCACTTACAGTGCTCTCTGTTTGTTCGGGTCGACCGGGACGGTCGACCGTAGTCCCCCAACGGTCAAAAATATGACCGTTGGCGGTCGACCGGCTGCTGTCAGAACTTCTGACAGACTCCAACAGCTCTATTTTTTCTGACAGATTTTGTTGGGATCTCACCCCAACGAATCTCTCTTGTTGTTTTACCCAGTTTTTCAACCCCTATAAATAGAGGGTCACTTCAACATGATAAGACAACAATTGCTAAACATTTACAAGAGATTTTCATAAGATTTCAAGTCTTCATTTTAGAAAAGATTTTCAAAGCCAAAATTTTCATACACCCATTTGAAGCCTATTCCTCTACTTCTCTCTAGTTTTTGCACTACACAATCCAAATTGCTACATCTACATATTGGTTATAGGATTGTGAAAGTGAGCTATTTTGTGATCAAGTGTGATCATTTTCTTCTTGAGCGAAGTTGTAGAGGCATCGGCCTCAAGGCGAGCTAGTGTGCTCCGGTGGTGTTGCGGCATCACAAGTGAACGGACAAGTGTGTCCTTGTATTGGTGATCCAGTGGGATCTTCAATAGTGGAAATCCTTCAAGTGTGAAGGCGGAGACGTAGAGCGTGGCTCGAACCTCGGAAACATATCTGCGTGTTTGCGTTTGCTCAAATCTCTCTAAACTCTAAACTCTTTAATTCTTGCACTATTGATTGCTTCATTTATTGCAAGTCTTTTATTTGAGCTAATTGTGATAGTTGAATTTTAATTTCGCATTTGTGCATTTACATATAGCCATCACCTATTCACCCCCCTCTAGGTGATTTCAAGTCTGATATACAGGAATCAAAGAATAATAACAGAAATAAAGGAAGACAATAATACCAGAACAGATAAGAGACTCCAGCTTCTCGCAACATATACGATCTCAACCAAACTTGATCAAATAATAAAATGTCCAATATCTGAATGTGCAAATTCAGGATCGTGAGGAAGCGACCTAATGAGTGTGTAAAATAAAAGGGAAGTGCACATGCATATAAATAGTGTGTACATAATAATAAACAATACTGGAATAAGACAGATATAACATATAAAACATGAACAGAGAGCAGTAAAGTCAGTCAATATAGAAATCAAATGTCCAATCACGTCAGATATCTATTACAGTCTATATATATATCATGTGGGAAGAATAAGTCACGTTAAGTCCAGTGTACAATCAAGTGTCTATTATAACATGTATATATCCATGTTCAGTCTGTAATATCAATATAAGATTTCAATTTTATTATCAATTATGTCAGCGAACACCAACTGCCACCAGTAATAGACGCATCTCATACTACGCCTATCACACGTGTCAATCGAAGTCCTATGTTATTGAAATCAATAAAAGAGACATTGTTCATACTTTAGGTAGGTTCTGTACATACCTGAAAGCACAGCCCAATTATCTGGCACTGAACCAGGTCCTACCACTAGTTAGTTAATAACAATAACAATATGGAATGTCAGTCATCCCCAAAAACCCTGCAGTGAAATCGTATCTCGGCAGCGCAGCCTATATCCTAGGTTCACCCAAAATATAGACGATGTCTCCTCCATCAATTTTCCCAATCACGGTATAAGTTGTCTATTATATTATTATTTAGAACAATCAATATCCATGTTATTTCGATTATTAGGATGATACGGTGATAGTAACAATATCAATGATGTAACAATAACAATATGGACAAATTACCGTGTAAACGGTAGAACAATGGAACAATACATGTGTTACAGTCTGACAATATTTTTCTAGTAATTTCAGTAACATGAATTAATACAATAATAAGTCTGGATACTGCTCAATAGGCAGTCTTATCTAGAACTGATCAACCTCTTATTCATTTGCACTAGCATACAATAGTAACTGACCCATCAACTTATAGTCTCAATACAATCATCGTGAACATCAAGTATCACTCCATATCAAAGTAATCTGGTATAGTAAATCACCATCTTAATGAATCAATAATCAGTTCTCTCACTCTATCCATCTACTCTGATCCTCAAGTCATCAATATATCCATCCTCTTAGTCACTGGCATACCCAAGTCTCAACATATATAACCACTCAGTTACATCTAACTAATCTTCATATTCAATCCAATTAAAATTATTAATACACCCTACTTCAATCAAACTCAATCATCGATCCAAAATTAAAGTAATAACTCAACCATATAAAAGTATGTTCCACTGGTCCAACCGAATCCAATCTACACTATTTTTCAACTCAAGTCAAACTCTACTCCAACATGATCCCCTGACAAATCCAAGTTTAAAGATTCAATTTATGAATGAAGCCACAACCCTATATGATATTTCTCAAGATCCATACTATCTCTCGTTTGAATCATCAAGTAAGGTAGGCCAACTCTTTGATAAATAATTCATACAAAATCCAAATGTTAAATCATAATCAAGAACTAATCTGACCTCAAGATTAAATAAGATCACGCTCCAAATATATCACAACAGGGTCTGATCCAAATGTAAACCGCTAAATAATGACTAATGAAATAATAATACTTCTGACGAATACCGAATCCAAACATAATTGACATCAAGAATATATATGATTTATCATAATTAAGATCCAACTCTCCTATAGTATAATAATCCATGACCGGTTCCAGTATAAAAGTCTCATTTATCAATAAAGCAATATCTCATTTAATTAATCCTCAAATTTACAATTTAATTCTCATCCGATTATCACTAATGAGGAAAGTCATGACTAATACTCATTAGCCTAAAATACTGTAACGGATCGATAACAGTGTTGATAACAGGGTATACGATATATCAATAAAATAATATCAGAGCATCACAATATAACAATAGTTGCTGACATGAACACAATAATGCAGAAATCAATAAGATAAAATGTTGAAATTAAAATAGATCAATAAACAAACACTCACATTCGCATGATACCCATATGCATTCCGGGTAACAGGTGCAAAGAGGACGCGATGTGGATACCTAGAGGTGGCCCCCACGGATACCAAGAGGTGGCCCCCACCACGTGTGTGATGTGACACTTTGCTCCGTGTGATACTTAGGTCCACTTGTCATCCCTCCGAGTTCAGGAATTCAGGAGTACAAGAGTACATCATGGTAAACATTAGTACATCAAGTGAAAGCATATCAAACGATATAGGAAAACAATACTGATATAAGAGATCGGTACGAATACCAAAAATCATGCAGTCTCAGGAAAAAGTATAAATAAGATTTCAAACTCTTCATAACCATTAATAAAAGAAACGACAAACTGGCAAGCAGGTAATTAGTAAGCAAGTGAACATCCAACGGAGCTAAGTAAGTTTGAGGTACGGACAACAAAAAGTGTTTAATCACTAGAGCGCTTGGCGGAGCTACTGAAATGAATCGGCTTAAAAGGCGAGTCTAAAATCCGGCAGAGTTCCATCTAGACGAATCTAGTGATAAAGTGCTGAGCGCTAACCATGCCTACCAGGCGGAGCATAAGAGACCTAATGGTCTAAGCGCACTCCTCTTTCAAGGAAGTGGGCGAGAGCCCGGAGGCTAAAGTATGCTTGGGGTCTAAGCGTACTCTCCGTAGGTACCACGAAACCCATAAGGGTGCAAGGCCTAAAACCAATTGGGTAGATAGTCCTAAGTGGGCAGAAATTCAGAGTCGGTTCAAGGGTACCTTTATTGTTAGTACCACACAAGCATACATATAAACGTGAAAAGAATATACTATCGTGGAGCGAAAAAAGCCTGGAGGCTGAGTAGAGAGCCCAGAGGCTAAACAATCACGTATGGTATAAAGCAGTAAAGAACACATCTCATGCATGATATATGTACAGGAATTAAACTACCCTAGTATAAACATTCATCACAGGCATATACATGTACAATCCTGGGTACTCGGCCACACAAATATGAGAGCACAACCCAATACTAAATACGAATACAAACTCAAATACATAACAAAAATACAAGTCGACCCGACGAAGTAGAAAACCCAAAATGAGGTGAGGACACTTGCCTAAATCTTCGAAAAATGTCAAAAACTCCAGAATCTCAGGAACACGTGCACGCTTCCAAAATATTAAAATATAAATATTTATTTTTAGAGAGAGCTAGAGAGAAATAAGGAATCAAGAAAGAGAGAGACAACAGGAGAGGGAAATGAAGCAAGGGAGAGAGAAAAGTGGGGGTTGCTGCCCCCCACTGCTGCTCACGGCAAGGCCCCTGGCCTGGCCGTAGCCCAGGCAGGGCCGACCGCACCAACCCCTTGGTGGTCGCCGGCCAGGGGTGGTCGCACCGACCACCCAAAGAGGGGGAGAGGAAGTGGGGAGTGAGGGGGAGGAGATAGTGGTGATGCTGATGAGGTGGTGGTGGATGATGGTGGTGGTGGTGGTGGTGGTATTGGCTGGAGAAAGAGGTGGTGGTGGAGATGAGGAGGTTGAGGTGGTGGAGATGGTGAAGGGAGTGGTGGATTTGAGAAGAAAAAGGAAATGATGAAGTTTATGTTGGAAGTGGTGGAAGAGGAGATGGAGAGAGGGGTGGTCGGAGTTGGGCTCTCCGCCGGCCAGGGTCGTCGGCCAGGGTCACGGGAGGTGATGGTGTGCCGAACACTTGGGAAAGAAGAGAGGGAGAGAGGTGAAATTGGAGGGTGGAGGAGAGAGAGAAGAGAAGGAGAGAAAAATTGAAAGAAAAAGGGAGAGATTAGAGAAGAAAGTGGGGAGAATTTTGAGAAAGAGAAGGAGGAGACGGCTCAGGCTGCGTTTTGCCCAGGGGAGAAGAAAAAGAAAAGATGAAAGAAAAAGAAAGAAAAAGGAAGATATAAAGAGAGAGAGAGAGATATATATATATATATATTTTTGAGGGGATAGTTAAGATGTGTGGAGGAGAATAAAGGGGAAATAAAAGAAAAAGAAAAAAGAAAAAAGAGAGGAAAAGGAGTGGATGAGAAAAATTGGGGAAAAAAAAAAAAGAAAGAATAGGACATATATAGATAAAACTCCGGATCTGGGAAAACTCCAAAAACACTGAAAATGCTGGAAAAACAGATTAACCCGGAAAGGTTTTGAAAAATTCTCAAAAATAGTAAATATTATTTTAAGGTACATGATGAAATCGGATTCAAGAAATTAAATCCCGTTTTGTTAAAATAAAAAACTTGAAATCTTCCAACGATACTGGTCGACACCAAATTCGGTCAAACTTCGATAAATTCTGAAAAATCTCCAAAAATAAGTTTAGATAAAAAATGCAATTCTAAGGATAATGTGAAAGCGTTTTCTAAAATTTCAACTCCAATTGTAAGTTAAAAATCCTGGAATCGGCCAGCGATACAGTCGATACCGATTTTGAAGATTTTGTAAATTAATTCAGAAAAATTTCAGAAAATCATGAAAAATCTAGAATTTTGGAAAATAATGTTTGAAACTGAAATCAATCAAATCTGACTATCGGAGAGATCAAATTGAGTAATATACTAGGATCGGGTCCCCGGTTCAAACTAGGGCTGACTCCGAGTCCACGAATCCATATCCAAAGCAAAACAATCATGTAGAAATCATAAAACAAAAATAAATACAGAAAATTAAAAAATATGATTGAAAAATCAGAATACGCATCTAAGTACGTATTTCAGGAGTGGGGTGTTACAACTATAGCGTAGAGCGCCAGCTAACTGGTGCTTGGTACAATGTAAATACATATCTCGTTGTAAACCGGCATTTGTCGAGGTTTCCAACGTAGTCAGAATCAATGTATCTGATACATTTCTGCTTACCTGTAAAATCTTTCTTGAATACCAAACCATCTATGGTACCTTTGATGTACTGTAGAATCCACTTCACTGTCTCCTAATGACCCCCTGTCGGGATCGTGCATGTATCTGCTAACTATTGAGACAGCTTGTGACAGATCAGGCCTTATACACACCATTGCACATATTAAACTACCAATCACCCTAGCATAGGGTACGTGAGTCATATACTCACGCTCTTCAATAGTAATATGAGATATAGTATCTTTTAACTTGAAGTGAGGGGTCAATGGTGTACTTACAAACTTCATATCGCTATTGATTTTGAACTTCTGAAGTATCTTCTTCAAACCCCTTTTGTGTCAAGCTAATCTTGTCATTCTTCCAGTCTCGCTCAATCTCCATGCCTAGCACCTTCTTTGCTTCACCCAAGTCTTTCATCTCGAATTTAAAAGACAAGTCTTTCTTCAGATTATCAATTACAGATCTGCTCTTGAAAGCGATGAGCATATCGTCCACATACAACAGTAGATAGATGTACTCTCCGCTCGGTAGCTTATTGTAATACACTCTTGGGTCGTAATGACTTCATGTGTACTTCTTGTCTCTTATAAAACTTTCAAAATGCTTGTATCACTGCCTTGGTTATTGCTTTAATTTATAAAGCGATTTCTTCATCTTGCATATCATATTCTCCTTTCCTAAAGTTTTGAACCTCATCGGCTGAGATATGTAGATCTCTTCCTCAAGATCGTCGTGGAGAAAGGCGGTTTTCACGTCGAGCTAATCAAGCTCCAACTCGTACTGTGTCACCTGTGACAGCAAAATCTAAATAGACGAGTATTTCACAACAGATGAGAATACCTCATTGTAGTCAATGTCTTCTAATTCTGTATAGCCTTTAACTACCAATCTGGCTTTGTAGCATACAGTATCACCATCGAGAGATCCATGTTTTTTTTCAAATACTCACCTTACAACCAATCACCTTCTTTCCCTTGGGCAACTCTTACAGTTCTCAAGTATTGTTCTTGTGTAGAGAATTCATCTCTTCCATCATAGCATCCTTCCACATCTTGAACTCTGAACTGATTTCAGCTCCTTATATGTAGAGGGGGTCACGTCCTCAACGACTAGAAGAGTACAGACCACTATCATGTTAGTAGTGAGCCAATTGGGCTTACCTAAAAACTCTCAGAAGATAACACTCCTCCTCTAGGGGAAACCTAGAGGTTTAACGGCTTGTTACACACGCTCAGTGCAATCACGTCACCTGCGAAAGTAGTGTAATAACATCTCTAGACTATGTTTTCTTCTTTTCTTATTTTGTTCGGGGACGAGTAAAAGCTAGGTATGGGGGTGTGATTAGTATTCATTTTTACATTATTTACATCACATTTTCCCATTTATTTGCAAATAAAATATTGGTTTTTAATGTCTTTTCTCTTAATTTTTAGATTCACATTTTAATGGAGAAGAAGGCTCAAATCTTAATTTAATTGGGATTTAATGAAGATTATTTAAAGTTCAATCCATGAAGCCCAATTCTGTAACGAACTAGAGGATATTTTGAGAGAATAAGAAGCTTCTACAGGACACCTGGACAGAGCCAGGCTATCAGAGCTGGCGCTCGCATAACGGCAAAGATTCTGCCGCGGAAACGCGACCATCCCTGATGTCGATGCATCGCTTTCTTCTACGGATGTGATTGTTGGATCTAGGATTTTGAGGCTATAAATACCCCTCTAGTTCTGCGAGAAGGGTAGTGAAAGAATTAGAGAAGATTTTAGGATTTTTTTTAGGATTTTCTTTAGAGCTCTTGTGTAATTTTTTCTCCTTATTAGTCCAGAAAATAGAAAGAGTTTTGTAATTGACTTGTGGCAATCAATACAAGCTTCTTCTTCCTTCTCTAGTTTTCTTGTTGTTTTTACAAGTTTTTCTTCTTCCTTTCAAATAGTGTAATGATGTTTACTTTCTTGCATTTCAATTCTATGTCTAGCTAACTTCTCTTTGGCATGGCTAACTAAATACTAACCCACTAACCTCTAACTATTTAATTGATAATCCACATGAATCAATAAGCCTCACAATGTGCTTTGTGCAAGTAAGAGCTATGTATGGGTAATAATGAAGGCTTCTAACTCTAACACACTAACATGCAAGTTAATTGTCATATTTCATGCTTAACTACATGTTATAGATGATTTATTGATGTGCTAACCTTACTTTGTTTGGTGAAGTTAGAAAATACCTATTCATCCATACCGATACCGATCATGCACTTGTAATTCACCCCATTCTCGCCTTAAAATGGATCTTGATGGGGTGACCTTTGAGTTTTTGCCGTCTAACGCAAGGTGATGGGCGAAAAACTTTCATTTGTTATCCACATGACAAGTTCTTATATCACAAGAGTGGTGAAGGCCAAGGATCCATAGTGAAGCTCTATCATCAAGAAAGTTATTGGTTAATGTGATCCATTAGTGAAAAGTTAGCCATGCATTTTTACAATCTCAAAGAAAATTTTACTTTTTTCTCTTTTCAAACTTTACTTCCTAAGTTCTTCTTTTCAAATCTTCTTCTTAAAACTTGTTTTCTTTTTCAAATTTTCTTTAAGCAACACTCATTTCATTTTTCAAGCTTTTTTCAAAATCGTTTTTTTTTTTCACAACTTGTTTTCTGCTTCTTTGAATCAACTTCTTTTGCATTTCTTTTTCACTTCACATTTCCACAAACCAACATTTTTACTTTATTTTCACCAACCACCAACACAATTCTTCTCTTCTACTTCTTCATTCTTTTTGAAATAAAGAAGGAATTTCAAGATAAACAAGAAAATCGAACAATAAAGCTTCCATCGCCCCCCTGTGGATTCGACTCGTTGAGCTTCTTAGCTATAACGGTAGTCTCGAGGAAACAATAGCACTTTTTTAAGAACATAATTCACATCAGATCTCAACCAGTTTTCGTGCACTATTTTCACCTCGAGCGGATCCCAAATTTTGTAGCCTTTAACACATTTTTTGAATCCTACGAACATACATTTTCTCACTCTTGGGTCCAATTTGTCTTCCTTAACATGATGTAGGCTAGAACTCAAATACCCGTACGAATCATAATCCTGAGCAACTTTTCTTGATCAAACTTTCGAAGGAGTTTTACCTTCTATCGCAGACGAGGGCAACTTGATAATAAGATAGCAAGTATACGCCAATGCCTCAGCTAAAAAATATTTTGATATACTAACGTTGGATAACATACACCGGACCTTCTCTACCAACATCTTGTTCATTCTTTCAGCCACCCTATTTTATTGCTGTGTTTCTCTTACTGTGTAGTGCCATTGCCCTCATCACGACATAGCTGTAGGAAAGAATTGCTTGTATATACTCTCCCCCAATGTCTGAATGGGAGTACCTTGATCTTCCTTCCCGTGCTCTTCTCCATGTTCCTCTTTCACTCCTCAAACAACTCCAAGACTTCTCCTATGTGCTTCATGGTATATATCTAACTTCGCTTAGAGTAATCATTTATAAAAGACATAAAGTGGTGGTTACTCCAGTAGATGTTGTCTTGGTAGGTCCCCAGACATCTGTGTGAAAATAATCCAGAATCTCTTTAATGCAATGAGTCGCGGTGCCAGATCTCACCTTGATTTTCCAATAATGCAATGTTCACATAAATTCAATTTGCAAGTATTGGCACATTTCAATAGATCTTACTTTACAAAAGCTTGCAAAAACTTGTTCCTGTATGTCCGAGCCTCATCTGCCAAGCTAAGTGCAATCATTATCTGAATTTGTAGAAGTCGCCACTTACCCTATAACTGTATTACCCTTCAAGTAGTAAAGGTTATTGCGTCAGATGCCCTTCAAAACAACCATCGAGCCTCTAGTCATTTTGAGAATACCATCTCTAATAGATACTTCAAAGTCCAATGCTTCCAAGGCGCAAACAGAGATAAGATTCTTTTTTCAGTTAAGGTACATACCTCACTTCCTTCAATTCCCGCATCATCACATCAAACATCTTAATATGAACCATATTTCTTCCTTTCATGTTGCATGAACAATCATTATCATGACAACAGAACATCCATGTATCTTCTTAAAGCTAGAAAACTAATCTCTATTGGGACACACATGATAGGTAGCTCCTGTATCTAACATTCACTCAGAATCACCTGAGTAACCAATAGTAGGGGTAGTGACTGAAAACGAGAATACCATTGAGTCCAAGTCTGATCAACCTCATAGTGAAGTATACCCGATTGGGTATTGATCACCCTTGCGAGATTTGCTTTGGTCTTCGACTTCTAATTCTTATCTTTGATTCTTGGACAATCAACCTTCCAGTGTCCTAACTCTTTGCAGAAAGCGTATTAGTTCTTCTTCAGATTTCTGAAACCCGGTCTGGACTTCGATCTCACATGTCGTCTTTGCCCTTCCGATTGGAACTCTTGTCTCTTACCGTCAACGCCTCTGCTGATGTACCATTGGAAGAAGATGGCTTTTCCTTCCTCCTCACTTCATAATTTACAAGAGCAGCCAACACATCATTATAGTTAAGTGTTTGTTTACCGTTGATCAAGGTTAGGATGAAGGTTTCACTCTTCATCATGAAAAGAAATCAGAAGAATCACCACCTCGTCCTCTTCTTCGATCATCACATCCATATTAATTAGGTCTGCAAGAAGCTTCGTGTGGTTATCATGTGTTTATCAATGGAGAGTTCTTTTTTAACTGAAAGTGATAAAACCTCCTCTTCAGATGCAATCGAGTCTCGATGCTCTTCGTCAAATACTTTTTCTCGAGGATCTCCCACATCTTCTTTATGAAAGTCTCATACATCACATGATACTTGATGTTTTGTGTCAAACAAGACCTTATGAGACTCCACAATGTTATGTTCAGCTTGTCCCAATCTTTTCAGAAGTCATCTTCAGCTTTTCTCCCAAACGTAGTGTCTTCGAGATTTGATGTCGTCAGTGCATTCATCACCACACACCTCCACATCCCAAAGTTGTTCTTGCCATCAAACTTTGCCACATTGATTTTCATCGGATGTGGGTTAATGAATTTCACTGTGGATTGACTATCTCTGGCCATCTCCTTAATAGATTCCTCAAAGTAAAGCGAAAAATGATTAGTGAAAACAAATCCAAATAAGAAAGATAAGATCTTACCTCCAAACAAAATTGTAGACAGTCTCCAAGTTGATTTGCTCCAACCGAACGAAACTCCCCATCGAACCCGAAAATCTCTGATACCACTTGTTGGAATTCTTTGCACAGAGGACAACAACACAAAAGAATAGTTACCAAGCGCACGAACAAAGAAGTCCAAGGAAAGAAAGTGAGAACACAAGATTTAACGAGGTTCGATAATTTGCCTACGTCCTCAGGGCAAAAGGAGAGAGATCTTATTAAATCAATCAAGTATAAGATAAAATCAATAGGGGATGATACCCTCTTTATATAGCCACAGAGCCCATGAAAATAAGAAACCAAAAACTCTGAATTCGGATCAGAAACGAACTCAAAATCCAACTTGAAAACCGCCCAGAGACCAAACACTGTCGATAGGCATATTGGCCTGTCGAAAGACTGAGCCAGTCTGCACAACACCTGACTTTCAGGAAAGGCCTATCGACAACCATGAGGGGCTTGTCAACAGGGCTATGTCGACAGCCGAGAAGGCATGTCAACAGACAACGCAATCTCCTCCTTCTGTTGGTGTTTTCACGTATCTGTTGCATCCTAATAATTCATGCAAACTCCTTACTAAGACCAAGGAGTTAAAAAAACTCTACCATTAAGATTTTACACTCTCTCTTTATAATTTACCACTTGTTGAAATCTCTTACGCAGAGGACAACAACACTGGAGGATAGTCGCCAATTGCACGAACAAAAAATCAAAGGGAAGAATGAGAACACACGATTTAACGAGGTTCGACAATTTGCCTACATCCTCGGCGTAGAAGGGGAGAGAGATCTTATTAAATCAATTAAATAAAGGATACAATCAATAAGGGACGATACTCCTCTTTATATAATCACATAGCCCATGAAAATAAAGAAAACAAAAACTCTGAATTCAGATCAGAAATGAATTCTGAATCCAACTTGGAAATCACCAAGAGATCAAAGCTGCCGACGAGCCTATTAGCCTGTCGACAGACTGAGCCAGTCTGCACAACACCCGATTTTTGGGAAAGGCCTGTCAACAAAACATGGGGGCTTGTTGATAGGGCTCTGTCGACAGCCGAGAAAGCCTGTCGACAGACAACACACTCTGCTCTTTCTGTTGGTGTATCCACGTATTTGTTGCATCCTACACTTTATACAAACTTCGTACTAACACTAAGGAGTTAAAAAACTCCACCATTAAGATTTTACACTTTCTTCCTACACGAAGTAGAACAAATATTGCTTCAAGCACAATATTTAAGGACGCACATCAGCTCTACTACAAAACTGTATAGCCTTCTCAGACTCCTTCCGACCTTGAGATCTATTGATTCGAAGTCGCCTTCTCGGAATCACTTCGCTACTCGGGAACACCCCGACCTTGTGTTGCTTCTCAGAGTCACTCCACAGTTCGGGAACACTCCAACTTTGTGTTATAATTCACAAGTAAAGAAAAGTCCACTCCTCTCTAGTCTGCTATTTCTCATTTTTGTTCTAACAATAATACCATTGAAAGAATATGAAAATGTTTTTTATAAAATAAAATATGAATTTAATTTATATAAAATGTGCACGTTTTCATTTAATGATTCAAGTTGAGAAACATGCCGGCCTGAAAATTTGGAGAGAGTTTGAACTAACCATAGTTCCTCGCAAGAAGGCTACAAGTGGCCACTAAATAGGCTTGTAGGATTCCACATCCTTTCTTTTTGGTACGTTAACTTTAATTACTTTACTTATTTAGGATGATTTTTCTTTCTAACTATCCTTAATGAATTCAACAGGATAAGTTAATTTATGAAAAGTCATTATCCTTGAAGGAGCTGAGAAAATGACATGAGAACGTTGATGTTTATTTGTGAGCAGGAAAAGGAAATCAAAGCTTGTGTTTGATGTCTTATTCGCAAGCCAAATAGATAAATTGATTACCCTATGTGACAACAGATCACATTGATTTTTTTTAACTGATAAACATGTCCTTTAACATGGCACTCATTCAAAAGTACTTCTCAGAGAAGAATTTTGTTTACTTAATATATGTAATAGTACCTTGGAAATTTGAATGTTTCAGATATACATCTTTCAAATTTTATCTATTTAGAAATTTACTCTCGAAATTATTGATAAATCAATTTACTCTTCAAATCCCTTCGGGTTTCAGAAATGGGTTTTTCTCACATATATTCTCTAAATTTTTCATATTTTCAAATTTACTTCTCAAATCCTCATAATATCAGAAATACTTCTCAAATTCTTTCAGATGTTCAAAATTACTCCCCCTCAGAAAAATTACTCCACCACCCCAATACTCTCTCTCTCTCTCTCCTGGTTCTATTATAAGGGTATTTTTGAGATTTCAAATTTTCATAACAGATAATTAGGAAGTAATTTGAAAATATGAAGGAATTGGGGGAGTAATTCTGATATTATGAGGATTTGAAGAGTATTTTTGAAAATGCGAAAGAATTTGGGGAATAATTCTGATATTATGAAAATTTGAGGAGTAAATTTGAAAATATGAAAAAATTCATAGTACTTATGAGAAAGACCCAAAATTTTTACACCCCCTAATGTTACCTTTTAAGAATCAAAAGAAAATATTTGTTATTTGTTGTTAAGACACCAAATAATTAATAAGAATAACAAATTTACCCTTTCTACTCTAAACCACATCATAATTCTAATACAAAGATGCAGTGGTGATGTTGTCGTCCCTCCTTCTCTATTTTTTATTTTTATTTCATTTATTATTTATTTTGAGGAAATACAAAAGAGTAAAGGAATAACTATACTTTACTCTTAATCCATCTAAAAATTAAAAAGAATATTTCGTTATAGCCACCTACTTTACTTCATAATTAGAAAAAAGGCAGTGTCATAATTTGATTCACTATTGTCTCATTCACGTTAGCATAAATTGATTCTTCGAACCACCACTTATTTATATATTTTCATTTCCTCTTTTACCCTTCTTCATCGTCGCTGTCGTTGCTCTCCCCTCAACTTTGACCCCGATGTAGAGTAATTTGCGGGTCGACCTGCACGGTCAGGTCACCATAAAGATTGGAAAGGGGCGGAGAGCCCCCTCCAGGGTCGAAGGCGGAACCCCTAGAATTTTTTTTAGGGATCGACCTTTTTGCAGATCTCGTTTGTTTGTGCTCGCGATGAACTTTGTTTGTGTTTAAATCTGAAAAATATTTGAAATCATTCGATATCAGTGGACGGGGGGGGGTCTGCTGATTATGGCGATGCTGATATGAGAATTGTGACTCATGATCGCAGTCTTCAGTGAGGACTGACTCAGAAATAAGACATTTTATGGGGACTGTGATCATGATCGCAGTCCTCTTGATTGTCGTTCTCACAAAAACTCCAACATAAGGCATTTTGTGAGGACTGTGATCATAGTCATAGTCCTCATAAAAGCTCAAACATAAGACATTTTTTGTGAATATTGTGATCATGGTCGCAGTCCTCATAAAGAGAACTGCGATCATTGGTCGCAATTCTATGAGACTCAGAAAGATGACATTTTTTTAGGACTGTGTCATGATTGTAGTCGCAAAATAAGGCATTTTTGTGAGGACTGTGATTTTTATGAGGACTGCGATCATGGTCGTAATCTTATATATAACAGTACTCAGCATTTTCGAAGCGGTCTGCTTTTTCGAAGCAATTAATGCAGGGTCATTTGCGTCTTTCACCTCTGATGAACGCTTCTGTACTTGACACGTGGGTGCACATGATTGGTTTTAAAAAAGAGAGGTTGAAGCGAATAAAATTATGAAGCTGAGTTTTTTTTCCTAATTATGATTTGATATAGACATGTGCAACGAAATGCCCCTTCTTTCAGGGTTGAATAATCAATTTTTTTAAATAAATATGGTATATATTTTTTAATTAGTATAATTATTTAAACTATAAGATATAATTATATTGTACTATTAATTTTTTGGTTTTTTTTCATAAGTGTGCACAGGATGTGCTAGAGAAAACTGACTCTTCTTAGATAGAACTTTATGGTATTATAGCGTAAATTAAATTAATAATAAGGCTAAACTACGAAAAGCACTCATGCACGACACAGAGGTGTTGCACAAAACCCTACTCAATTATAAAAACTTGCACATTGATCTTCTGAGTTGTCACACCATTAGTTTTTCTATTCAAATCAGTCATGTGCATAGCACATGAACCACTTAATACTTCTAATTACTTTACTAACTCATTTTTAACATTAGGTATTAATGATCTCAATTATCTTCTCTTAAGAAAACCCTAAGTAGCATAGAAAAAAAGATTAAGATTGATTGTGGTGGTGGTGGTGGAGGAGACGAGGAGGAAGTGGAGGGGAAGGAGGAGATGGGTTTAGACTCGGGTTAGGGTTCAAATTGAAAAAGGATTTTAAGTTGAATGGTGGTGGAGTGGGGGAGGGAGTGGTGGTGACGAGTTTAAGGAAAAAGAGGAGGAGAAGGAAGTGGTTGTCGGTTTGAGGATGAGGTGATAGCGGTAGAGGAGAAGGAGGGTTTTTTTTGTTGGGGGGTATGGAGGTGGAGGTGGTGGTGATGGAGGTGGTGGTGGTGGGTTTGAGGAGACGGAGGGGGCCAGGGGGAGGAAGTGGTGGTGGTGGGTGTGAGGAGGAGATGATGGTGGAAGAGGTGGTGGTGACGGTGGGTTTGAAGAGGAGGAGGAGATAGTGAACCTATTAATTAGAAGAGAACTTAAAATCATTAAATAAGTACCCAATGTTCTAGTACTTTCTGAGAAAGACTATTGAAATTGAGGATTTAAAATTATAGAAGTAGAGCGCTATATGATCAAAACCTTGCATTTGCGCCTTCTCGTCGGCTTGAAGATACACACAATCTAATCTTTATATTTAATTAGCATAGTTCCTAAATTGTACATGATATACATTTTCATCATGCTGGAATTAATAATCCTTTTAAGCTTCTTATTAATATTTTTTCTCAAATTTCCGCAGATAAAATATCTCTCAATCCCTCATTTTGGATAACTGAATAAAAGGTACAATGGGTGATGTCCACTATGTGCCCTTTCTCTTCGTGGAAAAAGAGAATAAACTTGTTGATATAAGTGTGGATGTGTGCACAGTGATTTTTCAATTTTTTGTTGCTATATTATTACCAAAGAAAAAAAAATTTTTTTTGCGTTAATATGTCAAGTTTCAATTGTTTATTACATTAATGAAATTTCTATTTATGATAAGTGTAAAAAAAGATAACAATAATGATTCTACAGTAGAACCTCTATAATTAATCTCCTCTAAATTAATAACCTCTCTAAATTAATAAAAAATCATGGTCCAACTTGGGCCAGTGTAAAAATTAATAAACCCCTCTATCGTAATTGCAGTAGGTAATTCCTAGGAAATAAATTCACGCATCAAAATAGGGAAGTGAATACCATCAAATCACAGAAAAGTCAATCGCAAACACAATAGAAATACGTGAAAACCCCGAAAGGAGAAAAACATGGAAAGGGAGAGACTCCACTATGTCAATGGCGATTAAAAAAGTGATCTCAGGATTCGGGTAAACTTGAGGTCCCTTTCCCATTGGAAGGGATCCTCTATTTATACAAATCATATCAAATAGATAGAGCTGGGGAGACCTACTCAGCTTGAATACCTAAATCCCTTATCTGGCTTAGAATTGAGTCGAACGCCCTGGTTTGAATTGGTGTAAGATAGAGTTCATCTCTATCTAGTAATTCGTGTTCGACTGTAGATAAGGATGAACTGTCCCCGAGAAGTTGCTACCTTATTTGAATTAAGATTTGGCTTAAGAATAGAGATCTTTGTAATCGGATATGACTCTTATGTTAATCTCCCGACCAGTTCGTAATCCAAACAAGACAATGATTTTGGATTAACCGTTCCAGATGTAACCACGCGTAGCACATCCATGCGAGACTAGTTTGACACGCGTCGTGATCTCGGGTGAGTCAGAAAGTGACCACTACAGATGTTCCATCTGCTCCCTTCTTTAGAAAGAGGTCGGGAATGCTCCCTCGGGGAATTTCAGGTTCCCGGAGTCTCCGATGTAGATAGAGGAGTAGAATGAAATGAGAACTTTTTGGACCTGAATTCAAGGCATTCATTGTCGCTTCAGAGTTTGTCGTGTAGTGGCATGCGCAGCGATACAGTCTGGCAAGGCCTTAAATGTGTATTACATCCAGTGCTGCGCCAATCTAGCTACCGCCTTTCGTGCAACACTGTGTTGAGGTGGGTGCTGCACATCTCGAGTGGCTGGGAAGGTAACCGTCTCTTATGAAGACGGGCATTTTTCGAGGAAGGCATGGCGCATCTAGCGAGACAGTTTGAGTCCCTTCTTCTATGATATGTGTGGGATCTCAAGTAGAGCGATGCTCCATCTTCCTTTGGGATTAGGAGCCTAAGAAGTTGACTCTTGGGCTTCCTCCCCCTATATATATATAAAGATGGAATGGGTGGTGTTGTCTACTGTACTCCTAATGTTTAGGAGTCTATTCGTCGAGGAGTTTCAGTTCTTGCGAGGGGCTCGTCAAGCAGTCTCAATTCTTGTGACGAGGCCTACTTGCGGGGATGGATAGGGAATGAACTATCTTCTGCTTGGTATGTATATCCAGCCTTTGGTCGGAACAGACTGGGATAAAGTTTAGGCTTGTCCCCCTTTTCTTTTCTCGCAGTGAGCTTGTAGCAGGGAGCATAAAGGTATTCGACGATAGCTCTAGTATCAGGGGTCGATCGTCTGTGCCCTTATGGGGTGCCGCCTCCTTGTCCGTCTCTGCTCCGGAGTTACGGTCTTGGTATAGGTATCCTCCATCGCCTTGCACGCTTCGGTCTGCAATATGGTCATGGTTCTCTTGTCGTGGTCTTCCTGGGAGTTTTCGGTATCGTCGTTCGTCCCACTCTAGGGGATTACCCGCTTAGGAGTCATCACCAGGATACGGCCGAGGATGTGACAACGAGTGCCCCTGCTTTTTCTCTCATGAAGAACGCACACATGTAAAACTAAAACTTGTATTTACATCACATTTGTTAGATGTATTCGCACTTGTAAGAGGAGAGATGTGATCTAGCAACTTTATAATACATAGAAAAGATAATCAATAATAGTTTTGTTTGAATCTTGTCTTATTTATGATTGTGATCTTCTTACTCCTCGGGGCTACCTAGCTTTGTAGCACCAGAAGACTCAGTGGCCCCCTAGTGGGGTTGCTGGGGGTTCTCAGTTGGGGAGAAGCCCGCATGTTAAGAGCGAGCTCCTTCTTTCAGGGGTTCCTCAGGGAGTTATCCGCTAGAATGTAGAGGATCTGAATGGGTTTATCTCGGAGAGGTTTATCGGGCAAGGCTCCGTATCTCAGGAGCTTCCCGAAGGATGCCTTCAGGGTGAAAATGACCCATCTAAGCTGCGGGCCTGCTCAAACAGTCACCGGGGCTTTAACTCGTTGTTGGTTGGACCTGAACAGCTGGTGTGAGCGAGCCTCTATCTTTCAAGAGGTTCCCTGAGGGGTGCCATCAGGATGTAGAGGACCCGGATAGGTTGCGGGCCTACTCAGCCAGTTATCGGGGTTTTAACCTGTCTTTGGTTGGACCTGAACAGCTGGCATGGGCGAGCCTCCATCTGTTAGGAGGTTCCCTGAGGGGTGTCGTCAGGGTATAGAGGACCCATGTAGGTTGCGGGCCTGCTCAGGCAGACATCAGCGTTTTAACCCATCATTGACTGGACTTGAACAACCGGCGTGCCTTCATCTTTCAGGAGGTTTTCCGAGGGGTGCCGTCAGGGTGTAGAGGACTCGTGTAGGCTGCAGGCCTGCTCAGACAGTCATCGGGGTTTTAACCCGTCATTGACTGGACCTGAGCAGCCGGCGTGGGCGAGCATCCATCTTTCAAGAGGTTCCCCGAGGGTGCCGTCAGGGTGTAGAAGACCCATGTAGGCTACGGCCCTGCTCAGACAGTCATCGGGGTTTTAACCCCTCATTGGTTAGGCCTGAACAGCCAGCGTGAGCGAGCCTCCATCTTTCAGGAGGTTCTCCGATGGGGCCGTCAGGGTGTAGAGGACCCATGTAGGCTGCGGACCTGCTCAGGCAGTCATCGGGGTTTTAACTTGTCATTGGCTGGACCTGAGCAGCCGGCGTGGGCGAGCCTCCATCTTTCAGGAGGTTCCCTGAGGGGTGCCGTCAGGATGTAGAAGACTTGTGTAGGCTGTGAGCTCAGGCAGTCATCAGAGTTTTAATCCGTCATTGCTGGACCTGAGCAGCCGGCATGGGCAAGCCTCCATCTTTCAGGAGATTCCCCGAGGGGTGCCGTCAGGGGTAAAGGACCTGTGTAGGCTGCGGGCCTACTCAGGCTATCATCGGGGTTTTAACCCGTCATTGACTGGACCTTAGCAGTCGGCATGGGCTAGCCTCCATCTTTGATAAGATTCCCCGAAGGGTGCCGTCAGGGTGTAGAGGACCTGTATAGGCTGTGGAGACTATGCACTATGCTTGGGGTAGATACCTGAGTTGGGAGAAACGTGAGTAGAAAATGATTCTTTCATTGAAGGTTTATATGACTTACATATAATATCGCTTTAAGTGAAAGGAGTTCCACTACTTATTGAGTTGGCTCTCCCTGATCGGCTAGGGTGTAAGACCCGTTTCCTCCGCGAGCAATAATGATGTAGGGACCCTCCCAGTTGGGCCCTAACTTTCTGTAATCCTTCTGCCAAGTGCTCTGAATCACGCGCCTCAAGACCAAGTCTCCAATTTGAAATTTCTTAAGCTTCACCTTCTTGTGGCGAGCCGCCCGAATTTGTTGTTGATATGCCGCGATGCGGATTTTGGCTTGTTGACGTCTTTCCTCTTAGTGATCAAGCATCAGACGGAGCAGGGTGTCATTCTGATCTGGGACCACTCCTTCTACCAGAGTGTTGGCATGCTGATATCAACTGGGATGATAGCCTCTGTCCCATATGCCAATGGGAATCGGGTTTCTCCGGTCGGAACACGTTTGGTGGTCCTGTAGGCCCATAGTACTCCGGGGAGTTTTTTCCGCCCATTTGCCCTTAGCTTTGTCCAAGCTTTTGCATAGGTTGTCAAAAATAGTATGGTTGCTGATTTCAGCCTGGACATTGCCTTGAGGGTAGTAAGATGAGGAGAATCGGTGGACGATATTGTATTTGATGCAGAAACTAGCTACTTGCTTGCTGGCGAAGTTGGTTCCGTTGTCGGAGATGACAGTGTGGGAAATTTTGAAGCGGCATACTATGTTCTGCCAGAGGAACTTGACAATTTGCTGCCTACTGACCTCGGAAGCAGTATTGCCTCAATCCACTTGGTAAAGTAGTGGTTGGCAACCAGTAAGAAACGTAGCTGGGGTTGTGCTCGTGAGAGAGGTCCGACTACGTTAAGTCTCTATTGCATGAAGGGCCACGGGCTGCGCAAGGTGTGGAGGTAAGCGCTCGGTCGGTTTAATGTTGGAGCGAACATCTGACATTGTGGGCATTTTCTCACGCAATCCTTGGCGTCATCGAACATCTTAGGCTAGTAGTACCCTTGGTTGATGACCTTGTGAGCGAGGGAGCGCCCTCCCACGTGGTTCTCACAGTCTTCATTGTGAATTTACTGCATCACCTTTCAAGCCTCCTCCGAACCAAGACATCTCAGATATAGGTCGAGGTGGAGGTTGAAGTAGGATTTCTTTTACAGTATGTCTCCAAAAAATATGTACCGGGTAGCCATGTCTTGGAGTTTCCTTACCTCTGCTCTGTCGTCAGGAAGTGTCCTATCCTTTAAGTAAGAAATAATGGGACTCCTTCACCCCCCCGGTGAGATGTCGAGGCGTAGAACCTCTCTCGCTGGTTGTTGGATGCTTGGATTAGTGATGTGCTCGACATGGATTTCCCGCCTGATCTGGAACTCCACAGCTGTCCCCAGGTTGGCAAGTGAGTTTACGTGATTGTTTGCGGACATGGGTACACACTTGAAGTCGCATCGAGGGATTTTGAACTTTAATTTAAGAATGAGTTGTATGTAGTCTGCTATCCGAGAATCTCTCGCGACGTATTCACCGTTGACTTGGTTGACTACCAGCGAGAAGTCACAGCAAACTTTGAACCTCATAACTCCGAGGGTAATAGCCGCTCGGAGCCCAGCTAAGACAGCTTCATTTTCTGCTTTGTTGTTGGATGCGTGGAAGCCTAAGGTGAAGGACTGCTCGATGATGGATCCCTCTGGGGTGGCGAGAACGATCTGATTCCTGCCCCTTACTGTTTGAGGCTCCATTAACATTCAGGACTCATCCTTCAAGTTAGTCGGTATGCCCTGTGATTCCCGGGGTGAAATCGGCGATGAAGTTGGCCAATACCTGGCCTTTGATCGTTGTTCTCGGCTCGTATTTGAGCCCGTAAGATCTGAGCCCTGAGGCCCATTTTGATATCCTTCCCATCGCTTTCGGGTTTTTCACGATGGATCTCAAGGGGTGCTCGGTGAGGACTGTAATCGGGAAGGTTTGGAAGTAGTGATTGAACCTTCTCGAGATGATGAAGAGGGTCAACACTCGGTGAGATCTTGTTGCACGTGATAAGTGCAACCGTGATTCCTATAAAAATGAGTTAGTTTAGATTAAATTAGTTTAGATTTTTCTTTTTTGTTTTACTCGAGATCGAGTAAAAGATAGGTATGAGGGTGTAATTGTTCATCAAAGTGCATATTTTTAGTCACATTTTCATCTTTGTTTTTTTTATAAAATCCTACTATTTAATCGTTCTATTGTTTAGTAATGTGCATGTCTTATTAATTAAAAAGAGAAAAGAAAAGCGCTCAAAGAAACCCACAAGTTAAATAGAAGCCCAAGAGCCCATCAAGCCCCAGTTAAATCTAAACTAACAACTTAATACAATTTTACCTTTTTTCAGACTTGTCCGATTAAATTCTCTTTTGCCTTTCTTTCATTCATTCTTTTCGTCATCTTCACGAATCTCGTCGATCTTCTTTGTCAATCATCTCGTGATGAATTTGAACGTTTTCGTGATGATTTTTGAGATCTAGGATTTGAGTTTTTGATTTGATTTCTGCGGGATGATGACGATGCTGAAATGGTCAGAATCCTTTTATGTGCGACTCAAGGACTGCGACTCATGACCTGATTTCGATTTTGCGAGAGCTAAAATTTTAGAGTGGAGTTACACAGTGAGAGAAGAGATGACCGCAATGTTCATAATAAGGAGTGCGACCATGAGAAATGCAACAATGGTCATGAGGTCCCAGTTCTCATAAGCGCTCTAAAAAAATAAAGTTCACATGAAAATGAGGTCTTTTATGGGAGGACTGTGACTCATGGTGGCAGTCATTTATATAAAGACTGTAATTCGCAGTCCTGAAATTGCAGTTGCAGTTGAAGTTCTCACAAAGTCACAGTCCCCACAAAGTTTATGTTGCAGTTCTCACAAAAATCTTACAAAGTCACAGTCCCAAAGCCGCAATCGCAGTTCTCATAAAGTCGCAGTCGCAGTCGCAGTTGCGAAGCGCTTTCAGTTGCGACCATGATCGCAATTAAAAATTAAAATAAAGGTATTTTAGTCTTTTGTATTTTTGTGATTAAATCACCAGTCAAACACGTGTTTGCAATCTAGCGCTCACAAAAAAATGAGGGTCAAGCGAAGAAAAAATTGTAATTGAAGTTTTTCTTAATTAAATTTTACTATAAGTGGTTCGCCCAAATTCCCCTTCTATTTTTTTCTGAAAAGTCCAACTTGAAAGGACTAGCAAGTAGCAAGGCATGTTACATAGAATAGAGAAGTCACGAGTTCATTAGAACTCTATATTGCTCAACCTTTTCAATTTTAGATTGGATTTTGGTTCTAAAGCATAAGCACCTTTCAAAATCAATCAATTTGTTATTTGCAGAAAGAGTTATCTACTACATTAATCACTCTGCAAAATGTTTTTCTAGCCAACTTCAAATAAACTTTTTTAGAGGCTAGTCAATACAATGATATTATAAAAATGTATTATAAGTTAATTTGATTACTCATGAACTGAAACAAACTTGCATGCGCAACATTCTTCTGTTATCAGAAAATAAAGATGCGAATATGCAGCCTTTTACTGAATAAACTAATCCACGCAAAAAAAATTGTAGATACGATTTCAGAAGAGTCACAGATCGATGATACTTTGTGTACCTTTTCCTCTTACAAAACTGCAACTTGTTTGAAGTAAACAACTTTGAGTGGCATCTTAGATTTCAAGATACAACAATCCTGCCAGAAACCAATTAATGCAAATATAATCAAAAACCCCTCACAGAACCAGTAGAATCCTTGCAATCGACTCAACAAAAAATTGTTAAAAAGATAAATTAGAGACAACATTTCAATAGACTGGATGTCTTTATTCTTGGCATTCAACAAAATGTATAGAGTCCTAAATAGTTCGAGCATCGCTAACTCCTTCCGGATTTCCCGTTTGTTGTATGATCAAACACTGTTTTGTTGGTAGAAAATATCTCTCTTTGAAATCCAAAGATTACGTAATCTACAAAATATTCGAAAGAGACATGATACGCACATGCGTACACAAACACACATATTTACTAATTGTTCTCTAAACAACATCTCGCTACCTAAGCCCTATGTCTAAACTAGTCTTGGAAACGGTGACCCTGGACGGGGTGTTGCCACGTGGGCTCTTACCTTCAGGTTGGCTCCTTCGCGCGAAGGACCGGGTTGGTCCTTCGCGCGAAGGACCGTCCATCACAGCTTGATGGGCGGCTCAGAACGGGAGAGAGAAAAGAAAATGTGCTTTTTCATGAGGTCCACAAAATACGCTTTTATTTGTTTTCTCTCTCCCGCTCCAGACCGCCCATCAACTGTGATGAATGGCCCACAACGCAAAGGATCATGTCCTTTGCGCGAAGGAACCAACCCCCTCCGCAAGTACATAGTTAATTAGAGATTTTCGACTGTGGCTATTGGGGGAAGTACCGTCCGACATCTGGACCAGTTCTAATGAGAAGTTCACTGTCTAATCTCCTTATTAAACACAACAGCTTGCAACTTGGGAGTTTTCTATACTTGGAAGGGGAACACAAGATGCAGGGAGCCAAGGTTCACAATGATGCCCCCCTCTTGTTTCCCAGTTCTCGATATCCCAGTGGAGGAGGTGATGCACTCAAGAAAGGAGTATATTAGTACAAGCTCATTAAACTAGTGCCTAGCTCCTCCAGCATCCCCATTGTGCATTTTCATGTCCACGCTCATTGACTCAGAAAAGAGGGTGAGATGAAAGAATGAGAAGGCAGGACAGCCAAAACGTTTGTGATCATGTGTGCGCATTATAAAGAATAAAGCCTCCCTTTTTCTTTTGAGGATTTTGGCTGCAAAAGCCTGGCAGGTGAGTTCTCAACCAATGAGAGGTCCACCTAACTATTAGGAATATGGTGGAAGGCATAATCCAGTTTTTAACTGGAAAATGGTGGAAAAGGGTGTGGAGCTCCAACTTCATTACTTTTTATCCCTTTTATATGTTATCCTCTGATATCAGATTCTCAGTTGCATGCTCTGGCACTTCTTTAAACTCTCCCCTTCCAAATTATCGGAATGGGGAATACTAATAATAAATATAAGCAGTATCTTCAACCAGCCATCTTTTCTGAGAGTGTCACAGGTTTAGCACTTTGACCGGTTCCTAATCTAGCATGACCCAAATCAAACTAGTCATTGACAATTTTCGAATTATTTATTTCTTCAAGAATTAGGCATGCTAGGCACGCTCTTTAGAATTAGCAAGAGTTAGGACCTGACTGCTGCGAGCGCTTTGTTGCCAAATGCAGCCTCAACGATACTGAATAGGAAAAAGTTTCATACATCTAACCGGATATTATAACATAGTATTTTTTGTTCTTGAATTTTCATTTTTGACGACAATATCATATGATGTTGCAGCAAGAATTTAGACCCATTCCAGACCCATGATTATGATCCTAGGAATAATTTAGACCCATTCCAGACCCATGATTATGATCCTAGATTCCTAGTATTCTTTGAGGGGCAAAGATAAGAATGCAGGGACCAACCTAAACAACTTGCACAATAGGCTATGAGTCTAGATTCCACTCACATATTGATGTGTGAGACGGGGAAAAGAAAGGGGTCAGGAGTCAAGATTCAAGTTCCAACAAATGAGCACACGGCTCTGATTGGTCGATGCCGGCCTCCCTGGCCCAATGGTAATGGTTTATAAAAACAAGTAGATATACATTCAGAATCTCACATCGGTAGAGATGATAGCATCCAAAACCAATACACGCATAGCTTTATTCCAAAGCGTGATGTAGAGTATATGAACTAAACAATGTCATTAAGTACATTGTTTAAGAACCTAGGCAGCAACTCCAGTGATCCCTGTCCTCAGATTGCAAAGCACTCTTGAAAGCTACAATGCACATTACATTTCATTAATCATTCCTCCAACATACTGACCACTAACATAGGCAGTAATGAGAATAAACTAGTATTTATCGTCAGTATATTAGAATAATGTGAATAAACCATTCGCGGTGAGTACTAATATTAACAGACTGGCCTATTATGGTAAATACTAGGTTAACAGAAACCAAGAGATAAAGAGAGCTTTGGTTAACTTGCGGCTTCGAATCGTGCATCATGGTAACAGAGAATATGAAACAAAAGTGCACGTACTTCAAAGGAAAAATATTGGACTAATAATAATGCATATTATGTCAGCTTTGCTTAAGAAAGTTCAAGTGAATAAGAGGGCATTGCAGTTGAATTGAAGAAAACTTTTTCTGTACTATAACTGTTTTCAAATCAAGACTTAGAATGGAAGCATTGGCAGCTTTCATTATTATCCAACAAGTTTGGGACAAGAAAAAACAATGGCCAATGTTACATATGATAATTTGTTGGGTTGGCCACTTTTTAAGGTAATCTTAAAGCTTAACAAGAGCTGTAACATGGTACGGAGCCGCAAGTGGAAGTCCAATTCTCAGCTCAAGAGGCCAAAAGTCACAAATATGCTTTTCAAAACTATATTCTTCGGCATCCTATGTTTATAATTTTATTTTTATTGGCATTCTGTCAGATCACAAGCAGAAGTATGGAAAAGAGAATTGCAGTCATTTTATGTGATTAAATAAAATGCCACAGGGCTGGCTGGACTGTGAGAGAAGTTTGAGATAGTATGAAGAAGAGAGAAGAAAGTTGGTAATCAGACAAACAGAATATTTGCATAGCTGCTTGTTTAGTTCATTAGCAAAGGAATCACTCTCACTTTCCACTTTCCATTCTGGAAATGTTATTTCTTTCCAAACTTTTTGGGCAAAAAAAGTAGAAATTTGAAACTAACACAAGCCGCATTATTCCCTTGTTGGTGGTATCAGAACATAAAGATTGATTTCTCAAGAAAGATCAGTTTTCTAGCACTTCCTACTCCTTGTTTCCAAATAGACATATCTACTCAGAATGGATTTCAGCGTTCAACGTTATAGATGTCAACAGCCGTTGGAAGACAATTCTTGTTTGTGTATATATCCATTTTGCCCAGCCCAGTTAGCCAATTCCCAGTAAGTCAATCTATAGCGAAGGAGTGAAGCGTACCAGGAAACCCTAGTTATTACTATTTTTTAAGTCCTAAATATTCCCCATTTCATTCTTGATTTGAAATTCGGAGGGGTTTTAGGACAGGTGAAACACCCCGTCCCCTCTTAAGTTGTCGCTGAAGGTCCACTCCTCGCTGCAGATCAAGAAAGCTTCTGTCAGTCCAACTCAACATCCTACTCAATTCATATCTCACTTCACTAACTTTGCTACATGCAACTTCACTCTAAACTTATCTCCTAAACTGCCTTACGCCTTGCTAACTCTAGATCATGGTTGGGCTTCTCCTTACAAAATGAAACCCAAGCTACCAGGGTCTCCAGGCCTTGAGAATTAAGTTTAGATTGGCCTGACATAGAGCCTCACGCGCTAATCGTGAAGTTTAAGAATCAAGAGTATCCATAGCCAGTACAATCCAACGATGTCGTCCAACAAAAGAGTATATTTCCATAAACAAGGCCCATCTCTGCTATTACAATGGAAGAGGTTTTATAGTTGACTAACTAAACTAAATGAGCCTCTTGGGGTTGGGGGTTGGGGGTTGGTTTGCGCAAAAAAGTTGAAACTTTGTTACAGTGAAAAAATGCATCTCTTTGGAATTTATGCACATAAACAGTTTTCAAAAGACTGATGAATAAATGGGCCGGAACTATAACTATGAAAAACATTGCTAGCTTGACATTGTGCAGCCTTTCATAGTACCAAAAATGAGTTTATTAAATGCATAACAGGTTCAAAGAGCAATGCCTCAACAGTCTTAGTCCATCAAATTGTTTTAGTTACAGAAAACAAGTCCTTCTAGTTTTGGTTAGACAATAATAGTCAAATTATTTCATTAATTGTAATAAAGAATGATGTTACGGTGCTTTTTATTTTCTGGATATAAACCAGGCTTCACTTACTGTAGGAATTTTGGAGTCATTGCCCGTATTTGTTAACTTAAATGTTTGAACTCGTCGTTATCACAGAATATGAAAAACAATTACAACTACTACAACGGCAACAAACTCTTATAATAGGAGGCTTATTATATATGTAAATGTCTTATACAGTTGAATATGCTGACTGGGTTAAAATTAGGGAGGGATACAAAAGAATTCATGGGTCAACAAAAAAAAGAAGAAAAAATCACCTTTTGAGAGTATATTTATGCAAGTAATAACTGCAATAAAATCGTTTTATAGGTTAACAGGAGGAGTCACATTATACATTTTGGTTGCACGTGAAGAGCATAAATGATCAAAAGCTATCCCAAGAATTCCACTTTCTACTAATTGCTCTACAATCCAAGGCTCCAAGCTGATCATGGTAGATATATGTAACCAAAATTATAGAGAATGGAGAAGGAAATGAGGAGAAAAGGTTACCATATGCAAAATGGCTTGAAGCCAGGTTTATAGCTGGTTGTAAGAACTTGATCAAATGTTTTGTGGACTTCTATGTGCCTCACAGAGCAGGACTAATTTGTGACTGTTGAGATAAGAAACATGCTACAATAATAAGTAATACCCTAAGTAAAAAATAATCTCCAAATAAATTTTAAGGTAGTTATACGAGAGGCATGCATACCTGTATCTATCAAGATTTTCTGTGATTTCCAATTGTATTTCAAATCCCATTCCCCTTCTTATTGGATCTTAAATCTTTTTCCTGCTTTCACTCTTAGAAGCCTCTACCTAATCTTTTTTTTTTTTTCTTTATTTCCTTTTTACCAAGAATGTAGGTTACATCAAAAACTAGTGGAAAACACCTCAACCCCCACATTCGACTTGTCCTTTCCTGCAACAGAGCCATTGCCACTGTAACACGTAGCATCTTTGCGAGACTCTGCCTTCTGCACAAGTGATTGGGGTTATCTCTTGAAGACGGTGGTTCCGGCTAGACCATAGCTGTCTCATGTTCATAGTGGTGACTTTGGGCTCAAGTGGACAGGAAGATGTAACATAGATGTCCGAAGATAGAACATAAATCCGAGTCACATTTGAAAGCCGCTTGCATGGAATCATGCCACACATAGGTCTCCTACCACAGAACGGGAATTGTGAGAGCTATGTTCATAGGACAAAGTGATTTCAGCATGCCCAACCCGTCCTTATGGATTTTCCACAGTACAAACCCTGCGAGTCTGGTCAGAAGGCCGCGATTGTTCTATGGCCACCCTACGATGAAAGAAAACAACCTTTGCTGTGGAATGAATGACATAGTGAGAAAGAATCCCTTGCTTGATGGGGGAGATCTTAGTCTTGGACTTAGTTACCTGTTCTGCGCAACACAGGTATGTGCAGAGAGTTCCTTGAGCCTCATGTCACAAAGAGCAAAATTGTTTTAGTCCAACTCGAAATCCTTCCTGAGTTCACCACTAGTCCCCAAATGAGATAGGTTCCAATCTGAAACTATCAGCTTCCAATGAGATCATATATACCGAAGCAACAAATTTAATGGCCAAATGACAATCATCACATACTCAAAAATTCATCCTTATGCGAACTCTCGGCTTTGAAGAGAACTTCACCTCTCGTCATGTAGCCGTGGATCATAGTACCCAAGAAACGAAATCTCTTCTCGTCATCGAATGAAAACAAACGCCTAGCTTCACCAGTAAATCTCCCCACATTCCGTGCACTCTGCCAACATTACGTTCAATGCGACCCAATCTCTTTTGGGCATTTAATCAAAAACCTTTCTTGCAATTCCGAAAACTCCAATCTGTGAACACACCTCAACGACCACAGTCAATGGAAACAAATCTGATAAAAATCCAAGTTTCAAAAAAAGGGCATAAACGATTTTGCCTGTTCTTGGCTCTGCACGTCTTTCCTCAGATCTATGAGGCGAAACTCTACTGTTTTGGCGGGGACAGTCATGGTCAATTTTGAATTCAAAATTGGGGGCCTTGGAATTCAAAGTTTACATTAATAGCTTTCAATTGAATGAAATGTTGGTTGGAAGCAGAATCAACGGTGCTAGCAACCATCTCTCAATTCTCATAAAGTCCTCTCTGACATGGACATGATGTGGCTTCTTCTCCTCCCCTTCTGCATTTAAACATCTTTGAGAAATTATTGGGTGCATGATATGTAAGATTTAAAATAAACTTAATGCGGATTAACAGTCAAGAATTTAGAATCAATCATCTCAAGAATTGAATACATAATTAAAAAAATCTTATACACTTAAATTCCCATACCTGAAGCCATTGATGAACAATAGATGAAGGTTGAAGAAGACCTCGATTTCTTCCTTTGATCCTGCAAACCTTAATGCAAATAACCTGCTTTTCTCTGTCTCCTTTTCCTTGCACAAAACTCAAGTTTTCCTTTTCTGATGGGGGCTCAAAAAATGAGGGAGAGGTTTTGTATTTCTTTGCAGGAGGAGAAAAGTGGGTCACACATTTGCAAATAAACCCTTGAAATAAAACCATCCATCATGGTACCCTTATATCTCAAGAGATTATATAAACTATATAAATGTGACTTAATATGGGCATCTTTAATATCAGTTAACTTTAATTAGGAATCCAATGTTAATTCACCAAGGTTATTGGGCCACCTTAATGTGAGATTAACATTCTCCCACTTGGACCATTAACCGATTAGGTTAAAACTTTAGAAAACAAATAAAAGAAAAGACTCATTTTTTTTTTTTAAACATTTTGACTCCATTGGATTCCATACTGAAAAACCTTGACACGTGATCACGAATTTTAAAAACAACAACTGATAAGCCCAAATATGAAATACTGTAATACTGCAATTAGCTTGGACCACCAATGCGAGTCATAGCGGTTATACAACATCCACGTCATACTCCCTTCTATGTACCACAACATTGATAACCCTTACTAATTGAGTCCATAACCAAAATGACCCCTGTAATTGTCTTGTTAAGACATTTCCTGTTTAACAAACATCCATACATAATATGTGCACACATAATTGGATAATAGGAAACACAGAAACAAACTTTTATTTGCGCAATATTGTCAATTTTACAAGTACCAAAACATACATTTACAGATTGCTCAAAAGACCCATTCTTACAACATTTTCCTTGAATGTCTTTGGAGGCAATCCTTTTGTCATTGGATCAGCAACCATTAAAGTGGTACTTATACTTACAATTGACACTTTCTGTTTCTGAACTCTTTCTCTAACCACCAAGTACTTAAGTTCCATGTGTCTGGAACCACTAGAGTACTTTCCATTCTTAGAGAAGAAAACGGCTGCTGTATTGTCACAATATATCTTCAGCGGCCTGGCAATAGAGTCAACTACACCAAGTGCTGAGATAAAATTCCTTAACCATAATGCATGATTTGTGGCCTCAAAACAAGCTATGAACTCAGCCTCCATCGTGGATGAAGCAGTGATAGACTGTTTTACACTCTTCCACGAGATTGCCCCACCTGCTAGCAAGAAAATGAAACCTGAAGTAGACTTCCTGCTATCTGGGCAACCAGCAAAATCTGAGTCCGAATAGCCGATCACCTCCAACTGATCTGATCTCCTATATGTGAGCATATGGTCCTTCGTCCCTTGAAGATACCGCATAACCTTCTTAGCTAATTTTCAGTGCTCCATTCCTGGATTGCTCTGGTATCTTCCCAGCATCCCTACAGCAAAACTGATATCTGGCCTGGTACAAGTATGTGCATACATCAAGCTCCCAACAGCTGATGCATACGGAACTTTCTGCATTTGACCCTTTTCTAAGTCATTTCTGGGACACTGGCTCCCACTTAATGTGTCACCCTTCTGAATGGGTGCAGGACTGACTGAACACAACTCCATATGAAATCTTTCCAAGACTCGATTGATATAACCTTTCTGAGACAGTCATAGCAATCCTCGAGATCTATCCCTGAAGATCTCTATGCCAATGACATAAGCTGCCTCACCCATATCAACCATCTGAAAGTTCTTGGTAAGATAACCTTTAGTTTCATACAGCAAACCAATATCACTACTGGCTAACAAGATATCTTCCACATACAGAACCAAAAATATAAACTTGCTCCCACTGATCTTTAGATATATACACTGATCAACAGTGTTTTCTGTAAATCCAAAAGAGGTAATGGTATCATTAAACTTTATATACCATTGCCTGGAAGCTTGTTTAAGTCCGTATATGGATTTCTTTAATTTGCAAGCCAAGTGTTCTTTTCCTTTCTTTGCGAACCCTTCAGGTTGCTCCATGTAAATTTTCTCATCCAAATCTCCATTTAGAAAAGCAGTTTTCACATCCATTTGATGTAACTCCAAATCATAATGAGCTACAAGTGCCATAATGATTCTAAGAGAGTCCTTCTTTGATACTGGAGAGAAGGTTTCTCTATAATCAATGCCTTCCTTCTGAGTGAAACCTTTAGCCACAAGTCTGGCCTTATATCGTTCGACATTGCCTTTAGAGTCGCGCTTGGTCTTAAAGACCCATTTACACCCGACTTTCTTACAGTTATTAGGCAATTCGACGTGATCCTAGACTTTATTTTGGTCCATAGATTTCAACTCATCATTCATAGCATCAACCCATTTACTAGAATCATTGCATTCTGTGGCTTGTGAAAATGAAACTGGATCTTGATTTATCCCAATATCATAATCAGATTCCTGTAGATACACCACATAATCGTCTGAAATGGCAGATCTTCTTTCCCTTTGAGATCTTCTCAAAGCTGCCGGTTGTGATGGTTCTACTACATTTTCAATGGCAATATCCTCATGGAGTGGTGAACCAATATCATTATGTTGTTCTGGTATCTCAGCTTGATGATCAAGCTGAGGGACAACAATTTCTCTTGAAGGAAAGGTAATTGGGATATTTACCCTTATCACTTCAAGATCTACCTTTCTTGGTTCATCACTCCCACTAATTTCGCCATTTTCAAGGAATCTGGTATTACCAGTTTCAACTATTCTTGTACTATGGTTAGGACAATAAAATTTGTACCCCTTAGACTTATCTGGATAACCAATGAAATACCCAGATATTGTCCTTGAGTCTAATTTCTTTTCTTGTGGATTATATATTCTAGCCTCTGCTGGACAACCCCAAACATGTAAATGTCTTAAACTGGGTTTCCTACCAGTCCACAACTCGAAAGGAGTTGTTGGGACTGCCTTACTAGGAACCCTGTTCAAGATATACATAGCAGTCTTTAAGGCTTCATTCCACAATGAATTAGGTACATTAGAGAAGCTCATCATGCTCCTAACCATATCCATAAGAGTTCGGTTTCGCCTTTCAACAACACCATTCTGCTGAGGCGTACCTGACATTGTGTATTGAGCACAAATACCATGCTTTTCTAGAAATTTGGCAAATGGGCCAGGATTTTGTCCTGACTCATCATATCTACCATAAAATTCACCACCTCGATCTGATCTTATGATTTTAACTTTTCTATCTAATTGTCTCTCGACTTCTGTAATGAACACCTCAAGGATGTCAACAGCCTGAGACTTTTCATTAATTAGATATACATAACCATAACGTGACAGATCATCTATAAAGGTAATGAAATATATCTCTCCCGTAAAACATGGAATGGAGAGTGGTCCGCAAATATCTGTATGAATTATTTCAAGGAGTTCTTTACTTCTTGTGGCACCTTTCTTAGTGTGTTTGGTTTGCTTTCCTTTTATGCAATCCACACACACATCAAAATCAGTGAAGTCTAGGTTATCCAAAATCCCATTCTTCACTAATCTTTCAATTCTATCCCTGGAGATATGCCCCAGTCGTCTATGCCACAAGATAGAGGAATTTTCATTAATTAAGCCACGTTTAATACCAACATTCGAATGCAGAGATAAAAGAGATTGTGCAAACTCATCATTCAATGAAATTTTATATAAACCACCACATAAAATTCCATGTCAACCAGCATTGAATTATACATTAAACTGAGTTTTCCACAACTGAATAAAACAGAATATCCAAAAACATCTAATTTGGATAATGACATTAAGTTCCTAGAAATCGAAGGTACATAAAAGTATCTTCAAGATTCATCTGATGACCCGTCTCTAAGAGTAGTCGGTAAGTACCAACAGCCTCGACCTCCACTTTGAGACGGTTCCCCATAAAGACAAATCTCTCACTTTCCTTCGGTTTCCGGGTTGTAAGGAATCCCTGCATTGAATTAGTTATGTGAGTTGTGGCTCCAGAGTCAATCCACCAAGTATTAGATGGTACTTCAGCAAGATTTGATTCATAACATACAAAAGAAAGATTTATACCTTTCTTTTCGAACCAAGCTTTCCTCTTGTTGCAGTCCTTCTTCACATGTCCTTTTCTGCCACAGAAGTAGCATTTGACAGTGAAAGCCTTTCCATGACCTTGGCTGCTTTCCCCATGGTCATGCCCTTTCTTTGATGGAAATCTCTTACATCTTCCATATTTACCTTTCTTATGGATACCTCCTTGAGTTACTGCCATACTGAGTGATGCCCTTCTTGCCTCAGTCTCACTTCCTCTTGTACATACATACCAGTTAGCTCATTCAAATTTCACTTATCTTTATGAGTGTTGTAGTGAATCTTGAATGGCCCAAACTCAGGAGGAAGTGAGTTGAGGATGAACTGTACCAAGAAGGATTCATCCACTTTCATACCCAGTGATCCTAACTTAGCAGCCTTATCAGTCATATTTAGAATGTGTTGTTGAACTCCTCTATTGCCATCATATTTCATGGTAGTGAGTTCAGCCATAAGGGTGCCAGCTAATGACTTATCTGCAGACTTAAATCGGTCTCTTACAGCAAATAAAAGTTCAGATGCACCAGTAGTATGTGGGAGTGAAGTCTTGATGTTATTGGCTATGGTCATCTTTATGAACATGAGACTGAGTCTATTCGACCTTTCCCAAGCTTTGGCATGGCTAACCGTCTCTGCTGTGCTTTCAGCAGTCACTTCATCAGGTTTCTCTACTAAAAGAGCCATGTCTAGGTCCAGAACACCCAGTGTAAACTGTACATGCTCAAACCACTCAGAGAAGTTTGTACCATCCAGGGCTGGAATGTTAGTGGCATGAGTGTGAAGGGAAGTAGGGACGTTCACTGAAACATAATAGGACAAGCTCACATTAATGCCTCGAATCAATACAAAAACTTTAAATTTAATGAAGATGAACTATTGATATCACTCTGATTCCTCCTTTGGGCGAAACCTAAGCATATCCAGTGTTCACTCTTTAGGTGAGACTCTTTTATCACCTATGTAGGTCTAATATAATTTATGCTACTTAGACAGTAAGTCATGTTACCTTTGGGTATCCAATTCTACACCATTAAGTTGCATAAATTACACTACCCTATCCCGGTTCATAATTATTTGAAAGAGACTTTCCTTTGGGCCAGTCCCAATCTCCTAATTAGAACCGCCATCGAGAGTATTATTGTCTTTAATGTCACTTACATTGACAAGTCTTTTATGTAGTTGTATATTCATAAGGCTTACTAACATAGGTCACTTTGGCAACTACTAAATCAATAAACCATATGAATACAAAACTAACCAATATATTCTCTAATCTTTTATTTGAGTAATACTATAATACTTCAATTCTATTACTTGACCAACATCAATCAATATTAACAAAATAACTTAAATGTGTAATATACATTTATGATTGAAAATATACCAACATTAGTCGACTGATCTTGGAACTACTAGTCGACTTGGAACAATATAAGTCGACTATAGTGGAAGTCCCAGTCGACTAAGGTCAAGTCCAGTCGACTTGAGGTCAGGTCAAGTCGACTAACTATTATTAAGTCTAGTGACTAGGTCAAGGTTATAAGTCGACTATACTCAATATTAGTCGACTACACAAAATTATAAGTCGACTCCTGGAGTCAACAGAGACCTCTTAACTTTCGGGTCACTCTGTTAGTCGACTTGGGCAAATTGATTAGTCGACTATACCCTAATTAGTCGACTACTCAAAATGTCAACTAAATTTCAAGTCGACTACTGTATCGAAACAGAGACTTTTAACTTTCTAGAAAAGGGAATTAGTCGACTAGTGTTTCGGGCTAAAAGACTAATAGTCGACGAAGCAGTTATCAAAGGCAGTTTCTGCTTAATCGATTTAATCCAAAATTTGAGAAAATTAGGGTTTCTAATTCCTGAATTTTGATCCCAATTGATTGTACAATTAGAGAAGTATGAACAGGATATTAGGGTTATGTAATCCTCTACTAATTCTACAATTAAAGGATCAAAAATTGATTTCTGTGAATTGTCAATCAAAAACCCTAATTTACCATAATCCTTAATCCAAGATGTATTGATTCTAAACACGGCTCTGATACCAAATGTAAGATTTAAAATAAACTTAATGCGGATTAACAGCCATGAATTTAGAATCAATCATCTCAAGAATTGAATACATAATCAAAAAAACCCTATATACTTAAATTCCCATACCTGAAGCCATTGATGAACAATAAATGAAGGTTGAAGAAGACCTCGATTTCTTCCTTTGATCCTGCAAACCCTAATGCAAATAACCTGCTTTTCTCTGTCTCCTTTTCCTTGCACAAAACTCAAGTTTTCCTTTTCTGATGGGGGCTCAAAAAATGAGGGAGAGGTTTTGTATTTCTTTGCAGGAGGAGAAAAGTGGGTCACACATTTGCAAATAAACCCTTGAAATAAAACCATCCATCATGGTACCCTTATATCTCAAGAGATTATATAAACTATATAAATGTGACTTAATATGGGCATCTTTAATATCAGTTAACTTTAATTAGGAATCCAATGTTAATTAACCAAGGTTATTGGGCCACCTTAATGTGAGATTAACATGATATCTTACTCAGATATTGGTAACCTCATCTTTCAATAATGATAAAGTTAAAATAAGATCATATCATATGAATGGGAGAGCTCTCATCTTGAAATGCTCAGTTAGCTAGCTATATGAGAGCACTAATTAAACAAACCGTCAAAAAAAAAAATTTAATTATTACCTTCTTCATGAGAGTGTGAGAATGTGAGGAGAAAATAATTTTATTTATTTATAGGCTCAACTGCATGGTGATTTCATGGATCAATTATTATATTAGAATTGGTGTAAAAAAAAAAAAAAAAAAGACTACATGCATTGCACTTGACTTGAGAATATAAGAAGGAAAAGTTAGTTAGGAGCATATCAACTGAATTCATGATGGGATGTGATTCCATTCTACGCTTTGGGACACAGTTTTTGGTTGAGAATTAATCTGAACAAGATGGATCAGTCTGCGTACGTGAAGCAGCTGAGAGAAATCTCGTATCTAAATATGACAAATTCAGACGCAAATTATCACTAATTTTTTGGTTCAGGTTCGATCAAATCCGAGCCTAAAAGTCACAATTATGTGGTTGGGTTTACCAAATTCGGATAAAAAATAACTATCTATGGCCACCCAGTATCATGCAAGCGAAACGAAAACACTCAGCACCTACGGGGGTGTTTGGATGAAAGGAAGTGGGCGGAAGCAAGGAAATGAGGAAGTATAATTGCTTATTTTCCTATCTATCCAAACACTGGAAAAGGAAAATAAGAAAACTCATTTTCCTTCTCTCTTTTCTCTTTTACACAACCATTTCCTCGCTTCTAAAGTGCTACAGTTAATTTTGTGGTCATGTAAATCTCATTTATAATAAGTTGTAGTACAAAACAGTTAATTTTTTAATCATGTAAATCTCACTTTCATCCTAATTACAGTCTATTTTTTATTTTTCTTAATTAATTTTTATTTTAATATTATTTTGCGGTCAACTTTGTGGTCAACTTTTTCACTTTCACTTTCACATTACCATCCAAACACCGAAAAAGACATAACATTTTCCAAATCACACTTCCTACCAACATCCAAACACCGGAAAACTTACTAACAAATTCCCAAGTTCCAAAGGGAACTATTACCAATTCCTCACTTCCTTACTTCCTCACTTCCACCGTCAACCAAACAGGCCCTACATGTCCTGTTAGAGATCAATTTTGATAACTAAATTTTAGAGACGTCCCTTCTTAAAATTAAATTTGAAAAAATGGGTTTTTTAAAAAAAAAATCTGGGCGATAAACTTGAATAAATCGAATTACACAACAAATGTGTTCGAATTGCTCGGAAAGGGCTTTGAGAAACATACTTACGTGGGCCATATTGCAAGTCTGGCTCTGGGTCATGTCCAGCCCAGTCAAAAACCAAAGTCAGGAGTCTCCGCAGTCTGGACCCGGTCCAAATTACTTCAAAGAAAGAACAACCATTATCTTTTAAAACTCATAGGATGTATAAGAGAAATAAATAAACTTTTAGTATTAGCTTATACACCTAAATTGTCACTAACCTCCATTTTTGCAAAAATCATACATAATAATAGTATCATGTCATTGAAAATCTTAAAAATTTGTCATATTAATTGTCCAAATTGTTTCAAACATCCAACTAAAAAATTGCAATCCGAGTCGTAATCTTAATCTTGCTTACTCCTACTTAGGAATCTGAAGCTAGGCCTAGTCAAGCGAGCTTTGAGATTCGTAAATAATTCATTTTATCTTTGATTCGTACAGCTAAACTCATCGAATTTATAAACAAATCAAACTCAAATTAAGCTCGTGCGCCCATGTTTGTTTCGAATAAGTTTGATATTTGATACTTTACATATTTGCGAATATTTTTACATAAACTATAGTTACAGTGTCAATTAGACATTTCATGTCGGTGAGGCCCTGGGTCACTAGTAAAATGAGTTAGAAGTAATAATTCAAATTCTTATGAAAATAGAAAAGTCAAAGTTTGCGTTGGCTTAGAACTTTTAGAGTTTCTAAAATTCAGCCTTAGAATTATAATTGTATTAGGATTCGTTTAGGGTAGTTTTTTATTTTTACAATCAAAGTGGTCTGTACAATTCTATTCCAGTAGGATGTCACCAGTGAGTAAGATCTAATGAGATGCGGACACAACTTATTATCTCTTCTTTTATAAAGAGTTCAGAAATGTGAATAACACTCTAAGACTTTTGAGAGAGAACTCGTTGAGATGAATTAGTTATGAAATTTTTTAGTAAGTTGGTGAATTTCTCAAAAAAAAATTGTCAACTAAATCATGAAATTTTCTTTAAATCTTGTAACACTGTCACATCAAAGAACTTATTGAACATGTACTAATTGTCTTTAAAATCATATATGTCAAACATCAATTATTTTGTGTGAGTATGCAATATGATATATAGCAAATTGATAACATTCATATTTTCACACAAATTATTATCGGTCGTACCTTCATAAAGTTTGATGTCTACAATTTATCATTTTTCATGCTTCTTAGATATGCCAAAAAAAGATGTTTCGTAGTTTTTATATTGTCCAACCTAAACTTTTACAAGAATCTTAAGTATTCAACTCCAAAGCGATAGATATCTCTCTTAAGCCATTTAAGTTTGAAATTTCAAGTGAGAAAATATTTCTTACAAAACTTATCACATACCTTTTGCATATATCAAAAATAAGTTCTAACATGAAATACATTAGTATAAATAAGGATGATATTATCAAGATGTACTTGCATTATAAGCATATGAGCGTAAATGAAGTGCAATCAATACATTTTCTTCTTGATGAATATATATAAATCCAAAAGATTTAAATCAAATTGAAAACTATAGCTTCCCGGTCAAGAATATGCCAAATCAATATAAATTCATGAAATTATGAAATTCTCCCAAAATCCAAATTTTTAAATATGATTCAAAAAACAATAAATTTATCTTATAAATCTCAATCAAAATTCAAGTTGAATAATTGAAGAAAGTGAGATTTTAAAGCAATAAAGTAGAGTATGTCATCATGGAGTAATTAAAACAAAAAAATATATAGTCATAAAACACTTGCTTTTATAAACTTGTTTTCACTTTCACCAACATCAAAAGCTTGTGAATATAAGAGATAAGCATGAAAAGAATGATATTTACATAAATGACTAATTGATCAAATATATCAAATATACCAAACTCATGAATATCATTTATAGGTTAAAATATGTGAGTATAGATCAACTCATAAGAATGCATACTATCAAGCACACGAGTTTTCCATACTAGCATCATGAATCATTAAAATCCAAATCAAATATGATAGTCAAAAGCAATACTGATTATGAAAAACCATACAATTAATCTAAGTATATGAGAATGTATATTAAAAAATGGAGTTAGAAATTAAAATAAATATATGAACGTTCAAATTGTTTTAATCCAATCAATATAAAAAAAACATGTAATAAATTAGATATAGATGATCACAAGTCACAAATCTAAAGAGAGAACAATATATACCAATGATAATGTTGGCCCAAAGGCTCATCACTCTAGTTTTGATGATGATTAACTCATGTAGTTATAGTACTAATGATCTTGTGTTTAATAAGTTTCAGATATTTGATCAAGATCTTAGTCGGTGTTTAGCTTCAATAAAAGATTCGAAGTCAAGTTTACTCTCTGGATCTGGCCTCGGTCGACCGACCCAGAGAGCAGTGCTCTCTTGTTCTTGCCTCGGTCGACCGACAGGTCAAGACTTGAGTGCAGTCGACCGGCAACCCCAACGGTCTGAAAAATGACCGTTGGCCGGTCGACCGGCCGGTGGAGTGACAGGCTATCTGGCCCCCACCGGCTAGTTTTTAGCAGCCTATAAATTGAGGTGTTCTAGGCCAATTTTGGTTAAGGTTTTTGGGAGAGTATTCTAGACCTATTTTCTTGTCTTCCAAATAAAATTTTTAACAAGATTTTAGAGCTTTCATTTCCAAATTAAAAGGAGTTTTTCAAGAGTGAATCTCTTGATTTTATCAAAAGCTTTCTTGAGTTTTTCATTTCCAAATCTATTCAAGTTTTTCTCACACAAGCTTGAGCTTTTCATAATCTTATCTATCTTATAGGAGCTTTGTTTATGAGAGTGTTTGTTGGTGATCAAATAGAAGAGATCATCAAGTGTTTCACCTTGTGGAGAGTGTTGTAGAGGTTGTGGCCTCGGCGAACTTGTGGGTTCGTGTTGTGAAAAGTTATTGAGGGAGAAAACCTCTGAAATATTTGTTCTCAAACTAGTGAAGAAAACCTCTGAAATAGATGGGAAAAACTAACTTTAAAATTCTTCAAAAATCTTATTTAAAATAGTCCAAGAAAGCCCCATTTTATAGGCTAACCAAAAACTAGCCGTTAGGGCCAAATCAACATCCTGGACGGCTGTCGGTCGACCGGCCCGGTCGACCTGAAACAGAGAGCAGAGCTCTCTGCCGGTCGACCGACCCGGTCGACCGAGGCTTTCCAGATAGCAGAGCTCTCTGGACGGTCGACCGGGTCGGTCGACCGGCCTTCCAGCCAGACTGGCGTACACGTTCTGTGCACGTCGGTCGACCGACTCCTAGCTCGGTCGACCGGCCCGGTCGACTGGCAGAAGCCAGAACAGAACTTTTTAGGAATTTAAAACTTAGCTTTTTGACTTAAATAAAATTTCATAAAATCTCTAAAAATCTACAAAAATAGTTTCAGTATTATACTTTGATATACAAACATGTTTGAGTAAAATCAAAACATGTTACAAACATTTTGAACTATTTTTGTAACTTAGAAATTTTGGCTTAAAACAAAAACCGTATTTTTCCAAAACTTCTCCAAATACAAAAATAAGATATTTTAAACACTTTTAAAGCATAGTGTGTATGGATATGATCCACTACACATACATGATGAAATATCTATGTTTTTGACAATAAGCACTAAAAATATGTTTGTAGTTTTTAACCAAAACTATTTTTCCAAAATAAAAACTCTTTTGTATTTTACCAAAATGAAAATTCTTTTATGAAAACACATCTAAATCTTGTGTGTGAGTGTATATGGTATACTTGAGCAATCCACCAACTATTCTATCATTTACATTTTATCTAAAAAATAAAATCTTAACAAAACAAACCTAGACACAAGTCTTCTCTTGAAGGGCTTCACTTGAAGTCTTCTTCTCCTTCTTGACTTGGTCCAAACATGATCCAAAGAGCTGGACTCCTCTTGAGTATTTGATGTGATCTTGATGCATAGGCTCTTAAATCAAACCGTGTTAGCTTCAAAACTTGACTTTAAATCCTTTGTTGAAGCTAAACACTTACTAAGATCTTGATCACAAATCTGAGACTAATTAAACACAAGATCATTAGTATTATAACTACATGAGTTAATCATTATCAAAACTAGAGTAATGGGCCTTTGGGCCAACAATCTTCCCCTTTTTGATGATGACAAAACTCATGGAGTTATATATGCATGGATTAAAGTGAAGCTTCAAAGAAGCTCCCCTTTAACTCATGCATAACAATAAGCAAATAAGATATTCAATGAAGCACATGAAACTAAACAAATGTATGCATCAATAAGGTGAGAGACAAAACATAAATCCAAAATCCTTTTTTCAAAAACTTTTCTCCCCCTTTTTGTTTAAACTTTCAAAAAAACATTCTCCCATTTTGTAAAACATAAGATGCATAAACTCAATATATGTAAGACTCAAATATGCATATATAAACTCAAAATCTTTCTCCCACTTTTTATCAATCATCAACAAAGGGGTTAAAGTAAACACAAAACAATGTTCTCCCCTTTTTGTCAAAAACAAAAATCAACAAGGGGTGGAATCAAGTCAACCAATAAAGAGATATATGCGATATACATTCATGAAGAGGAAGACGCTAAGTTAACTTCCCTACATATATGCATTACATGAAGAAGAGATGACAAGCCCTAACTCACATAATGCATATTATGCAATACATAAGAGGAGATGTGAAGCTCTCCCTACACACGTGTATCGCGTAAAGAAGAGTTGTCAAGCTCCTCAATATAAGATACACTCAACATGAATCTATATATAGAAGAGATGTTAAGCTCCCCTTGCATATAGGCAATACATATCAAAACATTTTTAAATCAAATTTTTGATAATTACTTAAAACAAAATTTGAAATTTACTCAAGGTAATAAAACACATTTTGATACCAATTTAAATTTATATTAAATTTTGATACCAATAGATATACATGATAAACTTTGATACCAAGTAGGTAAAACATATTGATACCAAATGAAATAAAAATCCCAATTGGAAACTGAAACATATTAATACCAATTGAAATATATGGATACCAATTGAAATATATGGATACCAATTGAAGTTTATTGTAAATTTTAATATTAATAAAATACCAATTGAAAATAATGCATAAGCTTATAAAAAGTACCAATTGAGAAATCAATTGAAATCAAGATTTAATACAAGCTTAGCATAAACATACGTTGTGCTTTAAATATGTAAATATCTTGTAACTCAAGCACAAACATATCATATATATGTATGAAAAGAGAATACCAATAGAAATTGATATTATTTGAAATGAGAAGGCATACATATATAGAAAACAAAATATGAGTATATAAAAAAAAATATCAATTGAGATATCAATTGAAAATATGATGTAAATCAAGTATATAACTCATAATAAACCACCCTTTTCATGCACAAGATAAAAGATTTTTAATAAGGCATACAAGGCATGCTCGCCCATCCGTCCACCCTTAACGGGGTTGGTAGGGGTTTTCAAAAATAAGAGTTTGAAAATATTTTTATAGTGAAAATATTATCAAATGAAGAATAATAACTAGTTAAATTAATTTTAAAAAACTAGTTAAAGATTCTTCAAGCATGAAATCAAATCATATGAATCCATGAAGCATGCTAAAAACACAAGAATTGACACTCGAAATATATAAGGCTCAAAATATCTCATGAAAACAATGTCATGAGTAAACAAATGAAATGTGAGTGTACCATAATCATGTGAGTAGCATTTTCATGAACTATAGTCAATGAAGCTCAAAAATAAATATCATTTAATCAAACAAGTGAAAAACATGAAAATTCATTTTACATATAAAGATGAAAATCATAAAGCTTTATTTTTCATCTAAAAACAAACTTCTAAGTATATGTATGTTTTTATTCAAAACTAGTAATATGCATACATATCCCAAACTTAAAAGGAGTCCATAATATAAATTGCATGAAGGCAAATGACTCAAGGGGTATACATGTATATTTATTAGATTTGAACAAAAATTGCATATACTGAAGCAAACTATACACAAAAATAGGCAAAACAAGTGTAAATGAGGGAATCATCAAAACTAGCATATACATGTGCATATAGTGAGTACAAATGAACAATAAAGTGCAAGCATATATGAATCAAATGTTGCTCACTACTTGTACACGTATATACACAAGTTTTGACAAAACTACATCTAAACAAGTGTTTACCATATGAAGCACAAATACAAAACATGAATATTTTAACAACACTAACACATGCTAAAAATTTATCAAATGTAAAGGCATGTAAAACTAAAATGGGAGTTTAGAGATAGTTACCAAACAAAAGAACTATACTCCAAATCTCCAAAACATGGTGGTCGTCCCACCAAACCTCCTTGATAGTGGTGCATTAAATGTATGTCCATCAAGTCTATGTGCATCCACCATCAAGGCACCAACTCTCTCACGTTTTGTGAGAGCCCGCACCTACATCAAATACAAAAGGTGGGAATTTTGGTACCCATTTTCTTTTGGGTCCACGAGGGTTAGCATTGTAAGGAACCCAAACATTCTTATTAGCAAAATTTAAAGAATTAATTCTATCATAACAAAATTTTATTAAATGGCCTTTGCGGTCGCAATGTGTACACTTGTACACCCTAGTATGCACATGAGGATGAGTGTGATCATGATGTGCAAAATGTGCATATGCATGTTGTGGGTGATGTGCATGAACATAGGGAACTTGTTTCTTTTGAAACAAGGATTCCAATCTTTTATGGTTAAATGCACAATTACTTAAAGTTGAACTTAAACAATCAATTTTATTTTTCAAAAATGCAACTTCATTATCATCAATAATAGCATGCAAAGCATGGTGAGAATGAGAATCATTATTCTTTTTCTTTTTAGAAACATTTTCTTTTTCTTTTGAAATAACTTTTCTTTTTAAGAGTTATTTTCTTGCAAAGCAACTTCTTTTTGTTTTTCCACCAAAACAATTTTATTTTTCAAAGAAGTGTTTCCTTCACAAAGATCATTCAATTTAGAAAGCAAGGAAATATTTTCATTTTTCAAATATTCATTTTCTTTTGAAACATTTTCAAATTTAGTTTGAAAAGAATCTTTTTCTTTTAACATGCAATCAAATTTATTTTTCATTTTCTTATTATCCTTCTTAAGCATGTCATATTTTTCAAGAAGTTGTTGACAAAAAGAAGCAAGTTCATTATAGGACATATCAACATCCTCTTCTAACTCGGATTCGGTAGTTACCTCAAGGGAGTTATCCCCTTGGACCATGTAGCATACATTGGAAGCTTTACTTCCAATATCCGAGTCGCTTCCCGCATAGTATTGTTCTTGTTCGCCAAGGGAGATGATAGTGTTCCAAACTCCAAAAGTTGAGTCAAAATTAGCAACCCTACATAAATAATCATTATTTAGGGTACTCTTCAAAGCATGAATGGCTTTTGAGTTAGCCTCAATATACTTGCTATTATTAACATATGAATCTTTAGTAGCAGCAAGATAAATATGTATGCCTAGGCCTTTAAGGAACATAGACATCTTAACCTTCCAAGTTTGGATGTTAAGAATGTCAAAGGTGGGAGGTGACATGAAATCCATGTGTGTGTACAAATATTGTGATTAGCTATAAAATGAGGATTTTTAACTCTAGGTTGTAAGACCCAAATCAAGAGCACTTGGCTCTGATACCAATTGTAATCACCTAGAGGGAGGTGAATAGGTGACTAGCTAATCTAATGGTCAATTAATGCGAAATTAAAACTATTTATGCAAACTAAAAACTTCTTAGGCTAAACACACCAAGTATAACACAAGAGGGTAGCCGGATTCCCCGTGAAGGGCTCTGGACTAACTCCTCAAGATTCCTCTAGATAAGAGTTGAGGTGCCGTGTTGGCTCTCTTAGTTGAATACAAGTGTTAGCAAACAATCCCCAAGCATATAACAATTAAGCACATAATATATCAAGCATATAAAGATAAAGACAATATAAGCATGCAAGATATAAAAACAAGTAAGAGATAGAGAGAGAGCAATCGCAAATATGGAGAATTGTTTCGAGGTTCGAGCATACTTGCTCTACGTCCCCGCCTTCAACACTATGAAGGATTTCCACTATAATCGATCCCACCAGATCACTCGGTGCCGCAACACCTACAAGGAGTTCCCACTAGAACTCTTGGACTCTCTAGTCTCTCTCTTGTTCCCGCAAGAACAACACACACCGCTAGCCCACTAGCTTGCCGAGGCCGCACCTCTACAATGAGATCACACTAGAACTCGAAACACCGCGAACCCGCAAGTCTGCCTCCTCAAAACAAGATGAGTACTTTGGTGATCTAAACACTTGATCACCTCAAATCCTCTCACAACAAAGATCGCTATAGGATAGGTATAGTAATGAAAAGCTCAAGTATGTGTGAGAAAAATAAGGATGGAATATGTGGTGAAAAACTCAAGAATCACTTTTGAAAAACACTCTTGATAAACTTCCTTTTGGATTGAAAATATTTGCTCTCAAACTAGTGGAGAAAACCTCTAAAATAGACGGGAAAAACTAGCTTTTAAACTCTCCAAAAATCTTATTTAAAATAGTCTAAGAAAGTCCCCTTTTATAGGCTAACCAAAACTAGCCATTGGGGCCAAATCAACAGCCTGGACAGCTGTCGGTCGACCGGCCCGGTTGACCGCCAACGGTCAGAAATCCGACCGTTGGAGCCTCGGTCGACCGGCCCGGTCGAGCGTGGCCTGGAACAGAGAGCAGAGCTCACTGCTGGTCGTCGGTCCGGGGCTTTCCAGAGAGCAGAGCTCTCTGGACGGTCGATCAGGTCGGTCGACCGGCCCACCAGCCAGACTGGCGTGCACGTTCTGTGCACGTTGGTCGACCGGCCCGGTCGACCAGCAAAAGCCAGAACAGAACTTTTTAGGGATTTAAAACTTGATTTTTTGACTTAAATAAAATCCCATAAAATCTCTAAAAATCTACAAAAATAGTTTCAGTATTATACTTTGATATGCAAACATGTTTGAGTAAAATCAAAACATGTTACAAATATTTTGAACTATTTTTGTAACTTAGAAATTTTGGCTTAAAACAAAAACCGTATTTTTCCAAAACTTCTCCAAATACAAAAACAAGATATTTTAAATACTTTTAAAGCATAGTGTGTATGGATATGATCCACTACACATACATGATGAAATATCTATGTTTTTGACAATAATAACTAAAAATATGTTTATAGTTTTTAACCAAACTATTTTTTCAAAATAAAAACTCTTTTGTATTTTACCAAAATGAAAATTCTTTTTTGAAAACACATCTAAATCTTGTGTGTGAGTGTATATGGTATACTTGAGCAATCCACTAACTATTCTGTCCTTTACATTTTATCTAAAAAATAAAATCTTAACAAAACAAACCTAGACACAAGTCTTCTCTTGAAGGACTTCACTTGAAGTCTTCTTCTCCTTCTTGACTTGGTCCAAACATGATCCAAAGAGCTAGACTTCTCTTGAGTACTTGATGTGGTCTTGATGCATAGGCTCTTGAATCAAACCGTGTTAACTCCAAAACTTAACTTTAAATCCTTTGTTGAAGCTAAACACCTACTAAGATCTTGATCACAAATTTGAGACTAATTAAACACAAGATCATTAGTACTATAACTACATGAGTTAATCATCATCAAAACTAGAGTGATGGGCCTTTGGGCCAACATAAGAGAGATAAGATTATTTCATACTACAAAAGCCAAGTCAAAGTTAGAAACCCTATATAAATAATCATCATTTAGGGTTAGTTTCAAAGCATGAATGGCTTTTGCATTAGCCTCATGATATTTGCCATTTACAATATATGATTCTTTGATTGTGACAAGATAGACATGAATACCAAGGGCTTTGAGGTATATAGACATCTTAACTTTCTAATTTTGGAAGTTAAGAATATCAAACATGGAGGTGCAATGAAATCTATGTGTGTGTGTATGCAAATATTGTGATTAGCAAAAATAAGAATCTTAAACTCTAGGTTGTTAGACCCAAATCAAGAACATCATGCTCTGATACTACTTGTAGATCACCTAGAGGGGGTGAATAAGTGATATGCTAATCGAATGAAAAACAATGCGGAATTAAAAACTATTACACAAACTAAAACTAATACATAGCGTATAACCAAAAAGTGAAGCGAATTCCCGGCGAAGAGCTCTAAACTTTTCCTCAAGATTCCTCTATACTAAGAGTTGAGATACTGCTATAGCTCTCTTGGTTAAATAAAAGTGTGAGCACAAACACAATATCAAGCGTGTGAAGATATGAACAATATAAGATCATGCAAGATATCAAACAATCCCAAACATGTATATCAATTAATCACAAGTAAATATCAAGCATATAAAGATGTGAATAATATGAGCATGCAAGATATAAACACAAGTGAGTTGAGAGAGAGATAAGCAATCGCAAACATTGGAGAATTATTTCGAGGTTCGAGCCATTTGCTCTACGTCGCCGCCTTCACCGTAATGAAGAATTTCTACTAAAAACGATCCCGCAAGATCACTTGGTGCCACAACACCTACAATGAGCTCCCTCAAGAACTCTTGAACTCGCAAGTCGCTCATTTATTCTCGCTAGAATAGCACACGCGAACCCGCAAGCTCGCCAAGGCCGCAACCTCTACAACTCCTCAAAATACAAAAGGTGGAACACGTTGTGATCACTTCTCTTGATCACAAACAAACATTCTCAAAAACAAGGTTCCCTATATGATGAATATAGTAATGGATAGCTCAATCTTTTGTGAGAAAAACTAGATAGATTTTGTGGTGGAAAACTCAAGAAAATTCTTTCAAAATCTTAAGAGAATCACTCTTGAAAAACTCTCTTTGGATATGGAAATGAAGCTCCAAAACTTGTTGAGAAACTCTGTGAAAGAGTTCTTGAAAATACTTGTAAAAATCTTGCTGAAAAACTAACCCAAAAGACCCATTAAATAGGTTGTCAAAAAACTAGCCGTTGGGGTCAAAGTGGCCTGTCGGTTGACCAACCAACGGTCATTTTTATGACCGTTAGGGTTGCCAGTCGACCGCATGGTCGACCGCATCCAAACCCAGAGAGTTACAACTCTCTGTCGGTAGACCGCTCGGTCGACCGAGTCAAGCCCGAGAGTGAGTTTGAGCCAGTCGGTCGATTGGTCGGTTGATCGCACTTAGGTTCGTGCATGTGCGCACGTCGGTCGACCGCAAGCAGCGCTAAAACACATTTTTCAGGGTTTTTAAAAATCTTTTTAAATTCATTTTTACTCCTATAAAATCTCCATAAAATTTACAAAAATAAGTTCATTGAGATATTATGTAGCACAAATATGTGCGATGAAAAATCAACACATATTACAAATATATGAACTATTTTTGAGGTAAAAAAATTAAGGCATAAACCAAAACCGGTATTTTCCAATAAAATAACTTCTAAATGAAAATCTGATTTTTCTATAAACTTGCATAAATATAAAAATAAGATATTGAAACACATTTGAAGTATAATGTATATGGATAGAATCTAATACACATAATAAATGAAATATACTTGTTTTTAACAATAAGCTCCAAAATAAGTTTTGATAAAAACAAAACTTAAACACATGATATAAACTCATCAAAATAAGTTATCTAAATAATTTGAAGCAACAATGTATATGGATGAAATCAAGCATACATATAAATCATGTAAACTTGTTTTAATAAAATCTATTCATGAAACTGAAAGATGTATTCTTGAAAATCTAAAAATACAAAGATGTATTCATGATAAACCAAAAACGCATAGAAATAAGTTTCTATAAACATATGAAGCTCAAATATGTGCGGATAGAATCCAACACATATTGCAAACTATAAAACTTATTCTATTGAGATAAACATCATGTAAACATAATCTTTTAAGGTTAAAGTGGTTAAACCGAAAACACAAAATATTTAACATAAAAGATAATATATAAATTTTGTGCGTGTATGAGCTTGAGCAATCCACAACTAATCTAAGCTTGAGCAATCCACAACTAATCTATCCTTTACATTTTATCCTAAACAAAATCTTAAGCTTACAAACTTAGACTTAGGTCTTCTTGAAAATTTCTTCTCCATCTCGACTTGATCCAAACTAGATCCATGAGCTAGACTCCTCTTTGAGTACTTGATGCGATCTTGAAGCGCGAGCTCTTGGATCAACATGTGATAGCTTTAAAACTTGACTTCGAATCTTTTGTTGAAGCTAAACACTGACTAAGATCTTGATTGAATATTTGAAACTTAATAAACACAAGATCATTAGTATTATAACTACATGAGTTTATCATCATCAAAACTAGAGAGTGATGGGCCTTTGGGCCAACATGGCAGTCATCGGGGTTTTAACCCGTTATTGGCTGGACCTGAGCAACCGCCATGGGCGAGCCTCCATCTTTCGGGAGGTTCCGTGACGGGTGCAGTCTGGGTATCGATGACCCGTGTAGGCTGGGCCTGCTCGATCAGTCATTGGGGTTTTAACCCGTCATTGGCTGGACCTAAGCAGCCATCGTGGGCGAGCCTCCATCTTTCAGGAGCTTCCCCGAGGGGTGTTGTCAGGGTGTAGAGGACTCGTGTAGGCTACGGGCCTGCTCGGGCAGTCATCGGGGTTTTAACCCATCATTGGCTGGACCTGAGCAGCCGGCCTGGCCTCATCTCTCAATATGTTCCCTGAGGGGCGCCGTCAGGGTGCAGAGGAGCTGTGTAGGCTGCGAGCCTGCCCGGGCATTCGTCGAGGTTTGAACCCGTTATTGGTTGGACCTGAGCAGTCGACGTGGGCGAGCCTCCATCTTTCAGGAGGTTCTCCGAAGGGTGCCGTCAGAATGTAAAGGACCCGTGTAGGCTGCGGGCCTGCTTAGGCTCCCGTCATTGGCTAGACCTGAGCAGCCGGCGTGGGTAAGCCTCCATCTTTCAGGAGGTTCTTCGAAGGGTGCCGTCGGGGTACAGAGGACCTTTGTAGGTTGTGGGTCTGATCGGACAGTCATCGGGGTTTTAACCTGTCATTGGCTGGACCTGAGCAGCTGGCGTGGGCGAGCGTCCATCTTTCAGGAGGTTCCCCGAGGGGTACCATCAAGGTATAATGGACCCTGTAGGCTGCGGGCCTGCTCAGGCAGTCATTAGGGTTTTAACCCGTCATTAACCGACCTAAGCAGCCGGCGTGGGCGGGTCTTCATCTTTTAGGAGGTTCCCTGAGGAGTGACGTCAGGGTGTAGAGGACCCCGTGTAGGCTGCGCGCCTGCTTAGGCAGTCATCGGAGTTTTAACCGTCATTGGCTGGATCTGAGCACCCAGCGTTGGCGGGCCTCCATCTTTTAGGAGGTTCCCCGAGGAGTGCTGTCAGGGTATAAAGGACCCGTATAGGCTGTGGGCCTGCTCGAGCGGTCATCGCGATTTTAACCCGTCATTGGCTGGACCTGAGCAACCGGCGTGGGCGAGCCTTTATGTTTCAAGAGGTTCCCCGAGGGGTGCCATCAGGGTATAGAGGGCCCATATAGGCTTTGGAGACTGTGCACTATGCTCGGGTAGATATCTGAGCAGGGAGAAACGTGAGTAGAAAACGATTCTTTCATTAAAGGTTTTCATGACTTACATATAATATCGCTTTAGGTGAAAGGAGTTTCACTGCTTTTTGAGTTGGCTCCCGTCCTGATCGGTTAGGGTGTAGGACTCGTTGCCTCTGCGAGAATAATGATGTAGGGCTCTCCTAGGTGGGCTCTAATTTTCGTAATCCTTCTCCCGAGTGCTCTGAATCACGCGCCTCAGAATCAGATCTTCGATTTGGAATTCTTTGGGCACCACCTTCTTGAGGTGAGCCGCCCGAATTTGCTGTTGTTATGTCGCGATACGGATTTAGGCCTGTTGACATTTTTCTTCTGGGTGACCAAGCATCAGATGGAGCAGGGCATCATTCTGATATGGGACCACTCCTACCAGAGTGTTGGCATGCTTATGTCGACCGGGGTGATAGCCTCCGTCCCATATGCCAATGAGAATGGGGTTTCTCTGGTCGGAACGCGTTTGGTGGTCTTGTAGGCCTATAGTACTTCAGGGAGTCTTTTTGCCAATTTGCCCTTAGCTTTGTCCAAACTTTTGCATAGGTTATCGAAAATAGTGCAGTAGTTGATTTCAGCCTGGCCATTTCATTGACGGTAGTAAGGTGTGGAGAATTGGTGGGCGATGTTATATTTGGCATAGAAGTTGGTTACTTACTTGCTGGCAAAGTTGGTTCCGTTGTCAGAGATAACAGTGTGGGGAATCTCGAAGCTGCATAGTATGTTCTGTCAGAGAAACTTAACAATTTGTTGCCCGCTGACCTCGGAGAGCAGTATTGCCTCAATCCACTTAATAAAGTAGCCAGTGGTGACTAGTAAGAAACACAGCTGGGGTTGTGCTTGTAGGAAAGGTCCGTCTACGTCCAGTCCCCATTGTATGAAGGGCAACGAGCAATGCAAGGGTGGAAGTCAGAGCTCGGCCGGTTTGATGCTGGGCAAACATCTGGCATTGGGGACATTTCCTCTCGTAATCCTTGGCATCATCAACATTTTAGGCCAGTAGTACCCTTGGTTTATGACCTTGTGGACAAGAGAGCATCCTCCCGTGCGGTTCCCACAGTCTCCATCGTGGATTTTCTGCATCACCTTTTGAGTCTCCTCCGGACCAAGACATCTCAGATATGGGTCGAGGTGGAGGTTGGAATAGGATTCTTGAATAGTATGTCTCCGAGAAGCACGTACGAGGTAGCCATGTGTTAGAGTTTCTTTTCCTCTGCTCTGTAATCGGGAAGTGTACCATCCTTTAAGTAAGAAATTATGGGACTCCTCCACTCTGGTGAGGTGTCGAGGCGTAGGACCTCTCCTACCGGTTGCCGGATGCTTGGATTAGTGATGTACTCGATGGGGATTTACCTCCTGAACTGGAACTCCACTGCTACCCCCAGGTTGGCAAGTGAGTCTGCGTGGTTATTTACGAACCTGGGGATCCACTTGAAGTCGCATCAAAAAATTTTGGCCTTTAATTTCAGAATGAGTTGTAGGTAGTCTGCCATCTGAGAATCTCTCGCGTTGTATTCACCGCTGACTTGGTTGACTATTGGCGAGGAGTCACAGCAAACTTCGAGCCCCGTAACTCCGAGGGTAATAGTTGCTCGAAGCCCAGCTATGACAGCTTCGTATTTTGCTTCGTTGTTGGATGCGGGGAAGCTTAGGGTGAAGGACTGCTTGATGATGGATCCCTCCGGGGTGGCAAGAATGATTCTGATTCCCGTCCCCTTGCTGTTTGAGACTCCATCAACATTCAGGACCCATCCTTCAAGTTGATCGGTATGCCCTGTGATTCCCGGGGTGAAGTCGACGATAAAGTCAGCTAGTATCTGGCCTTTGATCGCTATCCTCGGCTCGAATTTGAGCCCATAGGATCTAAGCTCCGAAGCCCATTTTGATATCCTTCCCATCGCTTTCGAGTTTTCCACGATGGACCTCAAGGGGTGCTCGATGAGGACCGTGATCTGAAAGGTTTGGAAGTAGTGCTTGGGGTTCCTCGAGATGATGAAAAGGGCCAACACTAACTTCTCCAGCCTTTGGTATATGGTCTGGGGGCCGTTCATGGTGTGACTGACGTAGTATACTGACTTCTGGGCGTCTTCTTCCTCTCGAACCAAGGCTCCGCTTACTGCTGACTCCGAGACAGCGAGGTAGAGGTACAACGTCTCTCCGAAGGCAGGTTTCAATAGTAAGGGGGTGAGACCAAATATCTCTTCAACTCTTGGAAGGCCACTTTGCATTCCTTGTTCCAGTGAAAATCCACTGCCTTTTTCTTCAAGACTTGAAAGAACGACTTGCATTTGTCTGTGGATCGGCTATGAACCGATTGAGGCATGCAAGATGCCCGTTCAGCATCTGGACCTCCTTTATACAGGTGGGCGACTTCGTGTTCTGGATTGCTGATACCTGATCGGGTCAGCCTCAATGCCCCGTTGGGTGACCATGTATCCTAAGAACTTCCCGGAGGCTACTCCGAATGTACACTTCTCGGAATTGAGTTTTACCTCACATTGCCTCAGGAGATTAGAGGCTTTGTCTAGATGTTGGAGGTGCTCCATGCGCTGTATACTTTTCACCAGCATATCATCCACATATACCTCCATGGTGTCTCTGATAAGGTCCTTGAACACCTTGTTTACTATCCGCTAGAAGGTGGCCCCTGTGTTCTTGAGTCCGAAGGGTATCACCTTGTAGCAGTAAATTCCCCGATCTGTGATGAAGGCTATCTTATCTTCATCCGTGGGTGCATCCTGATCTGATTATAACCGGACTAAGTGTCCATGAAACTAAGGAGCTCGTGTCCCACCATAGCTTCTAGTAGTTGATTGATCATCGGGAGGGGATAACTGTCCTTTGGACAGGCTTCGTTGAGATTCGTAAAGTCAATACAGACTCTCCACTTCTCGTTTTTTTCTTCACCGAGATGGGATTAGAGAGCCAGTCAGGGTAAAATGTTTCTCGGATGAAGCCAGCCTGGAGTAGGCAATCGACCTCATCGATGATGGCGCAACTCCTTTCCTCGTTCATTCTCCTAGGTTTCTTCTTTACCGGTTTAACGTCCTCTGTGTGGAGAGCTTGTGACAGATACTTCGATGTAACAACCAAAATTTTATTGTACCTAATTTCTCCTCACCTTAAATATTAAGAATTTTTGGTTAAGGCATTATATAGAAGTAGTCACCCTCCATAATTCTATGTCAACAAATTGAACTTAATTAATAGATCCACTTCCCTTTTCAAAGTTTTTATTAACTATTTGATTGTGGTGACTAAAGATGATTAGCATGAAGGCTTATGTACATGTATTTTGGGCAAATTTATGACTTAAGCATTGGTAAAAGAAAATGTCAACATAATCCTTCATATCCCCTTAATCACCAAGCTTATCCTAATACCTTTTTAGTGGTAAGTATGCATTAGGGGGAAGATTAAAGGGCTAAGATCTCTTGAGATTTGGGTTTCCATGTGGCACCTTGAGAGGGGTCTTGGCCAAGTGGCATCATGAGAGAACCCCACCTAGTTACTTGCAATTCCAAGGGGTTGACTACCAAGCTTGCCTCTTCATCTTCCTCTCCCAAAATTCTGCAGATTTCCTCTCTCAAATTCTGCAATTTTTCCCTCTCATTTGTGAAGAACTTGAAACCCTAAATCCTCCATTTCATCTCCTCTCTAGAATTGGAAGGTATACCCTCTCTAGCCCTAAATCCTAGCCTCTCTCAATTCTGAATCAAGACTCCACCAGAGGGAAGGAGGAGACACGCGCGCGCAGCAAGCAGAGCAGCAGCGGCACGCGGGGCGCTGCTACTTTGCCGCAGAACCGCGGCATAAAAGGAGATTCCGCGGCATTTTGGGGGAGGGAGGGCCCGATCTTTGGGGAGAAGATTCCTGGTGAACTGGGAGAGAGATCTAGCTCTGCAAAGCAGACATTTCCTGAAGGCTAACCCACTGATTTTGGATCTGAAATCCATTGTGAGTAAACCTAACTATTAGGGTTATGTTTTTCTATTAATGCTTGAAAAATCAGAACTTTGAATCTGTGTAGGTGCCCCACAATGGTAATATTTGCTGTTTTTGTGATATCCTTACACTAGATGGAAATAAATGGGTATTACTTAATTATTGTGCCCCTATATCATGTTGTGATGAGATGAATGTGTGATATACATGTTTTAGCTCACTAATTAAACTTAAATAAGGTGATTTAGCATCTTAAATTCGCTGTTTGGTAATTAACTTTAGGTTAATTGAAATGCAAGGGGTATTATATGCTTATTATGTCTCTACATTACATCGTTATGATATGCATGTGTAGAACTCATGTTCTAGTATATTATGTATGCCTATTGAGCCAATTTATCAAGTTATTTCGCTATCTTTCTTGGTTAATATCATGATAGTCGATTCGATGTAGATATGATATAAACTTGAAGCTTACTTTATGTTCACAAGAGTACATGGAGAATAATCCCTCTTTATGTCATAACATTATGTTGTGTACTAGTGAGTACATGTGGATGATGCATATGTTCATACGGGGTTGGAAGTGGCGCATTATGGCGTTACCATGATTTTGGAAAACCCAAGTGCATGTTTCTTTATTGTTGCACATCATTTTGGGCATGACATGTAAGTTAGTTTAGATTGCTTAGTATGAATATCATAACTTAAACTCGCATGATGCATTTATATATATAGGAGGAAGGGGCCGTGCGGGAGCCGGTAGGAGGGGGGAAGACGGGGATTTGACACATGTATATGTATATATATATAAGGAGGAAGGGGCCGTGCGGGAGCCGGTAGGAGGGGGAAGACGGGGAAACTTATATGTTTTATATGAATTATATATATAAGGAGGAAGGGGCCGTGCGGGAGCCGGTAGGAGGTGGAAGGCGGGGAAATTTCACTTAGATTGAATGATATCTAAAAGTGAACTGTCAAGTTGCATACATGATTGATAATGCTTGTGTCAAACTAAAATGTCACTTGATGTGTATAACGAGCCGAATTGATGTGAGGGGACTAACCCACGAAAAGTACATACAATTATTTCTTTTGTGTCATGATATAGTTAAATGCAAATCTTTGATAGTGGAGTCATGTAGACCACATGTGTATGGAGCTTGGAACAAGTAAGGTAGCTTGAACAAGTTGTTGTTTATGGGACTCATTGTAATTTACCTCTTTTAAACTGTTTATCTTATGAAATTATTATATTAACACCCTATGACATGGTTTACTCATTGAGCTGTCGAGCTCATTTTATTTTCTTTCCACCTTTTTCAGGTTTGGATAAGGGTAAGAGGCCACTCTAACTGCAAGGGTTATGTTATGGATTATGTGACATGTTGTGGTACCATTTTGTTTAGCCGGGTGATATTAAATGTGTATGTATGGACTTTACCCAAGTCCTTTGTCTCTAAGGAACATGTTGGGATGTAATTGATGTATATTTGTCCTTAAGGCATTTGAAACTAGGAACCTTCATGTGATGTAATGTTTTGGATTGTGATCTCCTTGGTTATGTTATGTTCTTGGACTTCGAAAGATGGTTATGTGTGAGAATATGATTGTTGGAAAAGTTAACCTTGGTGATGTTGTGATTGAAAAGATATATGCTTGTGATAGAGGATGCAAGTTATGACATTATGTATATAGTTAAGTTTCGATGAGTTGTGCCATGATAAGTAGGCCGTATGGGCCGAAATCCTTGATGGAATTAAGTAGGCCTTTGAGCCGAAATTGTGGGTTATTGTAAGTGGAATAAATGAAATATTAAGGATGATGCTGCCAAAATTTTTTTTATAAGAGAAATGGAGATAATTTGTGTTTTAGGCCTAATCTTGTTTATTAGAGCCGGGACCCTTACAGAGGTCAATCCCCGGCATGTCAGCGGGAGACCATGTGAATACGTCTGTATTCTCCGATAAGAATTATTTGAACAGTACCTTCTCCCGTGAGTGCAGATTTTAGCCGATTTGTATGGTCCGTTCGGGGTGATGGGGATCTACCCCAAATAACTCTGGCTCTTCCTCAGTCCTGCTGTCGGGATTCCCCAACTCGGTAGGTGAGTTGGGATCTGGGCTTTCGCCGAATTTTGATTGCTATTGATCAGCAACCCTCTTATATTTCTTATCCACAGTCATTGGGTTCTGCTCAGGATGCTTTTGGCATCAAGCCCGACCTCTTGTGGGCAACATCAGCAACTGTTCTGACCATCGCTTAGTCGCCCCTTATATTGGCCATTCCGGATGGTATGGGGGTACTTCAGCAATTGATGATGGGTGGATAAAACTGCTATGATCATATGGATCCACGACCTCCCGAGGATGGCATTGCAGGGTATGAGACATCTAGGATGTAGATCTCAATCACGACGTTGAATGGATCGGCTCAAACAGCAAACTCGACAGTGCTGGGGGAATGTGCCTCGTTCCTATTGAATCCATAAAAAAGTGATTGGGTTCGAGGGATGATCAATTTTCGGGCCAGCTCAGGAATATCCTCCTTAAGAGCTAAAGCTGGTGCCCCCCTGTGCGTTTCCTTGAGTTGTCATGCTGAAGTTTCACACGGTCATCGTGCGGGACACCCGCTTTGGATCGCATCTTGTTAAGCTTGGCGCGTAGGTCGATTAGGGTTTCGAGTGTTAATGAGCCTCAGAGGAGGGCCTGTCAGGACTTCCCGAGTGCCCAACTTGATGACTCGCTACTGGACTTCTCGCAGAACTCTTATTTGTGTGAGCAGCTGATGATTTACCTGTGTTATCGCCTCACGTTTGCGCTCCGCCGTGCCGCGGTGGATGGCGATAAATTCTCGTTCACGGTTGGCCTTCGCCCTGCGCTCATCCAGCTATCATTGCAGATCGATCACCACCTGGATAAGCTGTCCTCGTGAGAGTGCCGTTGGGTCAAATTCATCAGAGGAGTCAGCACCGTGTCGGGAAGTGCTCCTATGTGCCATGTCTTCGTAGAAGGGTTAGTTCGGGTATTGGGTAGCGAGAGATCTCAAATGTTTTGGGTTCGTATCTCTCAACGAAAGCACCAAATGCAGTAGGTAATTCCTAGGGAATCAATCTATGCACCAAAATAAGGAAGTGAATGTAATCAAATCACAGAAAAAGTCAATCACAAACATAGTAAATTACGTGAAAAAACCCGAAGTGGGGAAAAATCATGGAGAGGGAGAGAGAAGTTTCACTATATCAATGGTGATTACAATAGGATTCTATGGATTCAGGTGAACGTGAGGTCCCTTTTCCATTGGAAGGGATCCTTTATTTATACAAATCATGTGAAACAGATAGAGCTAGGGAGTTTTGGTCAATTTGAATACCTAAATCCCATTTCTGGCTTAGGATTGGGCAAAACGTCCTAGTTTGAATTGATGTAGGACAGAGTTCATTTATATCTGGTGATCCGGGCTCGACTGTAGATAAGGATAAACCGTCCCCGGAAAGTTGCTACCTTATTTGAATCAAGATTGAGCTTAAGGAAAGAGATCTCTGTGATCGGGTTTGACTCTCATGTCAATCTCCCGACCCATTCGTGATCCAAATAAGGTGATGATTTCGGATTAATCGTTTCAGAAGTAACCATGCGTCGCATATCCACGTGAGGTTGGATTGACACGCGTTGTGATCTCGGGCCAGTCAGAAAATAACCACTACAATTTTACATCCTAAAAGGTTGGTCATTATCTATCTTCTTATGCTATAGGCTCTTAAACTAAATATCTATCTATATCTTTACTTGAAATTACTTGCTTACCAGGTAGAGTTTAAGACTACCAAATAAAATATAGATAAATCTAAAATAATTATTAAAAATATAAAATAATATAGAAAAAAGATAAATTTATTATTCTAATTAATAAAGCATTTTATTAAGAAAACTCACAATCAAAGGAAGCAAATTAGTTTGAAACTTTTTATATTTAATAAAATTTCAAGAAAAACAATTAGACTCATCGAGGTGCTGTAATCAATTATTTTTATAATATTATCGAAACATTAGTATATTACTTGTGCTATCATTAAAGATGAGTAAATATAAATAAGTCAATACTATCTCTCACTAAACAATTCACAAATTAGCCAAAAAAAAATTACTAACAGTAAAACTAATATTTTAAAAAAATCATAAATTTGTCAATTATCTTCCATATATATTAAAATTTTTAATCAAAAATTAATAAAATAACCTTGTTTTAATGTTTATATATTTAAATTTATATTATGACAATAAAAATTCCGATAAAGTAAAAAATGACAGAAAAAATCATTTTGAAAATTTCAACGGGCAACTTTATAGTAGTATAGATATAGATTATATAAATAGATATCAAGTTGTTTCAAATACATTAATCAATAAATTATGAAATAAATATTTTTTTTGATATTAAATTGTGAATAATTCTAAAATGATTTCACGTGTCCACAATTAATTATTAAAAAAGAAAAAGATAACACACGAAGGCTTGATCTTGATTAAATATAATTCAATAAATCCGAAAAGGGGATGTAGCTCAAATGGTAGAGCGCTCGCTTTGCATGCGAGAGGTACAGGGTTCGATCCCCTGCATCTCCATTAATATTATTTTACAAAAAAAATGCACTTTTCATTTCTACTATTTTCGTTCTCTCCTCCTCTAAGCTTTTTTCCTTTCAAATTTTAGAGCTAGGGGGAAAAAAAAAAAAAAAAAATTCCAATCTGACTTCATGGTTTCTATGTGTGTCTAGTTGGATACATGCATGCTACCTTCTAATAAGGGGTTTTTTTATTAAAAAATTCATTTTAATAAATAGTTAAAAAAAGAATTTTCCGTCAAAGTAATTATCAAAAACGACTTCTGACACGCCACGTCAGCGCCATGTCGGCGTGGCGCTGACGGGCGCGCGGTGGGGTGAAATTCAGATTCGAGTTTTGAAAACTCGAATCTAATCTGTACATTTTTTCCCCCTTTCTTCTTCTTCCTCTTTTCTGTCTCTGAATTTTTTTTTTTGTATAAGTTTAGGTTCGTGTTTTCAAAATTCAAATCTGAATTTTAGGTTATTTTTTTGTTCGGGTTTTCAAAACTCGAACCTGAATTTTCTCTCCTCCGCACGCCCGCCAGCGCCACACTGGCGAGGTGAAAATAATAATTGCCGACGTGATGTCGACAGAGGTCAATTTTGGTAATTATTTCTGGGAGAGACTTTTTTAATTATTTACTAAAATGTGTTTTTTTAATTAAAAAAAACCCTCTATCAAGTGATGCATATCATTTTTCATAAAAAGAGAGGTTAGAGGGCTCTAGGCCCATCCAAAATGTTAGGCCCATACTCAATCTCAAGATAGGCATGTGGGTTCTAGAGCTGCCCCGACCTAAACCCGATTGATTTGAACCGGGCCTAGTTCGGCACAAATTCCAACCCAAGGCCCTCTTTTATCGGGCCCGAGGAAATGGACCCGTACTCGATCTCGACCCACGAGATTTGTTCAGCAGCGAGAAACAAGGCTTTGGTTTTCGACCGCGCTGCCACTTTCCCTTTTGGCGGGAGAAACGCCCCCACCCAACTCCTAATTATTGCCCTTAAAGTCCTATTAAACATAAATCACCATCAATCATGCAACGCACGGACTATTATAATATTAATTTCTTAAAAACATAGGTAATGTTATTTGTATTATTTTTTTTGTTACATTGTATTACTACTCTATAAATTATAGATCACACTAGCAATTAATGAGTGTGGGAGCCACAATTTAGAGTATGGACTACAATTCATAGAGTAGTAGCACAATGTAATATAAAAAAGTAGTACAAATGATATTACGCTAAAAACATAATCAACTACGAAAATTACACTCTTAAATATGGGTAGTTTGGTAAAAGCACTATCCCATTTTCATCTGCCATTTTCCTGGGAACGGATATTGTTGCCACCCAAAAATTGATGAAGACACCTCACAAAATATTACAAGTGTGTCATTATATTCACGGACATAACTATTCTGGTAAAGAAATTCAAAATATCTTTTTCACTTCTTCTTTTTACTTTTTCCTTCTCTGGTGAACGGCGACGCTCCCCCCTCCTTCCAGTGAACAATGGCGAGTCTCCCCTTCCTTAACCACCCCCAACCTCCCCTGTCGAACAGATTTGGGAGGAGGGAAGGAGGTCGTGCGGGAGGAGGGACGGCAAGGGGGATGGGGGTGGGGGAGAGGGCGAGGAGGACGGGCGGGGGACGACGACGGGAAGGGAGGGAGAGGTGGAGGAGAAGAAGAGTAATTTTGTATTTTTTGAAATTTCTTGCGGTGAGTGCTTTTTTATCACCATTGCCTTGGTTGAGGGGGTGCCTTTCCCGTTCTTTGGAGTGGCCATATCCTCTCCCCATTTTCGCGGAGGCCGACGGTCCGGTGTCTACGCCCACGACTGGCCACGAAAGGACGAAACTGCCCCCCACGTCACGGGATCGCGACTGCTCACCTAATTTTCCCATTCGATGAGCTCAACCGAATCCTAACCGTCGGATTCGAGCCCAGAGTGCTGCAGACCCCGAGAAGGGCAGTTCCGTTTTTAACAGTAACTGCAGAGTAACTTGGGCACTTCCCCATTTGGTAGGGCGTCTGACAGGCGACAGAGCCGCATAGAACTTATATGCGTATCGCCCGTCGCCGTCCGATCGGAGAACTTACAGGTGGGCGGTGGATGTGCCGTCTCGTATAGAGGTTTGAACCTATAGAATGTTTTTGACTGTTCTGTTCAGAGGCTGAGATACAAATAGAGAGGGGGGCGTGAGAGGAGAGTGGGGTTTTGAGCTTCTAAACTCTCGCTTTGGAGAACACGGAGGAGCGAATCTAGGGTTTTTGTAGCGCTTCTGCGAGTTCAAAAGGTATAATTTTTCGAACCTTCTGTTATTTTGTGCTTAGTTTGTAGGCTAGGGCTTTGGATTGTGTACATGCATTCTCTTTTCCGCGGTTTTTGAGAGGGATTTTGGACTTAGATGATGAGATCGTGGAGGGATTAGGAATTTTTGAAGGATTGAAGGTTTGACTGTGTGCTTGAAAAGAATTTTTGGCCTTTTCCCTCTGTTCTGGTTTAGATCGTAGTATTTTGCTTTGCTTTTAAAGGCATTTGCTGTTTTTGATGCAATTTTATTACTTTTCTTTTTTGGTTTTATGTATTGCGGTCTCTTTTTATGTTTTATGTAAATTTTGAAGAGTTTTGAGTTTTTTATCTGGGTTTTGGGATGATTTAGGCGGATGACGTGTTTTTCTTGGTTAAAGTTGGTAATTTTTTTCCCTCCCTTTTTGGTTCGAACATGAAGTTTGATACTGTGTTTGCTCGTTCAGTATGACTTTTCATGAACTTTTCTTAATTTCTTTGGTCAATACTCTTTGTTATGTTGAAAGTGATTTCAAAGAGAAGTGTGGATTTAGAAATTTTTCTGTTATTATCTTCACCCTTATTTAAATTATTTAGTTGCATGTAGATTTTAGAGAGTTGATGTGGGTTTTGAGATTATTCTATTCACTGATACATGTAGATTTATATTTTCCATTTTTTATTTGGCTAATGTGCACGGCTAGTTGTTCTTTTTTATCTTTTTTTGGTTCACAGACGAGTTATATGGCTCTCGGATTCATGTCATTTATTTCTGTCCATTTCGGCTTAATTTTTGTGAATCTTTGAACGATATTCTTGCTATGCATGATAGTTAGTGAATATTTTATACATTTTCCCAGTGTTGTTTCATTTATTTCTTGTCAAAGTTGCTACCGTGGGATATGCTAACAAGTTTTTATGTAATTGCAGTTGTTTATTGGACCACTTTATAATGCTTGTGTTTTATTGCAATACTGATCTTTAAGTATCTTTTTTTCAGCAGTGAATGTCGTGCCTAGAGATGTGTTTTGTTAGATTTATGTTGTATTTTTGGCTTCTGTTATTATTTAATTCTGTCGTCCAGTTGTTGAGAAGGCATATGAGTTCATTATGCTTTTTAGGGTGGCAACTGATGGGTGTTATTTTCATATTTTGTGGGTATTATTATGTTTAAGGTGTTGCTCTGCTGCTATTTTGTCTTGGTTTTTGAAGTAAATGAAATATGGGTTTACTGGAGTTGATCTCAGAGCATCATTCTTGATCTTCATTTGTAACTACCAGTCTTATCTTATATTCTTGTTCATTCCAGTGTTGCTATATAAATATTCTAGCAAAGTTATAGAAATGTATTACTTTTCTCATTGGTCTCAAGGCTTTTCTTGTCATTTATGCTAAACCATCTCTGTGTTACAATGAGTTTTAAGAGTAAACTAGCTCATGTTAGTTTTATTATCTTATGTTATCAAGTCATGAAACCAACATGTTTTTCACTTGCATTTATATGTTTTTTATTTTTTTATTTCGATCTACTTGATATTGGTTGATTTTACTGTGCAGTTGATGTCTTTGAAATTTTAACATTTCAGAACAAAATGACCTTATCTATTTATCCTTCAATATATTTTTGGTGGTTATGCTGCCCATGTTTGTGTCATATGTCTTCAAGAGGCATGATCCATTGAACTTGTTGGTTTAATGATCGGGCATGAGCTGCTCTTACTAAATTCTACTTCTAGCTAAAAGCTTGTTTTTTTGTATCAGTGTTCCTTCTCTTATATGCTAAATGAACCTGTTTTTTCTTTTTTCCTTCCTTCTTTTTGGTTTGCTCTTCTCTCGCTTCTTAGTAGACATGAATCCTTACTGAATTCCTATGATATGTTGGGCACTTCTCACACCCAAAGGTTGGTGTGTACGACACACATACACGATACGTGTGCCCATGTGTGTCCAACACCGTGTCCGACGCTTACAATTGTATAAACCATTATTTTCCTGAAAACAATACACATAAAATGAAGTATATTATGATATTTGACAAAGGTTAAACTATTCTGTAGATCATTTACCAAACTAATTTCTTTCGTGTATTAATATATTAGCCAAATACATATTCTTAGTCAAATATGCATATACTCAGAAGAAATTTGCATATTTAGCTGTGTCACAATTGCCGTGTCCGACAACCTTGTGTCTGTGTTGGAGTAAGACACTTGTGTCCGTGTTGGAGTAAGACACTTGTGTCCATATCTTCAAATCGTAGCTGAATTATCGTCTTTGAACAAGGGGTGCTCCTAGACCAAATTATACTTCTAACTAAGCTTTTGCTTGTAATTGATGTTTCTTTTCATATCTCTTACATGGACCTTTTTTTCCCTCTTTTTATCTCTTCTGGTTTGCCCCTTGCTCCCACTAGTTATGAGTAGTGATGTACTTGAATTATTTTAAGGCCTTCTCTCTTTCTTATGCTATTTGCAGGTTGTCACGTGGAAATGGATTCCCCAAAGGAAGAGCCGACAGAGGCTTTGCCGCCTCCACCTCCAGTCATACCACCAAATGTAGTTCCAATTAAAGCTGATCTTGAAGGATCCTCGTCCCCCAAAAAACCATCAAAGCCAAAGAGGATACCAATGCCAAGACCTGGTTTGGCTAAGAGAGGCCAGCCTATACAACTTCTGACCAACCATTTCAAAGTTTCTGTGCAGAATGTTAATGACTACTTCTATCACTACAGTGTACGCCCAATTGCCACTTTTTATTTATTTGTGCACATCTGTCTCTCTGGTATTTGATTACCCAATATTATGATGCTATTTTTTCGTGTATGTATATATTATTAAAGGTTAACTTGAAATATGAAGACGATCGGCCTGTGGATGGTAAAGGGATTGGCCGAAAAGTTATTGACAAGTTACATCAGACTTATGACTCGGAGCTTGGTAACAAGGATTTTGCATATGATGGGGAGAAAAGTTTGTTTACGATAGGATCCCTCCCACAAGTGAAGAATGAGTTTATTGTTGTTCTGGAGGATATTTCATCAAATCGGTTACTCTTTACTTCTTTTTTCTTTTTGGCTGTCTGCCTAATTTTTGTTTTAAATTAATGTTATGGGGGCTAGTGCTAATGTTGTGCTTGTTTCTGTGTTTTTTGCACTCCAGAACTGCTGCGAATGGGAGTCCCGGTGGACATGACAGCCCTACTGAAAATGAACGCAAGCGAATGAGGCGTCCTTATCAAACTAAGTCCTTCAAAGTGGAGCTCAATTTTGCTGCAAAGATTCCAATGCAGTCCATTGCTATGGCTTTAAAAGGCCATGATACTGAGAACTCTCAGGAAGCCCTTCGGGTGCTTGATATTATCTTGAGGCAGCATGCAGCCAAGCAGTATGATTTTTTACTTCTGATTTTCTAGCAGCAATTTACTTTCTGAATAATGTGTATTTTTTCCCCCTGAAGTTGTTGCTTTTTATAGGGGTTGCCTGTTGGTCCGTCAATCATTTTTCCAAAACAACCCGGCCAATTTTACTGATATTGGTGGGGGTGTTTTGGGCTGTAGAGGTTTTCACTCAAGTTTTCGAACCTCTCAAGGTGGCCTATCATTGAACATAGGTATATTCTTTGTTAGTGGAGATTGTCTGTGTCTTTCTTATTTTCATGTTTTTTGTGCAGATGGTTGTATTATATGCTTATTTTGATTCATTGTTTCTGCTGTATAATTCAATTCATGTTGTGCAGATGTCTCAACTACCATGATTGTTAAACCAGGACCGGTGATTGATTTTCTGATTGAGAACCAGAAAGTTAGGGATCCATATTCAATTGACTGGGCAAAAGTATGTTAAAATTAATCCTAGGGCTTATATATTCCCTTGTCTAAGCTTTGTAACTTTAATTTAGAAATTGAATGCGAAAGCTAATTGCCTAGCCCAAATGTTATTCATGTTATATGTGTATCTTCAGATCTCTTTCATGTAAATTTTGTTTTACCCTCTGTTAACAGGCAAAGCGTATGCTTAAAAATTTGAGGATAAAAACAAGCCCAACAAATACAGAATACAAAATTGTTGGTTTAAGTGATTTGCCTTGCAACCAGCAGCTGTGAGTTCCCCTTTCAGAAACATAATTGGTTTATGTTCTTGTTTAGTTTGCAAACGTGGGTTCTCTTTGCCTTTTCCTCAGAAACACAATTCGTTATGCTCCTGTTGTGTTTAATGACAAATTTCTATGACTGAATTTATCAGATGGAGTTCTATAACTCATGCATCTTTCACTGAGGTTCCTATCAATAGGATCAATTATTGTGTTGGCCATACAGTAACTTGCTTGTTTTTTTGGCATTAAATTAGCTTTCATGTGCTGTGTTACCTTGTGCTGTAGCAAAACTGGCATACTACCAAACAGCAAAGCTTAATTGTAGCATTTTAATATGCAACCATGCATGCTGTTGTTTTCTGCCTTTTTAACTCATTTTGCATGTCACTCATGGTGCACTGTATCATTTGTTGCAGAAAAATTCTCACTTTTAAATGTTAAGAGTAACATAAGTCAAAATGATTGCAAACAACTCATTACCTGTTCTGGAGGTTTTCACTGTAACACTAAACTGTTACTTTTGATTTGCTGTAACAGCACATTGAAATCTGCTGGTTTTGGTTGGTAATTCTTTTAACTAAATATGCTGGGTTTATTTGGGAATTCTTTTATATATTGTGGTTAATGTTGCAAAGTTTAGACATTTATGTTCTTTTTCAATCTAAGGGTGATAATTAACTATTTTGCTTGTTTATGTTAGTGCTTCCTAATATCATATATATTATCTTCATAGGTTTACCTTGAAGAGGAGAGGTGGCAAAGATGCAAATGGGGATTGCGATGTGAATACGACAGAAATTACGGTGTATGATTATTTTGTCAAACATCGTAATATTGAGCTGAGGTATTCTGGTGATCTTCCCTGCATAAATGCTGGAAAACCAAAGAGGCCCACTTACTTGCCAATGGAGGTAAGCGGGTTTAAGTAATTTGTGTGTTGTGGAGTATGGCAGATATTGTCTCCTCTTCCCTGATATGATTTTTGAGTTTATCTTTTTCTTTTTGCCTCTAAGCTATGCAGCCTGGTCTCGTTGCAAAGGTATACGAAGGCATTGACAACACTTCAAAGATCTTCTCTTGTTGAAAAATCAAGGCAAAAGCCTCAGGAGAGAATGACAGTTCTGAGCAATGTGGGTGCCTCTTTTGTTATAACGTCCAATATAAATGCCAGCCGATGTCTGTTTCCTGTTAATTTGCCAACTCATTTTGTAGGCACTGAAGACAAACAACTATGGTGCTGATCTCATGCTTAAAGCATGTGGTGTTTCTATTAGTACACAGTTTACGCAGGTTGATGGCCGCGTGCTTCCACCACCAAAGGTTTGTTTGAGCTGCTGTTTCAATGCATTGTATTTGTAGATGCTCATTTATTTTTATGATCAGTTGTTTATTTTTCAACCGCTGCAGTCCGTCATTAGTGTTTGCCTTTGATACAGTTGAAAGTTGGGAATGGTGAAGATTTTATGCCAAGGAATGGGAGGTGGAATTTTAATAATAAGGTTTGCCTTTGTCACCACTTTATAAGATTTCTTTTCTTTTTACTAAAACATCAAGTTCTTGTATTTTACAGAAACTTTTTGAGGCTACCACGGTAGATAAGTGGGCTGTTGTGAATTTCTCTGCTCGCTGTGATATGAGATCTCTCGTGCGTGATCTTATTAAATGTGGGAATATGAAAGGAATTGTATGTATTCTTTTTGGTATCCTATTGTATTATTTTGATGTTGCTCTTTAAACTTTCACAGTAATTGTTGCCTTGCTTAATTTTGTAGCAAGTGGAAGATCCATTTGTTGTGCTTGAGGAGAACCATTCCATGAGGCGGGCCCCCCCTCCTGCAAGAGTGGAAGATATGTTTGAGCAAATCAAGTCTAAGCTTCCTGGGGCACCTAGATTTCTACTATGCCTATTACCTGAACGCAAAATTCAGATATTTATGGTGTGTCTTGTTTTCTTTTTCTTTTTAATCAAGCACACATTTTCCCGCTTGTCCTTCTCTGCTCTTTTTATAACGAGCAAAATCATGTAAAACTTTAGGGCCTTGGAAACGGAAGTGTCTTGCTGAATTTGGAATTGTCACCCAGTGCATAGCTCCACAAAGAGTTAATGACCAGTATCTGACTAATGTTCTTCTGAAGATCAATGCAAAGGTAGTTTCACAACATTTAGCCTTTTGTCATCTATGCCCTTGCATCACTTCTGTTTCTCACGCATATTTTCACAGCTTGGAGGAATCAACTCGTTGTTGCAACATGAGCGCATGTCAAATATTCCCCTTGTTTCTGGGGCTCCGACAATTATACTAGGCATGGATGTTTCACATGGCTCACCAGGACAGTCTGATGTTCCCTCTATTGCAGCGGTAATATCTGAACCATTCTCACTATATGAATTTGATAAATTGTTTTGCTGTATGTTTTTCTTAATGTTTTCTGTATCTAGGCTATATGTTCCTGTAACACTTTTCTTTCCTGTTTCTATATTGCTGTTGGGATTCTGCTTGTTCTGTCTTCTATTAATCACTATGAGTTATTTGTTTGTTTATTACTGTATTAGGTTGTGAGTTCCCGTCAGTGGCCGTCTATTTCTCGATACAGAGCTAGCGTAAGAACCCAGAGTCCAAAGGTTGAGATGATAGATTCTTTGTTCAAGCCAGCAGGCTCTGATGATGATGGCATTGTCCGGTGAGGCCTTTGCTTAATTCTAATTAAAATGCTTTTTTATGCATTAAATATTTTACTTGGCTCCATTCACTGACATTGATTTATTTATACCAACTATTCTCCATTTTCTTTATTTTTTTTCTGTAACTGACGCAACACCATTCCAAACCCTTAGGGAACTACTGATTGACTTTTACACCAGCTCAGGGAAAAGAAAACCTGATCAGATAGTTATTTTCAGGTATGATGTTACAGTTCTTCCTTTTCATTTTCTTTTTTAGTTTTAGATGTGGCCCTTCTTAGTCTTTCTGAGTTTGTGGCTTCTAAGGATCTGCTTGAGGCTTATGGAATACAGTTATTAGATATGATTTTTTGCCTGCCATTAATTTTACAAGTATATTGCATAACTGAATAGTAATTTACATCCCGTGGAAAAGTTGTTGAAGTAGAGCTGGTCTTTGATCTGCTTCCAGCAAAAATAGTCTGTAAATAGAGCAGCATCTCCTCATTACATTATGCCTGTCTTTTTCAGACATATTTGGTGCCTTCTTTTTCATTATTTTGTTGCTCAGATCATCTCCATGTCTTACAGGGATGGAGTCAGTGAATCCCAGTTCAATCAGGTGTTAAACATCGAGTTAGATCAAATTATTGAGGTCTGCTACTCTGATATAGCTGTTATAAGAAAATAATCAGTTTGCAGATTATGTATGATTTTCATAATTATGGATCTTTTGTGTGCTTTTGTATTCTTTTGCGAGCAGGCGTGCAAGTTTCTTGATGAACAATGGTCGCCAAAGTTTACTCTGATAATTGCCCAGAAGAATCACCATACTAAATTTTTTCAACCTGGGTCCCCTGACAACGTTCCCCCAGGTGAGTTTTTGTAATTTGCTAAATTTCTCCATCTGCATTTAACCTTCAATAAATTACCTGCTGCAAGTTTTAACACTCTTATATGTGTCTGCTTGGGTGTGCAGGCACTGTTGTTGACAACAAAATTTGTCACCCAAGAAACTATGACTTTTACATGTGCTCTCATGCAGGAATGATCGTAAGTGAATTCTGCTGTACTCGATTGAAACAAATCCTTAATTCATTCTGTTTTTAATCTTTTTGATTAATGTTAAATATTTTTCACGGTTTTTTTTCTCAACTATGGATCAGATTTTGATTTGTAGCTGCTTTTTTTTTTTTACTCTGTAATCCCTTTCATATTGATCATATAAATATCATTTGGCAGGGAACCACTCGTCCAACCCATTACCACGTATTGCTTGATGAGATTGGGTTTGCACCTGATGATCTACAAGAGCTTGTGCACTCCCTATCTTATGTGTAAGCATGTAAAAACTTCCCTTTGGTATTTGATAATATCTTGAATAAACTAACATCAGTGCAACTCTGCTGCAACATGCAGATATCAAAGGAGCACAACAGCCATCTCTGTAGGTAAGACATTGTTGGTTTGGTGTTTTTAGTCAATTTTGTTCAACATCCATGCTGAACGTAATATTCTCTATCCTTCATACAAAAAGGTTCTGTATATTTACAATTCCTTCGAGAACTGCTTAATTCATGTAATAACATATCACTTCTTTTTTATGTTTGTTAAAGTATGATTAGTTATGGTGGTACAACCTGTTTTGTAGTATAAAAGTGTCCTGTTGGACCATATTTGATGTGTTTCATGGTTTTTGTATGTAACTGTATATCAAGGTTCTAAATATCGGATATCGGGATCATATCGGATGGGAGTTTTTCATAACGGATATCGGATATCGTGAGAGATATCGGGGATACACGTTCATATTGGGCGTTCATATCAGAGACTATGTATAATGAAATATTGATAACTAAAAGTTGGTTTAGTGTCATAGATATTATCTACCTAATAAAAATGATGTAATATGCATGCAAAGACAGTGAAAGACAATGTACATTTGCACACGATCATGCAATAAATAAGTTATTCCATATCAGGCTATATATCGGGCGATTTATCGGCTGATATCTGTCGACTTATCGGCCGATATATCAGGCGTTTTTTGCTGCAAACAATATGGCGAACAATTTTCTCATATCGTATCGGCAGCAGGCAAAAAAGGAGATATCGGATGATATCTCGGCCGACTCGGCTGATATTTAAAAGAGGGCTGTATATTAATGGTGTTTCTATGTAACTGCCTGTTTCATGCTGTTTATCTAATCAGATAAGATCATGACTAGTTGACACTGCACCAAACTGCAGGCTCAACAGGCTGTATAAGATTCGACTGGCAAGTGATCTATAAGGCTGCTTCTCTATATTGTTCTGATCTGAATTTCATCTAGTTAACAGTTTGAGGATGGTTCTTTGGGCTTCAATCTCATCAAGCAATCAATTTGTTTCATAAAATTTCCATCCTCCACAAATCTGGAAACCCTATCTGATAAACATAGGACCGGTTTATATATGAAATTACATGACTACCTACATAAATTAGTGTTACTTTCAAGTAAACATGAAAATAAATTAGGGCAAAAAAAACAAAACAAATCCAAACAAATAAAATTCCAGGAGTAAGAATCCTAAAGTATTTAGGGGTCTCACAATGATACTCTCTTTTACGCTTTATATCAAAAACTTTGAAGGTTTTTTTTTTATCCCGAGCACTTGTTATAATGGTATGACTTCTCTTGTATGTGATTAACATAGGACCGGTTTATATGAAACTACATGAATACCTACATAAATTAGTGTTACTGTCAAGTAAACATGAAAATAAACTAGGGCAAAAAAAAGAAACAAATCTAAACAAATAAAATTTCTAGGAATAGGAATCCTAAAGTATTTAGGGGTCTCACAACGATACTCTTTTTATACTTTATATCAAAAACTTTGAAGGATTTTTTATCCCGAGTACTTGTTATAGTGGTATGACTTCTCTTGTATGTATAAAATTTTCCACTAGAGCATGCATGTTATAATCCATTGTCTTCTGCCCCTTTAATTATTAGGGGTTGGGCTTTAATTTTTGTTTCCTTCATCTGTATATGTTGAAAAGTATTTTTCGAAAAGAAAATCTTGGAAACTAGAATATGAGGAAAATGGTCAAGTCAGTATAGTGTTGGGATAGCCCATATTATTAATTCTATACTGAAATCAACAGTTAAATATTAAAAGTTTGACATTAAATGTTGAAAGTCATTTTTAATGCCAAATTGAACACTTTGTGAGTTCTGCAGAGTGTCAAATTACAATATGCCAATATTTAAGCACAAACTTGGTTAGTTCCTTTGGGCAAGGTCATCCCTTGCACTTGTATGTGGAAATGGTGGATTACCCTTATTAAGTAGCCAAGGTGTGCATAGTAGGAAGCATGAGTGGATGTCTGTTGTTAGAATTTGAATGCTGATCCCTATCATCATATAGTTTCTCGTGACGTCAAGCATATTGCTTTATGACGGTAATTTGAAAGTAGAATACCACCTCCCCCACCCCCCGGGAAAAAAACAAAAACAAAAAACCACAACCCAAACCCAAAGCCAAAAAAGAAGAAAAAAGAAATAAAGAACTAATCACAATACGTGAAACTAAGTCCAGTTGGAGTATTTTAATTTAATTCTTGCATACTTGATTTGGTGTCCAAACCACTAAGAATAATTTGGGTGTACAATCACCCTTTCTCTTTACTAAGTAGTTTACCCTCATTTTGAATAGATAAAATCATAAAAACATTTGAACATAACAAATTATCGCATGGTGTACAAATGTGGTACGGTGTCTGTTACCATGCATAGTTGCATGCCCTTGGCATTCTTTGTCTGGATTACGTTCCTACCTGCCTTGTGGGTGTAACCATTTCCTTGTTACCTGTAGTGATTTGCTTTTGTTACTTATTAAAAATGTTTAGTAAAGCTGGTAGTTCTTGATCTCACCTCTTAGTCTCCTGTACATGAGAGAGGACGAGTCTTGTTGGCTTGTGTATCACTACTCTCATCAGCTTCTCGTGTCTTGTTTGCTTGCTTGTTTGTGGAGGACCTCTGAAGTATATATTCTATGTGTGGCTTTTTTGATATGAAGTTGTTATTTTCTGACTGGATCTTGTTTTTGTGCCTTGATATTATATACAAATAACAGGTTATTTTTTAAATCTGTATATTTGCTGTGTGTTTGATGTTTTCGATAGGAAGTTGTTATTTTCTGTCTTGAAATTGTTTCTGTGCCTTGATATTATTGACAAATGTCAGGTTATTTTTTTTAATCTTTTCTTTTACAGTCTGATAATGTATCATTTTCCTCAGTTGCTCCCATTTGCTACGCCCACCTGGCAGCCACTCAGATGGGCCAGTTCATGAAGTTTGATGACATGTCTGAGACTTCCTCAAGCCACGGAGGGATTACGGCTCCTGGGGCTATTCCCGTGCCTGAACTGCCAAGGCTGCATGAGAAGGTAAGCAGTTCAATGTTTTTCTGCTGAGGCCGGCACTGTGAATGCAACCTGCTTTTGATTTTGTTAGTGGTGGTACTTTGGTCTTACTTTAGTTTGTATATATGTATTAAAACTCTGTTCTTAATATCTGGGATGTTTTGGGGGAGGGTTTGTGGGTAATCCTGACAGAAGTCTCTTGTGACTAGTGATGTTTTTTCTTTTGTGGTGGGTGGGTTGTGAGTCCGGGAGAAGGATTGTATGCACTATTGCACAGACGCTGACCGCTTGTGTTTGCAACTGCTGCACAGATGTTAATGCTTTAATGTTATTTTCTGTTGGATCCTGTGTGATGTCTAGAATGGTGATCCATGATGGTTTCAGATTTTGGTGTGTTACTAGGATAATGGTGCTTCTTGTATGATTATAATCAGGTTATTTAATGGAATGTGAGAATGCAAGTATGATTGCTTTTCCTGCAGCAATTCTTTGGGTCTATTCTGATAAATTTTTTTTCTTGTAGTCTTCTTTTTTTTTACCCCCCCTTCCAGTTAATGTGAATTTTTGTTATTTTTTTTTGATATAGTACTGAGTTAACTTGAGCTTAAGCTGTATGTGGTTCGGTACTATTTTGTGGTGTTTTTTGCCCCTATATCTAATTCCTCTTCCATATGATTTCATATCTGAATGCCAAGTTCATCTCTTTCAACAAGTCGATGTATATATATTTTTTGTTGTTCGCACTGTTCATTCTCATATTATCCGAGTTGGACATTTGGCCTCATTTTTATTGATGGGTATCTTATCAGCATATTTTGAATGGAAACATTGTTTCAGTTCACTGAAGGATGGGGTTTCTTCAGTGCCCCTTCTTAAATTGAACCAATTGGCTGCTGCTGCTTTAAGAATATAAGAAAATTCCTTTATCACATTGACCAATGTCTTTTGATTTGTTTACATATATAACCAGATAGAGTTAAATTCGAAGTTTTGAGCTCATCGGGGTCTTTGTTTCCAATGTTTACTGCAACTTTTTCCATCTTCCAACTGTAGAAGGTAGAATTGTGCCAGATTTGGTGCTGGTTAGTAGTTGCTACAACTTTGTTTGTATAACCTGTAAATGTTCTAGCTTTCACGGGGACGATTACCTGATTATTGTCATTCACGTTTTCTTTAACTTTGCTTCTTAATTTTTTGGATGGTGAAATGTCCTGAGAGGTAGTTGAATGATGCTGTTCCGAGTTGCAGAGTTCATTGCAAGCCTTATGCAGTACTTACTGTATAAACGATATAAAAGAAATCTAGGCGAGATGATGTTTTTTATGCAATGAGAATACAAAGAACTGCTTCCATGCTCTGCTTTGTGGGTACTGCCATCAACTGCTGAAAAGCAACTAAGCAAAGTATTGTCTGCATATTTCACAAATCATCTGATTTCTTTTTTCCAGCAGCATTTTTTTTTTTTTTTCAGCTCAATGGAAAAGAGTTGATTCAGAGTTAACAAGGAATGATGCCCATTGTATTGGAATTGCCATCACCTGGAGAAAATAAGGAATGATGTCTCCCAAAAAAAGGAAGGTAGAGGGGTGATACGTTCTTTGTTTTATGCTTGTTTTCTAGGCTAAATATTTAGGAATCACCATTAGGGCTGGTAACGGGTCAGGTTGGTTTCGGATTTTCTATACCTGCAATGGTACTTGTATGTACATCCGGTCCAAAATTTTGACCAAACCCTATGCACAGACATGGGGTCGGGTCGGGTATTAATGCTCGTCTGTTTTTGGGTACGAGTTTTCAAAAGATAAAATTATAACCTACCCGACATTTATCGGGTTCAGGTCGAATTCGGTTCTAAGTCGGTTTTTGATCGGATATTAAAAGAAATAAATATAATTACATGTACATGTTAAAAAGCCGAGGTATACTGCTGTAGAAATAAAATTAAAGTGTTTGTATGAAAATTATGAAGTTAGAATAAATTTACACTAAATATAAAATCCAAAATTATATTGCTACTTACTTGTAAATATCATGAATCAAACTATGGTAAATACCTTACTTTGTGTTAATTTGCCACCATAACTCAACTGCTTTAGATTATGTGAAAATATGTACATGTTGGTTGGGTCTGGGTTAAGTTCGGGGTCACTCGGGTTCCGGTTGGCATCCATTCTTTAAATCCATACCCACCCGACTCGAGAATTCTATCAGGTAAGAATTTCAGTCCATATCCCTTCTATAAACAACGATTTTGGATCGGTTCGGTCCAGTTTGAGACCGGATGGGGACCGGGTGACCGGGGTCAAATTCCCAGCCCTAATCACCATTCACTTTTTTCTTTAATTCAAATAACTACTACACGTTCTTGATTTTTGTTTTCAAATTATTGCTATATATTTGTTTACGACAAATTTTAAATTATTATACTTCCTCACATTTATATTACATAATATTTACCTAGAAAATAAAATTTTCTTTTGTTTTTTTAGAACTTTCTATTGAGGAAAAAAATAAATAAAAAGAAAACCTCTGCTATCAAACAAAATAACAAGAAAGTGTTTTCCTACAAAAAATTCACTCCTCTTACGAAACCCTTTTTTGCGTGGAACTCATCTTCTTTGCTACCATTCTTTTCTCATTACCACGAAAAGGAATCCTTAAAAAAGAAAAAAAAAAAATATCATCTTCGACAAAAAAAGAAGAAAAGAGAATATAAATTCCGTCATGTAACAACCCATGCTAGTCCCAAAGTTGTAACTTGGCAGAAATTTCATTTCCCTTTCTCAGAGCAGAGTTCATCATGGTCATTAAGTTTATACACAGAGAGATAAAGTCATTAAGAACCACTTCACTGACTCCCTCCTCTACCAAAGGATATCGAGCCACTGAAACAATTATTGTCCGATGACCTCGACAGTGACAATGAGGTGGACTCAGAATCAGAAAAAGATGCGCTAGGTACTATTAGTGTAGAACCAATTGTTGCATATCTCGATTATTTTGATTGTAATAACCTCGCTGAAAATGAGGGCGAATGGGTTATTAATGAGAATATTGCTTTTGATTACTCTTTGTGTCTTGAGTATGTATTTGTCAATGTTAAGTTCTTACACATGCCTTCACCAATCTCAGAAATGACATGCATGCATATTCAGAACAATGAAGGGTCTGTCTTTATTGTCCCTCCTTGTAAAAGGGACCAATCACCACTTGTCTTTGGCAGAGGCCGGGCTCAAGCCCCGACATCTAGAGAATCATACGATAACCTAAAACCCCCACAATTCTTTCATTATGCACGGCCAACACACCGCATGATGAGAAGAATGTGGTACAGCTTGAATCGCGGAGATGGTTTGAATTTCGGTAAAGGGCAACATATATCTTTGCAGCCTTTCGTACCTGAAGGAAAACCTCACAACTATTATGACCGCACGCGCAGGGGGTTGGGATATGTCACTCCGCCTCCACAGTCAGAACCAGAATCTGGCGGATCGCCACCATCGAAATCTTCAGATTCATCCAGCTGGAATTTTGATTGTAGTGTGGGGGTAGTCTTCAAAAAGCTATTCGCCAACATGACATCTATCAGTTAGGCGGAGCAAGACGACAACATCGAGCCATTCGACGCTGATCCTTGGGCTCAACAATTTGATTTTCAATGGGAGAAGCATTTCGAAAAACGCGAACCTTCGATCAAAGATAAGGTGATCCAAGTTGACGTGGGTGATCAAGCACGCCCAAAACTCATCTCTAGAAGTGAAAGTGTATCACCAATAGAGATACAAGACCTCATATCCCTCATATAGGAGTATATTGACGTCTTTACTTGCAGCTATGAAGATATGTCAGGCCTCGATCCTCAGGTGGTTATACATCATCTTAATATCAAATCGGATGCTAAATCGGTTAAGCAACAACAACAATGGTTTTGACCTGACATCATGGAAGCAATCAAAAACGAAGTTCATAAACTCATCAAATGTGGCTTCATTCAAGAGGAGCAGTATCCAGACTGGGTTGCTAATAATGTCCTTGTACTTAAGAAAAATGGAAAGATCAGAGTCTGCATTGACTTCTGTGATCTCAACGCAGCCTGTCCTAAGGACGATTTTCCGTTGCCTATTACTGATGTCATGATTGAAAACACATGTGGCTTCGAAAGGATGTCCTTCATGGACAACTTTTTTTGGTACATTCAAATTAAAATGCGCCCGGATGATGAGAAGCACGCGTCATTCAAAACGCCATTGGGGGCTATACTATTACACAGTAATGCCATTCAGATTGAAGAATGTCGGTGCAACTTATCAACACGCCATGAGTATAATTTTTCGTGATCATCTACGGAAAACAGTGGAATGTTATGTTGATGACATTACAATCAAGAGTCACAATAAGAGCAACCATCTCGATGACCTGAGAACAGTGTTCAACATCATGGGGCTCACCAACTGAAGATGAGCCCGACCAAATTATTCTCGGGAGTATCGAGTGGCAAGTTCCTTGGATTCATAGTTACATTCAAAGAATTCATCTTGATCCCGACAAAGTTGAGGAAATTCAGGGCATGCAACCACCGAAGACCCTCAAAGAGCTCAGAGGTCTACAAGGCAGCCTTGCATATATCCGAAGATTCATCGCAAATCTCTCGGGCCGTTGCCAACCGTTTACACGGTTAATGAAAAAAGGCGTCTCCTTTGTATGGGATGAAGCTTGCTAAGAGGCTTTCGAAGATATCAAAGAATACCTTACCAAGCCTCTGGTCCTGGTGACTCCTGTTTCGGGAAAATCATTCTACGAGCTATGAACCACTCTTTGGGCGCTCTTCTAGCACATAAGAACGATAAAGGCTTCAAACAGGCCATCTACTACTTGAGCAGAATTCTGATCGGGGCTGAATCTAGATATAACCTCGTTGAGGAATGTCTAACTCTCGTCTTCGCTGTCCAGAAGACACGGTATTATTTGGTTGGCCAAATCATACATGTTTCGAGAGTCAATCCCCTACGCATTCTCACGATGAAACTGGGGTTCTTGATCTTTGGGCCATTCTCCTATCCCAATACGACATGACTTTTGTTCCCTAAAAGGCGATCAAAGAACAAGCTCTTGCAGACTTTTTGGCAACCCATCCAGTTTCGAAAATGTCGAAACTATACACGAACATTTCGGATGAGGTCATCGAAGCCAATATGACCTCAGAAGATGATGTATGACAGACGTTTTTTGACGGTGCATCAAGAACAGGCCCTACAGGTAAGATCATTGCTGAAGTGGGGGTAGTATTTGTCTCGCCAGAGAATCACGTTCTTCCTCGTGCATTTTCATTAACAGAGCCCTACTCTAATAATGTAGCTGAGTACAATGCTTTACTTATTGGTCTCCAACTCTCTCAACAAATGGGGGTACAATACCTTGAAGCTTATGGTGACTCCAAATTGATTGTCAACCAATTCAAAAGAGAATATGAGTTTTGTCATGAAGACCTGATACCTTACCACCATGCAGCCACCAAGTTAACCGACGCATTTTGACGGCTTCTACATGAGCCATTTGTCTCGCCTCCTGAATACAAAGTTGATGCTTTAACTGTACTCGCGGCTACATTGGCCTTTCCAGCAGACACCACTTATCTTCTTACGGTGGCTACTCATCATCTCTTCTGTCTGAAGTACGGTTTAGAGGTTAGCGAAGTTCATACAACCTCGACCAACTTCGAACCAATAGACTGGCAATTCCCGATAATCAACTATGCTTTGCATGGCATACTGCCCGATGATCCTAAGGAAGCGGCTTCTGCTCGATGAAGATCTACTCGATTCTACTATGATGCAATGGTGAAGACAATGTACTGTTGTTCATACAACGGTATACTTCTTCGTTGTTTATTCAGCTCGGAAGCACGAGAAGTACTTAAAGAGGCCCACGATGGCATATGTAGAGCTTATTAACTAGGCCTAAAGCTCAAAAATTGACTGCACCGACTCGGCTATTATTGGCCAACTATGATAGTTGACGCAGTTGAATATGCAAGAAGGTGTAAGGCTTGTCAAATCCATGCGGATTTCACACGCCAAACCCCGGAGCTACTCCACCCCATAATCGCTTCATGGTCGTTTGAAGCATGGGGAATTGATATTGTAGGACCCACGATTCGTCGATAAAAGTCATCGGTTCATCCTTGCGATAACTGATTACTTCTCAAAGTGGGTGGACGCTACACCGCTCGCTGAAGTTAAAACCACTAATGTAGTCAACTTCACCAAATATCATGTCATCCATCGATTTGGTGTCCCTAGGCGGATCATCCACGAAATGGTCCCCAATTTGCAAGCCGATTGTTCTATCGGTTCTGCGACAAGTACTGAATTCAGAATGTGGCTTCAACTGCTACAACTCTGTCGCCAACGGGTTAATAGAGACGTTCAATAAGACGATCATCAAGCTCCTCAAAAAGTTTATCGCTTCAAGTAAACGAGATTGGAATGAGAAGTTCAGTGAATGTCTTTGGGCTTACCGAATGACAATCCGAACTCCTATAGGAAATACACTTTTCTCTCTAGTTTACGGATATGAAGCAACCATACCTTTAGAGATACAAATGCCATCACTTCGCGTTGCCCTGACAACCAAGATGATAGAAGCAGATAATGATCGTTTGTGTCTCCAAGAGTTTGAAGCACTGGACGAGAAGCGACTACAAGCTCAACAGTATATTGAGTTATACCAAGTCGAATCTCGAAAGCCTTCAACAAAAAAGTTAAGGAGAGAGTCTTTCCGACATGAGATTTGGTCTTAACTGTTAGGCGACCTATGTTCATGACACATAAGACCAGGGGCAAATTCCAATTTAAATGGGAGGGGCCCTTCATGGTAAAGGCAGTCTACTTGAACGGAACATACCGCCTAACGAATCCAAACGGCGACACGCTCATGATGCCGATTAATGGCAAGTTCTTGAAGAAGTATTATTTCTGATCACGTTAACATTCTACCTCTGATCAAGAAAGTATTATACATAACCACATTAACATTAAACCTCTGGCCATTAAGACACTTATCTGACTGTATCTTCCACAAGAAATCCTTCATCCTCGAGCATGATCAATTTCATCTTCGCTCCTCCGGGGATTATGGTTGACATCCAGCTGTTATGTTATAGGGTGTTAATTTTTTATTTCAGTCTTGTCATTCTTCTTACTGTGAAGTCAAGCGTGCTTAAATGACAATGTTAAGCGCTCATCTTCTTGATCATTCCTTGCTGATCTAGAAAGATGACTGCTCAATATGTAAAAGAAAGCATGTCTCTAATCATCTCTCCGCCTCTGTCATTTGGCGAATCACGATTCGATCTCGCGATGACCTTGATTGAGCCGAGTCTGTTGAAGAAGGTTTGTGACACATCTCAGCGGAATCTTTCCACCGTCTTCACATTCATATCTGGACTCGGTGATTAGCTGCAAGCTTGAGTCTTAGCCATGATGAACATGAAATGAAGCTTCAAAAGGAGTCTCGACTTAATCGACAAATTTTCCGTAAGGCTTATGTTCCAGGTATCGACTTAACAACCGACTGAGAACAAGAATCCCGATCGAAGTGACACTTCACTAGGAATTCCGACTTACTTGACCAATTACACACGAGCTTTAATTTTAACTCTTTAATCTCCAACAAGATTATAGAGATCGCCTGTGGAATACGGAAAGATCCACTTCAAATGGCATGATCCGAAGCCTTCAGTGAATAAGACTAGAGGAAAATATTGACTTCTAAGCTCAATATAAAATGCTTGATTACTCATCATATTGAGGGGAATAACATGGCTAGCCTAACTCAAACGGTAGTTGGTAAAAGTGCATCAAATCCGTTAATAGTTGAGGGTTTGCTAAAAATTCTACGGACCTGATCTCATTTGATTCCTCTAGAATCCTCTACCAATTCCCTTTAATGGAATGATGGATCCACAAAACAAATAAGTCATGTTAAAGTTTTCACCTCTGACTTTTTCTTCATTTTAAAAGTATTATTCTCCTCTTCTCTAGCAGGATCGAGTTGATTCCTAAACAAGTTTTAGGAGCACTGTCTCCTATTCCCCGATGGAATTCTCTAGCAATATTTTTACATTTTGTAGAGAACGGTGTATTCCACCAAAATCCCTTGCCAATTCATATCTATGGAATGGTAGGACTACATCAAAGTGTGGACTTTGGATGGCTGAGATAAAATTTGACGCCCCGGCCCGGAGGGTACGGAGACGCCACTGCGACGTATATACGCAGGTCAGAAATACCCTCACGTATATACGCTAAGCATCAGTACAGGCAAGAATCAGATACGGAAGCAAAGTGGTAACATACATTCCAATAGAAATAGCGCAAGTACATGGTTATCACAGAGAATAATACAACATTACATGAATGTTACATTATCAAGAAATACAAAAGTACATAATACATGAAGAGATATACAAAAAACAGAAAGGTGCTCACGAGTAGCAAGAGGGCCTCGGGAGCCAAGCAGGAGAAAAGCTGGGAGGAAGAACTACGACATGATCAAGCTTCCGCTGCACTCTGATCTGCTACAGCCAAGCCACCGTGATCCAGGTTCTAAAATCTGGACATGAGAATCCAGGGTTGTTAGCAACCCCAGCGAGTACATACAATAAAGCCAGGTGGCGTGCATAACAGATAGATGTGTACAGGAAATGTGTATCGTGGATATAAGCATGTAAGAACATGAAATAAGACAGTGAGTAAAATAACTACAGGAAATTAGTTATATAAGCTCACATTACCGATCAGTGAGATTAGTACGTCGAAGGAATAATCCAAACAAGGAAACCCTCATATATATACCCTATACATCACGTCACTGTAATCTGAGTTTATATAATCCGACTTTTTCTTCACAACAATATAATAATGAAACAATATGGAAGCAATCAAATAATCCAACAAGATAGCACAAGTATAAGTGATGGGCAGTATAGGTCAAGAGTATAGCTAGTCATATATCAAGAGCAGGTTATTATTAGTTATTAAGACTCATCTGATTTGTATACATCGGTATGTGTCCCATCCCACATACCTCAGCATACAGACCGAGGAGTAAGTTATTGAAAACTGATGAAGATCGACGAACCATGCTTAGAATGGGTCCCGTACATGCCCGGGACAACGGTCCAGGAGTATCCGGTACTGAGCCGGAACGTACCGCTAGGTACCGGGACTTATTGTACGCCCGAACAGGAATAGGATGTCACCGCTCCCACAGGAATAGGCCTAGGGGCTTATGGTACAACCGGCAGGCAAGGGAGTAGGGGTGCCAGTACACCCCACGGAAACGCCTGGTGGCCTCCAGGTCGATCCAAGTATATGGCCGCGCGACACTATAAGACCATCATAAACATGGAGACTATATCGGTAATCATCAGTTTCCCCCATCCCGGTGTAAGTTGTCTATTTATTATAATTTGTCCACAGAGTATTCACAATAATTTATATTCATGGTTATCCTATTACGGGGTCAACAGGAGTATAGTATCAAGAGTAATGTCAGGAGCCTCCCTATTTCAGGGGTTCAAGTATACAGGAATACAGGAGTTCAGGAGTACCAAATATATGGTAATAATATAATAGTCATGTCATGTCCCCGTAACAGTGATAATCATGAATATGTCACATAATCAGGTATCGGGGGTGGTAATGTGTAACGCCCCGATCCCAAGGATACGGAGACGTTATGGCGACGTACATACGCGAGGTGAAAACAACCTCACGCGTACGTTAAGCCTCAGTACAGTACAATACCTCCATATAGATCTGAGGTCCAGCATGAAAGCAGTACAAGAATACCTGCAGAAAGAGGTCAGCGCTCATAACAGATATGAAAACAAGGATAAATAAGATAACAGAAATAAAGCACTAAAATACCTATGAATAGTCCTGATGCGGAATCTCCCATGTGATTCCAAGGCACTCTCTGAAGCTATGGTAACTCGGATCTCCAATCTGGGCATGCAAACCCAGGGTCGTCAGAAAGCGACCTAGTGAGTGGTAAAACTGAAGGAGGCAATGCACAATAGTAATAGATAATACATGCTGTTGTAATAGTGATACCATATAATAAGGATATATATAAACAGTAGAAAGAGTTAAACATGGAAGCAGTGCAAAGATATAAACAGGTCAACTTTTAATACCATCACTACCTAGTCGGTCATTATCAGGTCATATCTATAGTCGTGTCCAGTTTATGTAATAACTAATGTTGTCTAGTGGTGACGTACTAGACCTGAACATGATAGTGGTGACGTGATAGAGGTGAACATGCAGATGAGCATATGTCTGCAACAATAAAATATATGCAATGCAGAACATGCATAGTATGCCACTACATACAGTGTAACATATACCAGGTAATGTAACAAAGTATACATGTGCATGAGTAGTAGGGCACTAAAGAAAGTGTAACAGGAAACAGGAACAATAGCAATGTATACATGTCACATGATAGCAGATAAATGATCAGGAACAGTAACAAGTACAACTAAACATGTAGCAGACAGGTCATGTCAAAGTCATGTCATTTATACAATAGTAGCGATCAGTATCACCTGGTATTTTAATTACTCTCTTCCAGTGTCCCATACCACTGGCGGTTCATACTGGAGCCCGCACTCCAATCGAACCCATCCGGACATGGCCTACGGGTACCATTATCCAAACGAGAGAGCAACCAAATAACAAGTGTTCCCGACGTCACTATTGTGTATACTGTTTTATTATGTTAATTGGAAACCCGTGGTCGAGGAGTTCTTATCGGGTGGATGTATCCCGTGCATACCCGGGATCACGGCCTTAAACAAGCCCCTGGCTGCCAGGACCAGGGCCCTCCGCTAAGAGGGGAGCATGAATCAAGTAACAAGAGCTCATGGAGCAATTGGTAGGCAGCCCTCCTACCGTCCCCTGCAGTGGGAAAACAATATGGATCCAGTACATCACCCGATAAGATCTAATCAACCGTCAAGTCTCCCCCAGACCCCAGTTATCATTATGATCTGTTATATCAAGTATACAATGTGGCAAGAACAACTACTGTACATGATACGGGTAACAGGATAACTGGACCAGAGCTCTGTTGATAGCATAGAACAATATAACGGGAATCGGGAACAATATATCGGGAACAATATAACGGGAACAATATAACGGGATCAATAGATGTGGAAGTCCACATATCGCATATCAACAGCTCTCATGTCCAGTATCGATTATATCCATATCAGTAACATGAAGCAATCATAGAACATGAATACGGGAACATGGAACAATAATACATGTAATAAGCACGGTGATCCAGATGACAAGAAGATAGAAACAACACAGACATGTGTAACTGTAATATGTAAGCATGACATATATGTGTATGATGATCATGCTAATATGAAATGCAGTAGCCCGTGCAGTGATATGCCGAGAATCCATGTAACGAGAATAACAATACATTACATAACGGTATTTCGTGAATTGGTGCCTGTATATATCGGTGGGACATGAATATGAAATAAGTATGACGGACCATAGTATCGGTGTAACATATACATGTGATAAGGACGGTCAGTGTCTAATATCATGCACGGTGAACTACAGTATCCGTGTAACATATATGTGTAGCACTAGTACATGTCATACTAGTAGTGTCTCGTATAGTACCATGTCTTGGGGATTACAGTAACGGTGTCTAGCATGCATGTCTAGTAACAGTGTAGTGTCACCGAGTATCGTAAATCAGTATACATGTGACTATCGTTCTCTAACTGTGATCCAATACATGACATAATAGTGTTCATCTTCAACCTCTCTCATAAGTAAAACAGAAGATGTTTCAAACTGGTTGCCTACTTATGTTGCAGGCCACCCGAGTTTGGGGGGAAAGAGAGAGAGAGAGAGAGAGCCATGAGCCCAAGAGCAACCGGTAAGCTAGCTAATGGATTAAGGCAGTTAACTTGAAAAAAGAGGAGACCCATGATCAACATATAAGCCAGCTGAGGGACCAAAGCAGAGAACTTCAAAGAGAGGAGAGCCCATAATAAACATATAAGCTAGATGGATCAAGGCAGAGAACTAACAAACAGAAGAAAAGGGAAGGAATAACTAAAAGGGAAATAAGAAAACCTTAGTTTTTGGGATGAAGAAATAAAAGAGATCAGATGGAATTTTCAACAGGCCCCTCTCTTGATCTACATGATACCTGGGTTAGAGGGAGATTAGTGGAGTAGGTTAAGTAAAGTCGGTGGAGGAACTCCCTGGAAACCGCCAGAGATGAGAAGAAGAGAAAGGAAAAGAAAAGAAAAGAAAAAGATTACAATTTAATATTTTAATATTTTGGCCCGATATTCGACTAGTTCCGAACGATACTAAAAAATTATAGAAAATAGAGAATATTAGCCTGAGACATAATATGAAGACGGTTTGCAGAAACTCAATCCGGTTTGCAAGTTAAAAATCCCGGAGTGTCTCGCCGATACGGGCGACACCGGTTTGGCCCGATTTTCGATAAATTCAGAAAAATTCCCGAAAATGCCCGAACGTAGCTCATATGATCCTAAGACATATGGTGAAAGCCGATTCTCAAAATACAACTCCATTTGTGAAATAAAAATCGGAAGGTCGGTTATCGGTATCAGTCGACACCGACTACGGAGATTTTCCAAAATAATCCAGAAAAATTCCAGAAAATCTTGAAAAATCTCAAATATTAGAAAATGATTTTTAAAATTAAAATCGGCTCAAATGGACTACCACAAAGGTCAAATCAATTTTATACGTCGTATCGCGTACCAATACTGTACTACGTACACCGGGGAGCAGGGGGTTACATAATGTCCAGTCAAGGGTCAAGATGTCAATCCAGGTATTTGTACCACATGAAAACATGTCACATACCATGTGTCAGATGCAGGTGTCAAGTATGTCATATCAAGTACCGGGTCCATATATCGGGTACAGGGTAAATGCCAAGTGCCAGAGTCATATGTCACGGGTCAAGTGTAGCATGGCAAATATCGGTGTCAACTAAAGCATGGTAAATACCGGAACCAAATATAGCATGACAATCATCGAAATTAATATAGCATGGTAATTATTAGAATTAAACATAGCATGGTAATTATCAGGATTAAATATGATAATTATCGAAATTAAAATGTAGCATGACAATTGTTGGAACTAAATATAGCATGGTAATATTGGTGTCAATTATTGGGTGCCGGTGTAAATACCAAGTGCCGGTGACAAAATCATATCCCTGGTGTAACATGCCAAGTGTCGGTGTCCTAAATCACATATCAGGCACAACAAGTCCAAGATCGGGTAAATACCGAGTGCAACATTACATATTTATTTACATAGCATGATATCATGTATTAAATTTACGGTAAATGGTATTAAGCATGCTAACATATCCATATATCAATTCTAGGTTTAAAATACAAGATCATTTATTTTTTAAGTGTATTAAAAATACTCGCATAATGATAAAATGGATATATGTCAAAAATGAAATTGTACTCGCCTGAAACCGGGTAAAATACCGGTTAAAATCCGGGTAACCAGCGAACCGTCCAAGTAAACCTTTAACCCACTATATATACTAAAATATATAATTATAAATATTTATATAAATATTAGAGAGGGAATGAGAGAGGAGAGAGAGAGAGGAGAGAGAAACTTGTTGGAAAAAGAGAGGGAAAATATGGTGTATTTTGGAATTTATTTGGAATTAAAAGGAGGAGGGTATTGATGTAAATATGGGGATGTAGTTTGAGGGAATGGTAGGGGGTATTTTTGGAATGAGAGAAGTAGGGAATGAATAAAGGTTTGAAATGAAAGAAAGAAAGAAAGAAAAGAAGAAAGAAAGAAAGGAAAAGAAAAGTGGAGGAGGAGGGAGTGGGTGGCCGGCGGCCGGCCGGCCACCGCCGGCGGCCCTGGGGCGGCGGCGCCGCCGCCGGGGAGGCCTGGGCGGCGGCGGTGCTTGGGGGGGAGTGGAAGGTGATGCTTTGTTTTTGTTGTTGTTGTTGGGTTGTTTTGAAGGTGGTGGGAGATGGTGGTGGTGGTGATTGTGGTGGTTGTGGTGATGGTTGGAAGTTGTGGGGAGGTAGAGAAGGAAGAGGAGATGGTGTTGGAGTAGTTGGAAGGGAGAATTTGGTGGTGGAGAGGAGGAATTTGGAGAAGATGGAGGTGGGTATGTGATGGGTTTTTGTTGAAATTAGAGGTGGTGGTGGAGTTTTTGAGGTTGGTGGAGGAGGAGAAGGGTGGTGGGGTGATGGAGGATGCGGTGGCGGCGGCTAGAGAGGCGCCGGAGGTGGCGGTGGTGATGGTGGAGCGGCGTGCGTGAGTTGGGTGCGTGAGTTGGAGTTTTGTTTTGGGTTGAAGATGAAGATAAAATGAAATAGAAGGGAGGTGTTTTAAGTGGAGAAGAAAGAGGAAAACAAAGGAGTAAATTGAAATGATTTGAGATGATGAAGGGAGATGGAGTGGGGGAAATGGATTGCTCAGGCCATCATCTCCCTGCTGCGGCTGCGGCTGCTGCTCTGGAATTGCAGGGAATTGGAGTTGGAGTAAAGGAGAAGAAAAAGAAAAGAAGAAAAGGAAAAAAGTCAAAGGGGGAAAAAATATAATTATATATATATAATTAATAAAAATAAAATAAAATAGTTTTAAAATTTTTATTATTAAATAATTATTTATTATAATTTTCTGGAAGTATGAAGTAGTGGAGTAAGGAAGGAAAAAGTACGGAAAGATAAGACCGGTAATAAATATTATTATTTTAATAGGGCGAAAATTTGACTGTTACAGAATCGTTCCGAAAAATTCTCAAAAATAGCAAATATTATTCTAAGACTCTTAGTGAAATCGGATTTGAAAAATATAATATAGTTTTCAAAATAAAAATCCTGGAATCTTCCGGCGATACCGGCCGACACCAGGATCGGTCAAATTTTGATAAATTTTGAAAAATCCCAAAAAATGTTTTTAGCTAGAAAATGATATTCTAAGATGTACTGTGAAAGCCGTTTTTGAAAATTCAATCCCATTTGAAAACTAAAAATCCAGGAATCAGTCAGTGATGCCGACCGACACCGGTTTTGGAGATTTTGCAGAAAAATTTCAGAAAATTCCAGAAAATCATGAAAAATCTAAAATATTAGAAAACAGTCTCTGAAACTGAAATCGGTCCATTCGGACTACCAGAAAGTCAAATCGGGCTACAGGCTGGTATCGGTTCCCCGGTCCGGGTCAGGGCTTACTCTAGGTCTGAAAATCCAGATCTAGTACACAATAAACTAAGCAATCACAACTCATGAACACATACAAGAAGAAAAATGAGCAATATGGTCGAAAAAAAAATTTGGGACACGTATCTGGGTACGTATCCCGGGTACAGGGTGCTACAATCTACCCACCTAACAAAAATTTCGTCCTCGAAATTTCTATAAGGAGGGAGATGAACATGGAAGAGATTACAGTCAACGATAATGATATAATATGTTGAAAGGATAAGGGAGATTACCAACTCGGGACACAAAACATATGAGTTGATCGAAGGGATGTTCGGAAGAAGCTTGATGGAAAAAGATGGAAGGATCTCAGGATTCAAGGAAAAGATTGCGAGAAAAGAAAAGATAACACCGCACTTGCGATTGGAATGTATATTCAAGACTCATGCTCTCCAGCCGCAGATTAATACATCATTAATCTGCCAACTGGTTGTACTGAGGATGTCAGAACCTAGGCTCTGATACCAACCTTTGACGCCCCGGCCCGGAGGGTACGGAGACGCCACTGCGACGTATATACGCAGGTCAGAAATACCCTCACGTATATACGCTAAGCATCAGTACAGGCAAGAATCAGATACGGAAGCAAAGTGGTAACATACATTCCAATAGAAATAGCGCAAGTACATGGTTATCACAGAGAATAATACAACATTACATGAATGTTACATTATCAAGAAATACAAAAGTACATAATACATGAAGAGATATACAAAAAACAGAAAGGTGCTCACGAGTAGCAAGAGGGCCTCGGGAGCCAAGCAGGAGAAAAGCTGGGAGGAAGAACTACGACATGATCAAGCTTCCGCTGCACTCTGATCTGCTACAGCCAAGCCACCGTGATCCAGGTTCTAAAATCTGGACATGAGAATCCAGGGTTGTTAGCAACCCCAGCGAGTACATACAATAAAGCCAGGTGGCGTGCATAACAGATAGATGTGTACAGGAAATGTGTATCGTGGATATAAGCATGTAAGAACATGAAATAAGACAGTGAGTAAAATAACTACAGGAAATTAGTTATATAAGCTCACATTACCGATCAGTGAGATTAGTACGTCGAAGGAATAATCCAAACAAGGAAACCCTCATATATATACCCTATACATCACGTCACTGTAATCTGAGTTTATATAATCCGACTTTTTCTTCACAACAATATAATAATGAAACAATATGGAAGCAATCAAATAATCCAACAAGATAGCACAAGTATAAGTGATGGGCAGTATAGGTCAAGAGTATAGCTAGTCATATATCAAGAGCAGGTTATTATTAGTTATTAAGACTCATCTGATTTGTATACATCGGTATGTGTCCCATCCCACATACCTCAGCATACAGACCGAGGAGTAAGTTATTGAAAACTGATGAAGATCGACGAACCATGCTTAGAATGGGTCCCGTACATGCCCGGGACAACGGTCCAGGAGTATCCGGTACTGAGCCGGAACGTACCGCTAGGTACCGGGACTTATTGTACGCCCGAACAGGAATAGGATGTCACCGCTCCCACAGGAATAGGCCTAGGGGCTTATGGTACAACCGGCAGGCAAGGGAGTAGGGGTGCCAGTACACCCCACGGAAACGCCTGGTGGCCTCCAGGTCGATCCAAGTATATGGCCGTGCGACACTATAAGACCATCATAAACATGGAGACTATATCGGTAATCATCAGTTTCCCCCATCCCGGTGTAAGTTGTCTATTTATTATAATTTGTCCACAGAGTATTCACAATAATTTATATTCATGGTTATCCTATTACGGGGTCAACAGGAGTATAGTATCAAGAGTAATGTCAGGAGCCTCCCTATTTCAGGGGTTCAAGTATACAGGAATACAGGAGTTCAGGAGTACCAAATATATGGTAATAATATAATAGTCATGTCATGTCCCCGTAACAGTGATAATCATGAATATGTCACATAATCAGGTATCGGGGGTGGTAATGTCCAGTCAAGGGTCAAGATGTCAATCCAGGTATTTGTACCACATGAAAACATGTCACATACCATGTGTCAGATGCAGGTGTCAAGTATGTCATATCAAGTACCGGGTCCATATATCGGGTACAGGGTAAATGCCAAGTGCCAGAGTCATATGTCACGGGTCAAGTGTAGCATGGCAAATATCGGTGTCAACTAAAGCATGGTAAATACCGGAACCAAATATAGCATGACAATCATCGAAATTAATATAGCATGGTAATTATTAGAATTAAACATAGCATGGTAATTATCAGGATTAAATATGATAATTATCGAAATTAAAATATAGCATGACAATTGTTGGAACTAAATATAGCATGGTAATATTGGTGTCAATTATTGGGTGCCGGTGTAAATACCAAGTGCCGGTGACAAAAATCATATCCCTGGTGTAACATGCCAAGTGTCGGTGTCCTAAATCACATATCAGGCACAACAAGTCCAAGATCGGGTAAATACCGAGTGCAACATTACATATTTATTTACATAGCATGATATCATGTATTAAATTTACGGTAAATGGTATTAAGCATGCTAACATATCCATATATCAATTCTAGGTTTAAAATACAAGATCATTTATTTTTTAAGTGTATTAAAATACTCGCATAATGATAAAATGGATATATGTCAAAATGAAATTGTACTCGCCTGAAACCGGGTAAAATACCGGTTAAAATCCGGGTAACCAGCGAACCGTCCAAGTAAACCTTTAACCCACTATATATACTAAAATATATAATTATAAATATTTATATAAATATTAGAGAGGGAATGAGAGAGGAGAGAGAGAGAGGAGAGAGAAACTTGTAGGAAAAAGAGAGGGAAAATATGGTGTATTTTGGAATTTATTTGGAATTAAAAGGAGGAGGGTATTGATGTAAATATGGGGATGTAGTTTGAGGGAATGGTAGGGGGTATTTTTGGAATGAGAGAAGTAGGGAATGAATAAAGGTTTGAAATGAAAGAAAGAAAGAAAGAAAAGAAGAAAGAAAGAAAGGAAAAGAAAAGTGGAGGAGGAGGGAGTGGGTGGCCGGCGGCCGGCCGGCCACCGCCGGCGGCCCTGGGGCGGCGGCGCCGCCGCCGGGGAGGCCTGGGCGGCGGCGGTGCTTGGGGGGGAGTGGAAGGTGATGCTTTGTTTTTGTTGTTGTTGTTGGGTTGTTTTGAAGGTGGTGGGAGATGGTGGTGGTGGTGATTGTGGTGGTTGTGGTGATGGTTGGAAGTTGTGGGGAGGTAGAGAAGGAAGAGGAGATGGTGTTGGAGTAGTTGGAAGGGAGAATTTGGTGGTGGAGAGGAGGAATTTGGAGAAGATGGAGGTGGGTATGTGATGGGTTTTTGTTGAAATTAGAGGTGGTGGTGGAGTTTTTGAGGTTGGTGGAGGAGGAGAAGGGTGGTGGGGTGATGGAGGATGCGGTGGCGGCGGCTAGAGAGGCGCCGGAGGTGGCGGTGGTGATGGTGGAGCGGCGTGCGTGAGTTGGGTGCGTGAGTTGGAGTTTTGTTTTGGGTTGAAGATGAAGATAAAATGAAATAGAAGGGAGGTGTTTTAAGTGGAGAAGAAAGAGGAAAACAAAGGAGTAAATTGAAATGATTTGAGATGATGAAGGGAGATGGAGTGGGGGAAATGGATTGCTCAGGCCATCATCTCCCTGCTGCGGCTGCGGCTGCTGCTCTGGAATTGCAGGGAATTGGAGTTGGAGTAAAGGAGAAGAAAAAGAAAAGAAGAAAAGGAAAAAAGTCAAAGGGGGAAAAAATATAATTATATATATATAATTAATAAAAATAAAATAAAATAGTTTTAAAATTTTTTATTATTAAATAATTATTTATTATAATTTTCTGGAAGTATGAAGTAGTGGAGTAAGGAAGGAAAAAGTACGGAAAGATAAGACCGGTAATAAATATTATTATTTTAATAGGGCGAAAATTTGACTGTTACAGAATCGTTCCGAAAAATTCTCAAAAATAGCAAATATTATTCTAAGACTCTTAGTGAAATCGGATTTGAAAAATATAATATAGTTTTCAAAATAAAAATCCTGGAATCTTCCGGCGATACCGGCCGACACCAGGATCGGTCAAATTTTGATAAATTTTGAAAAATCCCAAAAAATGTTTTTAGCTAGAAAATGATATTCTAAGATGTACTGTGAAAGCCGTTTTTGAAAATTCAATCCCATTTGAAAACTAAAAATCCAGGAATCAGTCAGTGATGCCGACCGACACCGGTTTTGGAGATTTTGCAGAAAAATTTCAGAAAATTCCAGAAAATCATGAAAAATCTAAAATATTAGAAAACAGTCTCTGAAACTGAAATCGGTCCATTCGGACTACCAGAAAGTCAAATCGGGCTACAGGCTGGTATCGGTTCCCCGGTCCGGGTCAGGGCTTACTCTAGGTCTGAAAATCCAGATCTAGTACACAATAAACTAAGCAATCACAACTCATGAACACATACAAGAAGAAAAATGAGCAATATGGTCGAAAAAAAAATTTGGGACACGTATCTGGGTACGTATCCCGGGTACAGGGTGCTACATAAAAGAGAGAGTTTGATGAGTGAATAGAATTGGAAATGAGATGTTGGATTTGAGATAATGGATAGAATTTTGAAAGGGATAATTTGGATTAGAATTTTGAGAGAGAGGATAATTTTGGATTATGTCTTCACACCCAAAATCTGAGAGAATCGGGTTTCACACTCAAACTCATAAAAGTTTTTTTTTTCATTTCGGAAACTCAAATTTTCATTTATCAAGCTTCATTGTCTTCCAATACAATATTCAAGCCTTTATATAGGTCAATAAATCTGATGCGTTTCTCTACACATCCGGTGGGACTAAAAGAAAGAAAAACAAAACTACTAAATAAAAGAGAAATTACTCTACTCAATAAAATAAAAATTACAGACTCCAATAAAAAAGAACGAATAACTTCATGGCGCTTCTGGTCTTGGATGTCCGCATTATTCTCCCCAGATGGGAGAAAACTCGACTCCGTCGATTTTGGTGTAGAAAGTTCTCAAGTGCTTCAACATAACTGAGTCTACCTACTGCAACTTACCACACAATAGATAATATTCATTTTCAAACTATCAAATATCATTAGAATATACTAGATAATTTAATCATCTAAAATTTTATTATATTTCGCTGCTGCATTAGAATGAATATCTGAAAGTGAATTCATTGTGGGGACTCTCAGAAAAATGGTTCAGGGAAGGCTTACAACAGGTGGATTGTTAGGATTAAAATCAAATATTTGTAATCCACTGAATACCTAACATTGAAAATAGAACTAATTACAAAATCTTTCAAAAGATATATAACATGAGTATTATAATTTGATTTCTACAAGATTTTGAAAAATCCAACACTACAACATGCAAATCATTAGCAGCTTCCGGAGAAACCGCTTCAAACTAATCCGAACCATCATAAGTTATCCACATTAAAAGTTTTAAATAACTTTCTGATGAAACTCGTAAATTATAGTTAGCACTGTTTTTTTTCAAATATATCACTAATTTCTCATGTGTAGATCGTGCACGTATGTGAAAAATGCGATGCAGACTCAGATATACAAACTCAGAATACTTTATAGTGAACTATAGTAGAGACAGCTTAGTTTGTGCCTAACATACACCAAGGGTCTTCCTAGATATCTAGTGAGCTTGACTCCCTATTGGAAACTGAAAGTTTTAGGCATCTGAGTTACTGTATCAACAGTCTTATCGACCTCTATCAAAAGAAATTATTAGGGGGTACCAGCTTAAATGAACGTGACAGCTTACCTGTTATATTAGCAATGAGAACAAGAGGTATCCTAACAGGTAAAATGTGATGGAATGCAAATCTTTATTTAACCGTAAGAGAGGAAAAGTTAATAATATGAATAATACTTTCTCTTATAAAAACATTCATGAAGTTGTCGGACATGTCCCAATCATAGATGGTAACACCCTTAATCTAAGGGACATCCTTTATTACTACATAGATTCAAAACTTGTCCTCATAAACATGGGTGTTTATTAGGATAAGGCACTGTTGCTTGATTTCGATTGGTAACTCATCAGCTTGCTGTTCAAGTTCAGTATGCTTAATAAGATCTATCTTATGGTGTGGTAAGCTGAGAAGACTAGCTCCTGAGACTAAATCAGTGGAGAGTTTCGATTTTGGACCTAACACATGCCACGAGGAGAAAAGAGATGGTGCCAGCAATAGAGGAGGAAGAAGACAAGTAACGATATTAAGGGTCGACAGTAAAGGAGGCGGAGAAGGTGGCGTTGGCAGTAGGATCAAGGAAGAAAAGGGCGAGCAGCAGTTGTGGCAGCAACAAGAGTGACAATAGCCGTGGCAGTCGGGGAAGCAACATTAAACTCCTTAATCACATGGGTGACTTCCGGGGAGATTGTGCTATCAGGCTTAGGCGCTTCAATGAAAACTTAGTCAATGATGACAATCTTAAATGGGGTTGGACAATTGGCAGCAACATGCTCATAACCCTGACAATTGTAACACTTGAGTATAGGACTAAGTGTGGAGAAGTCCCTTTCAGTATTCTTTCCTTTAACATTACTTTCAACACTTTTATCTTAAGTGTCCTTAATATCATGCCCATATGGAGGGATAATAGTACTGGACCTATGAGGTTAAGCAGATTAGGAAGGTCTAGCTGCTGGTGTTTTTGATGATTATATAAATATGGTGGTTAGTATTTATCTGTGAGTACTTCCTCCATTCTATCCATGTTTCAATTGGTCGTTGGTCACTGAGCACTTGTCTTTTTATCACATCGGTTCAATATTGGTTAGCTTGTCCAGTCAGTTTCGTAATAGCAAACCTGATTTTCTTAGATACCGACGGAGGTACACGTTCATGCTGTGTAGCCAATCTAGAAAAGCTCAGTGATCACGTAAACTATCAAAATAATCTAAACGACCATAAAAAATTAGTACAACCATTGTGACGGTTGGGGGACTCACTTAAAAAAACCTAAATGAATGCTGATAATTCTTAAGTTCAATTGTTTAAAAAAATATTTTATGTAAAGAAAAATATGAGACAACCGTATGATGATGCAACTATCTAAACCTGACTGTGATGCAAAATGTGAAACAAGGACTTTATAGTGTGGTAATATCAATGATAAAAACCTGAACTTCGCAGCGTTTCACCAAATTGATGATTTTCGGTAGGAAATTATCTAAAACTACTAATGTAGCAAGATGGATTTAATAATGTTTTACATGCGTAATTTAGATATTCTAATCTCAAGAATTCTAACACAATATTCAGTTATATTGAACAGTCCAATTTGTACTACCAAGATCAGTAAATCACAAGTTTTACATAAAATCGCACAGTCTCTCAATTATATTGGATAAAAGAAAGTAATGATAAAATTGTAGAGATGAAATATTGTAATGTAATTTAACTAATAATCTGATTGCTGAAAATAAAATTATCGTTCTCGGTGCCCGGTGCTTGGCTGATTTGTGTTGGTCTTGTTGCAAGTCTGTTTGTACTGGTTGCACAGTAGCACTGATGCAAGATAACTTGTTGCACTTTGACTTCCTTCTTCTATCTGTTGCAGGGGGCGACAAAATTGGACTCAGGCAGAATGTTGTGCCTGACAGAGATGAGAGCGAGAAGTTGATGTTACAGTGGTTGTGGCCGGGTCTGCCAGTACAAGAAGACGCCGGAGGGCGTCGGGGCTACTCGACGAGGGCTGGATAGTGGTCGGCGAGTGGAGACGAGGTCGTGGCGATGGTGGACCGGTGTTGATGGCCGAGCTCTGCTCACGCAGAGGGGATGACAGTGCTGGGATCTGCTGGTGGTTTGCTGGTTTTTATTTTGGCTTTGTATCTTTTTTTGTTTGAATTTTATGTTTGTGGACTTTGGATGGCTGAGATAAAAGAAAGAGTTTGATGAGTGAATATGATTGAAATGAGATGTTGGATTTGAGATAATGGATAGAATTTTGAATGAGATAACTTGGATTAGGATTATGAGAGGGGATAATTTTAAATTATAGCTTCACACTCAAAATCTAAAAAGAATCAGGTTTTACACTCGAACTCATAAAAGAGATTTTCATTTCAAAAACTCAAATTTTCATATATCAAACTTTATTGTGTTCCAATATAACACTCAAGTATTTGTATAGGCTAACAGGACTCATGACTTTCTCCACACACCTAATGTGAGACTAGAAGAAAAGAAGAACAAAACTACTAAATTAAAAATTACAGACTCCAATCAACAAGAACAAATAACTTTGTGGCGCTTCTGGTCGTCGGATGTCCGCATCAGTTCTATATGAAGATAACATAAGTCGAATATTAGTCGGCTCGGTCCTGATTAATCTGATCTAGGACAACGATGAGAGCAATAATGAAGGCATAATCCACATTTGGATACACTGTCACTCCAAAGATGTCATTTCCCAGCACGATGCTTTTAACTGTTTCATGCGTTGTCATCTGCATCAAAAATCATTAGTTTTCCTTTTGAGACAATGAGTGTGAATAGTTTCATCCAAAGCTATGTAACTGAATAAACGATTTGCATGCCAAGAAAAATTTGCCGAAAATGATATTTAAGCAATCAAATATGAGCAATTCTACCAAGGTCACCTGATTAGACAATTGAAGCGAGTACAATATGAAAATTTTGACTTTTACCAATCATTTTACAAAAAAAGTTGAGGAGATTTTGGGCCTGTTTGTTTCGTTACAAAACGTTGCAAGTCGTAAGTCGTAAAATGAGAATGAAAAAAGTGAACTGTAGCAGAGAAAATATATTGTGTTTTACGGTGTTTGGTTGATAAAGTGAAGTGTAAATGAAAAGTATATTGTGTTTTACGGTGTTTGGTTGATAAAGTGAAAGGGTAAGTGGAAAAGTTGACCACAAAATTAACTGTAGCAGTGATTTAAATATTATAAATACTATTAAATTAAATCTACTATTGCAAATTAAATTGTATTAATAAATTTGAGATAAAAAATTAATAATCTTAATATTTTATTTATAACAATAATATTAATAAAATATTAGTATAAATAGTAAAATATTATTAAAATATTAACTAAATAAATAATATAAATGTTTAAGAAAAATCTAAAGAACATTAATAAATTTTAAGAATACTAATAAAATATAAATATTAAAAAATCTTTAAAAAATAATAAAATATAGTTATAATATTATAATATTAAAAATACTTGAAAATTATTATAATATAAATTTCATTATAATATTATAGAAATATAAAATTAACAAAGTAAATATAATTATAATTTAATAATAAATTATCATTATAGTATTATTATACTGAATTATTATTACAATATTAACATAATAAATATTAATATAATAATAAAATATATTATGATATTAATAAGTAATTTTTTATATTAAAAAAAAATAAATAAATATATAGTAATTTTATATTAAAGTATAATATTGTTATATTAATAAAATATTAACTCTAAATAAAATAATAAAAATAGAATAAGTATAATAAATAATAAAGTATTAAATAAAATATTAAATTAAAATAGTAAAATATTAAATATTAAAACAATATTAAAAACAATAAAAAAATTAAAGATTAAAAATATAAAATAATTAAATAATTAAATAAGAAATTGAATACTATTTAAAATATTAAATATTTAATAATATTAAATTATAGAGGAATCTGTACCTCAGCCTGCGGGCTGAGAGAGTTTCTCAGCCTGCGGGACGTGGCTGAATATAGGCCACACATCGGTCGCAGAGTGTGGGCGCCACAAAAAATCAAAAATCCCGCCTAAACAATCGTGAATCAAAAGGACAAAAATACCCCTTTTAAATGACGACTGCGACTTCTAGCATTCAATAGTAAAAAAACATTCAATGGTCGCAGACTTAATACAGAATAAAGAATACAAGACAAAAAAATGCTATCGCATAGCAATGCGACCTCCTTCGGTACTGCGACCAAATTCGCAATCTTCTTTCTCATGCCTTCTGTAAAAGAAGTAATTAATATTATATCTACCGTGATACAACACCAGTCTAGAAAAAAAAGATATGCACTAATGTTAATCTCGAGAAAGGAAAGATGTGCACCATACGTAATCTAAAGATATAGCCAAACAATTCTATAAAAAGTTAATTTGTACTTCGGATTCTCCAGCAATAAGTCTTCAATTAAATATTTAATTTTTTTTACCACTTCCTACCATACTCAACCCTCACCTGTAACAATTATTATTACTATTCATGTTCTTCCACAATATTCACCTTTATATAAAGCTTGTAACTAATATATTACCTCATACCTAAAAAACTATAATTTTGCTCTTCCTTTTCAATTTGATTTCAAAACTTCCAAAAAAAAATTCATTCTTGAATCATGTCTTCCCCATCTTCTTCCTCTGAACACTCAGAATTCAACTTCAATCAATCCCCCACCGGTCCTTTGTCTTTAGGATATTCTAGTGAATCTGATACCAGTCTGGACTTCACTCCTTTTGACTATCTCACTACATCAAATAATGTATTAACTGATCCTCCTATTCATGATGATAATGAATTTTTCATGTGGGTTAGTGAAGAAGACATTATTCCTCTGCCACTTGACGGAGACATGCTTGATGAAAGCATGTCCTCTGATGCTGTAGGCTCGCTTCCTAGCAACGGGTCAGACGAAGAGCTTGATAGAGACGATCCATTCTGGGAGTTCATCGGTGAAACAAAAAAACCTCAAAACCAGCAAGATGATGAGGAAATAAGTGATGAAGAGGAAGAGCAGAAGAATGAAGACGATGAATCTGCTTATGATGGTGATAATGACGAGGATTAGGATTTCCTGATCTTCTGATATTCAATTATATTTTGTCTTCTTTTAAAAGCTTTTAATTCTATTTTTTTTGTAAAGTGTCTTTCTCAATATATTAACTTATAAGCTCTTTTAATTACATATCCAAACTGCGACTGCTGCTCTTAAACACTGCGACCATAGTCGCAATCCTACTACGGATGCAACTTATGGTCGCAGTTAATCATTTATCAGTTCCCAATGCGACTTTGGTCGCAATAATGTACTGTTTTGGAGTTCAAAGTAATTTAAAGTTATAGTGTATTAACTTTTAAACTGTTTTGGATAACTGAACAGTCACCTAGGAAGTATACAATTTTTGGGAAAAGATAGAAAATATATTTGAGAGATATTCACGTGGTCCGAGAGCTTAAACCTTTTGGAATTCCGGGATTAAAATATATAAAGGGTCATGAGCAAAGGAATAAAAACATACCATCCTCTTCACCAGAAAGAAGCCAATACATTCAAACAATGTCTTCACCATCACCACCGTCTTCACCAGAAAGAAGCCAATCATCAAATGATGATTTTATGTTTAGTTCTGAAACAATGTCTCGCTATGGGTCAGAATCTGAGCTTGATACAGACGAACCTTTCTGGGAGTTCATTGATGAACCAAAACACAAACATGAAGAGGAAGAAAGCGACGATGAGACTGTACCTGAAGAGGAGGAAGAGACAGAAGACGAAAGAGATACAGAAGACGAAAGCATGACTCTTGACGACGAATCTGATTACTATGGTGATGACGACGATTAGAACTTAAAAAATTGTATTTTGTTTTTCTTTTTAATATATATAAATCAAATTGAGTTATTTATGGAAGTTTTTCTTTTTAAATATATATAAATCTGTTTTCTAAAGTTATTTGTGTGAATTACATTTTTTACTACTATGTATCGGTTGAAATATTGCGACCATGGAGGCAGACTTAATAAATACAATGCGACCAAGGTCGCAGTTGCTGGTCTTTAATCTTAATCAACAACAACACTGCTACCTTGGTCGCAGTTTCTGACCGCATCAGACAACAGACAACTTTTCATTTTTCATTTAGATTCAAAAAAATGACTTAATCCAAAACATCACTTAATAAACAAGAACACGGCGACCTTGGTCGCTATGCATGTTAATCTAAAGGAAAACACTTACTTAACGTACTGCGACCATGTCGCAGTCCATGTAAAGCGACCTAAGACTGCAGTTGTTGGCCATCTTTATCAACAACAACACTGCGACCTTGGTCACATTTAACCATGTACACTGCGACCATCTTTATCCTTAACAACACTGCGACCTTGGTCGCAGTTAATAATTATATTACTTCAACCTTAAAAATTTTTAAGATGAAAGGTTGCGACATTGGTCGCAGTTGCTGGACGCAGACTTAATAAATACACTGCGACCCTGGTCGCAGTTGCTGGACTTTAGTCTTACTCAACAACAACACTGCTACCTTGGTCGCAGTTTCTGACCTTAATATTAATAAAATAAACTGCGACCTTGCTCGCAGTTGTTGGTGTTTAGTCTTAATAAAATACAAAGCGACCTTGGTCGCAGTTGCTGGTCTTTACGAATCAACAACATCACTGCGACCTTGGTCGCAGTTGGTGGTCTTTATAAATAATCAACAACAACACTGCGACTTTGGTCGCAGTTGATGGCCGCAGTCTTAAAAAAATAATCTCCAATCTTGGTCGCTATTGCTGGTTTTCAGTCTTAATCAACAACAACACTGCGACGATGTGACACGTCACCGCAACAGTTGCTTAGTCGCAGTCTTTGGTCGCAGTGTCGACCCTGGTCACAGTAGTTACTGTTTGCAATGTATCTTATGCGACCTTGGTCGCAGTGTCATCTATGATCATAGTTGTTTTCTTTGCAATGCATGGCTGCGAAAAAGTTCGTAGTTTATTAAAAAAAACAAATATGCTTTTTATTTATGTCCAGGCATTTATCTCCAGGAATGTGCAAATGATACAAAACGATCTCTTATACAATAAGATTGAAGTGTTACAAATACAGCAGTACAAAAGAAGACTAAAACATCAAAAAAATCCCTTGTTGACTAAGAGCAATCTTCTTCTTGAGCTCTGGTGGCAGCAGAATCAATAAGATTGAGTGTTACAAAGAAGACTAAACATCACAGTAGCCAAGAAGATTAAACATCAAAAAATCCCTTGTTGACTAAGAGAAATCTTCTTCTTCAGGTCTGGTGGCAGCAGAATCAATAAGATTGAGTGTTACAAAGAAGACTAAACATCAAAGTAGCCAAGAAGACAAAACATCAGAAGAGCCAAGAAGAGCCCTTGTTGACTACTAAGAGCAATCTTCTCCTGCAGGTCTGGTGGCAGCAGAATCTTTCATTTATGAACATCTCTTCACCAGAAGATTATCCAGTGAGCATGGAGTTTCCTCGATGTCACTTCTGGGGTAAGAGAGGAGGTTTTGAGACCTCACAAGGAATGCTACCCACCACATCCCCCGCCGCCATACCCACTCTGACCATCCGTTACCAGCAAGCTTGACTGGTGCATCAAGTGAGAGCAGATCTCGGTGAGGATTAAGTCCTCGTCAGGGATCATGACTTCTTCCCTTGTGAACGACGAGGACCATGACTTCTTCCCTTGTGGACGATGAGGTCTATGACTTCTTCCCTTGTGGACGAACATCGATCAAGTTCGTCAATAGGGTCATCTTCATCCATGGAGGCAGGCACCTGTTAGAGACTCTGAAGAAGACGAAAATTCTCAGAGCAATTGCTCTCGAAAGAAAACAGTCTAATTAAGGACTGTTAAAGGGAGAGGGTGAGCCCTATTTATAGGCAGCCCATAATAACCATAATTAATGGTTCATTAATCAGAATCGTCGGCATTAATCGTCTCCAACCGCCAGCGCCGGTTTGGCATTAAAAGACATTAACGCCTAAACCCAATGAAGAACCGACGCGTAGACAACCGCTTCGGGAAACAACGAATGGTGCGGGGTTCGTCAACATAGACTTGACGTTAAAAGATCTCATAAAATCTTTATGACAGGTCGCGTCTCACGGACTGACTCCAAGTCGCATCAGACAACAGACAACTTTTCATTTTTCATTTAGATTATCCAAAAAACAACACTTAATAAAACAACACTTACTTAACGTACTGCGACCAAAGTCGCAGTCCATGTAATGCAACCCTAGATTGCAGTTGCTGGCTATCTTTATCAATAACAACACTGCGACCTTGGTCGCATTTAACCATGTACACTGCGACAAAAAGACTTTGGCTAAGGTCGCAGTTTAAATGTACATTGCGACCAAAGACTCTGAATAAATTATATTCAAAAAAAATAATTACTTAACGTACTGCGACCAAAGTCCCAGTCCATGTAATGCAACCCTAGATTGCAGTTGCTGGCTATCTTTATCAATAAAACACTGCGACCTTGGTCGCATTTCACCATGTACACTGCGACCAAAGACTTTGACTAAGGTCGCAGTTTAAATGTACAATGCGACCAAGACTCTGACTACATTATATACAAAAAAAATTAAACTATAAAGTAGAATTTTATCGCAGGCTGAAAACATGGATCTGAAAAGATTTTATATTTTCAAAAAAAAATTTATCCCAGGCTGAAAAGGAGAAACTACATCTTTCAAAAAAAGAGGTAAAGAAATAAGGCGAAAATTAATTTATATCCTATAAAGAGCGGCAAAATAAAAGGGGGAAAAAATAATAATAAACAATAAGGAAAAGTTATCATAAGGGGTATTTGGTAATTTAACTTCTCCCTAAAAGCGGGCCGCAAGTCAGTGAGGTGACAACTCGAGCCACGTCATCGCAGGCTGAGAGAGTACTCTCAGCCCGCGGGCTGATATACATTTTTCTCTAAATTATATATTGATTATCAAGTACTACAAGTGAGAGTTACATGACCACAAAATTAACTGTAGCAACTGCAAGTGAGAAAATATGAGTGTAAAAGTGAGATTTACATGACCACAAATTTAACTGTAGCAACTGCAAGTGGGAAAGAAGAGTTGCATTTTGCAGCTTGTTTTGCAGCGAAACAAACAACAGGAAATGGAAAAGAAGTTTTACAACTTACGTTTTGCGGCGAAACAAACACGCCCTTTATCTTGAAATGGGATCTAACAGTCCGTGGCGAGTTAAAATTCGAATGATAAAAATAATATTGAAAATGATAGCTCTTCTTAAAATTTCAAAAAAAAACTCCTCAGATGTCATGATAAATTTCTAATTTATCTCATGAAAATTTCACAAGAACTCCTCGTATATCATGATAACTTCTCATATACCCTATAATATTCCCAAAAAAAATTCCAATATTTATATCTTATATCTTTTATCTTTTGCTCCATCATGATCTCCTTTTTCTTCTTGAAGTAAACTCAAAATACAATATAGACAAAAGCAACAATTCATGCATAAATCCTTACCCGAGCCAAAACAGTATTGGTTTCCCCGAGGTAAATGGCACAGGATCTCTGAGAGAAGCTTCCTTTGATCTTGAAGTCAGGAGCACCCTCGTCGGTGTTTGCAGCCAAGAACACGTCCAGCTCCGTCCTCATCTGGAAGAAGGAAGATTTCTTCAAACTAAACAGGAGATCTTTGGCCTCAGAGCTCCCCCCCCTGTACACTTGCCATCTCCTGTGTGCAGACCAAATCTAAACAAAAATTTAAAAAAAAAAAAAAATTGTCAGAAGATCTATGACATGCATATAAAAAGATCGCAGACGGTTGTGATTTAAGAAGCGGACCTTCTGCTGCATGGAAACCACGGGGTTGCCGGTAGAGTCGAGCAGGGCACACTTGTCATGCAGGCTGAAGAACTTGCCCTTCACCTTGAACACGAGGTTGCCGTTGACGTCGGTGACTGCGAAGTCGGCGTCCGTCATGCTGAAGGTCTTGCTGGTCACCGAGAGATCAATAGGGTGCGGCATGCAGAACTGCGGGCCCACCACGGCCACCGGCCTCTCCAGCACCGGCGCCGCCGGCGTCATCGGAATGTAGGGCGCTGCCATGATTGCTATAAATTGCTTGCTTAAACTTGCTAGCTGCTGAGATGTTTCTCCAATGTGTGATCAATTTGAAATGATATATATAAGACAACCTCAGTCAAAAAAGGATGCTGTACTAAAGTGACTAGGGGCGGACCCAATAGTGGGCTGGGCCGGGCTGTAGCCCGGCCCATTTTTTTTCATATATTATGTGAAAAACCGTAAAACGTAGCTTATAGGTGAAGAATGATTGTTACACATCATGAGTAGCCTGTCTAGCTTAGTTGGTAGAGCGCAAGGCTCTTAACTTTGTGGTCGTGGGTTCGAGCCCCATGGTGGGCGGCAGGTCCTTTTATTTAACTTCCCTTGTTCTTCACCTTTCATTGGCTATAGTAAAGTAGAGCGGGAAGCTTTTTATATATATATACATGGGCGTTTTTTCAGATATTCTCTTATATTTTTTTCTTGCAGCCCACCCCCAAAAAATTAGCCTACCCCAAAAAAATTTTCTGATTCCGCCCGTGAAAGTGACAGGAAATTTCAGTGGCCATGGAGACTTGAGAGGCCAAGTCAACCCTCTACTGGGTCAATTTCTTAAGGCTCCATTATTAAAACAGAAGATTCAAAGGTGTGGGCCATTAAAAACAAACTGGTCATTAATCAATGATGCAAAGGACAAAATGTCACATATTTTAGGGTTACTGTCATATGCTAGCTGGAGATGGATGATGTGGTTCTTTGTATTGAGTCTGCTTTTGAATGTGAATATGCAGAACGGTCCACTAGATCCTGGACTGTATTAATCTTGTGTAATTTGACCAAGTCAAGTACATAATAATGGGCTCTAAATAATGTCCACTTGGGTTGGTGTCCTGTGGAATTTCCATGGTTGACACCCACCCACGCCCCCACCCACCCACCCACAAACCCAAAAAAAAAAAAAGATCTCAGAGACACCAGCTTAGATTTATTCAGCAGCTGTTTCACCAAGGACTGCATGAGGACAGTTATACATCCATCAATCATCACATGAGACCAACTTAAGAAAAGAAAGAAAAGAAATATATTTCTATAATTTAGCTCCTTAGAAAGGAAAAAGAAAAAGAAAAGTAAACATATAAAATATAAAAAAATTATTGATATAGAGTTACCTGAATTAGATAGTTTTAGGTTCATAACAAAACCCAAGTGTTACCAATTAGCATTTGGTTTTGGTTGGGGGAACATTTCTCTTCCTTCAGACATTTTCTCCCACTTTAACTGTGTGGGAGAAGAGAAAAAATGAAAAGATAATTATGTTTGATAATTTTTCAATTTCTTCCCTTATCTTTCTTTTTCCCTCATAACAAAACAAGAACAAAAAAAAAAAAAATTCCTCTCAATTTTCTTGCAAACCAAACATAGACTCTGTAGAGCGAAAATCTCTTAAAATACATTCATATCCAAGCGTACTTAAAATTTCACACATCTAGCAGCAAAATTAATAGTGAGACAGAAAAGGAAAAACAACGAAACAAAAAGAAGGGAAACTTTCTCCTCTCGTGAGAGGTTGTGGATTTGAATCTTCAATCAACAATGAGCGAGAGAATTTTTCAAATTTAAAATGCAGTGGCTCATTATTATAAGAGAATTATACAGTAACTTTCCGTGAAGATCAGTATGAATATAAATCTGGTTGTGATTCATATGCTTGATAAGAGGACCAATTAGGATTACGAGGAAGGGTCAGTTAGAACCCAACCCTACAGAAAATATCAATAGCTAGTAATCAGAAAAAGAAACCTGAATTTTTTTTTTGTCCCTTTAGTTCTCACAGGTTCTCAATTTCACCATGATTGTTAACATTTTCTGGGTGAAAAAGGAATGCTTTTGAGGCCTTCCTGCGAGCATTAAATTTGCAAGAGAGCCTTCTCTTTTCTTTGTACTCCTGTTGACCTTCTTCTTTGTACATGGCATTTGTGGCTTTTCTACGACATCATCGCGATAGAGTCATTGCAATGGCAGACGCAAGGACAGGCTTCTCTGTTAGTGCAAGCAACTAAAATATCAAATCGCAGCGTCTCTTGCCTGCTGTCTGAGTGTGATGTGAGCTCTGATGAGGGTTCAATATTGCCGTTCAACACAGAGTTCAGGTCAGGGAGGTGGACGCCTGTTCTTACATCTTGTACCAATTTGTGCGGGCGAAACATGTACCTCCTCGCTTCATGCTTCCATAAGGTTGTAGAGCTATCGCTTTTGATTTTGTCTATGTCTGTCACTCCTTGTTCCATTGCAAGCATAAGAAGTTTAGCTTTGAGTCGGTTAAGGGCCTTCATCTTGTTTGCAAAATGGCTCCTTTCACCTGAAAAATGAGCCGTATAAAACTTAGTGAAGACATAATTTGCAAGCCACCAATAGGAACTCACGCGCCTACACACAATATCCCACCCCATGTCACCCTTTTCATGGTTCCCCCGTACACAGTTTATGTTATCATTTTCTTTTCATCCCAATCTTGCATAATGCCTCATTTTCTTTTGTTTTCTCCTTTGGCTACTGCAGCAGCCATTTGTTTCCGAATAAACATAGCTATCGATTGATCTTATTCTTGAAAGTTGAGATCCTTAAGCTCAATCCTGAATTCCTCAACCAACCTTTTTCAAAGTAAATTGTCATACTAGTTAATCCAATCTAGAGTCCCTCAACTGAATGCCTCAACCTCTCTTTTTCATGTTAGGTTTCCGTCAGACAAGGGAAGAAAATGAAGTCTAGAATAGAGCAAGATTTCTATGAAAAATCTTAAGGATATGCATGGATTTTATAGGGATTTCTTGTACAGTACCTGAGCATTTAACAGTAATGCCGCTTGGGATATGATGAACACTGACCACAGGTTCTGTTCTGCAAGCAGATTCATCATAGTGAGATGTTTGATTAGAAATCTCCATATCTTTGTCATCAATGTGAAGGTCGAGAGGTCTTTCAAGAAAGAGAGGGATCACATCTACACATGCCGAACGAGTCTGTAAACATTTGAGTTAGAGGATCTGCCAAAATCAGAAAGAAATGAAACACTTCAAAGCAATTTAAATATGGGTGTGCACCCAGAATGTTTTGAACCTTTTATTTGTGAGTAGGAAGAAGGTTAGGAGCGCTTGAATAAAGGATAGGTTTATCAAGACTTGATTAAAGCTAGTAAAAGTGAGGGGGGAGACAAAATTAAAAATTTAAAAAAAAAAAAAAATCAAAGAATTGATTAAGATGGTACTACATAAGTATAATCAACAAAAGAGTGAACAATATTGTTTTTGCTAATGCCTATGCACGTGCAATGCAAAATTGGATTTATAAGCAAATCTGTTTTCCTTTTTAAGGAGAAGAGCATCTTGCCACCGCGGCGGAAACATCCTCATGGAACTGGGTCTGACCAATACGGGTCCTGCCCACTACGTCTTTGGTGGCATCAACACTATAACTCCAAAACACTAATTAGGACTGAGACAAAAATAGTCGATAAGGCATAAAAGTTAGCAACTACATAGAGATAGATAAGATTTGATTGCAAAAGATATTGATACAACGTAGCTCAAGCAGAGCAGCGGATTGTGGCCTATGCTCAAGTACATAGTCACAAGCTTATACCCTACGCATGTCACCTCGCCCTATCGTGCAAGACTCCCTAGAGACCTATTGCTTTGATACCTTGTCACAACCTGAACTAGGGCTATGATCGACACTAGAGTATAACCCTAGTAAGCCTAAAAGATGAATATTATCACACACAATATTACTAGAAAGAATAAGAAATACAAATGTGTCCACTCTACTCGAGTTGGTGACAGTCAGTCAGTAAATTCATCACAAATCACATAAATTGAAAAAAAAAAATTGCAACTTGTATAATTACAAGAGTGCAAGTCATGATTCACTAAACTTTATTTACAAATTTATTCTCAAAATTTTCAATAAGATATCAAACATAGAGCATAAAATATATTTTATTACGTTTATAACATATGTTATTGAAAGTAGAAATTTTCTGAAATTAAGAAAAGATAATAAGACTATTGTCTTTCTCTTAATGAATAAATTATAACAATGGAATTTGATATATTCATTACATATTGTTTTTTATCTAACAAAAATTTGATAAAGAGAAACAATAGCATGAATTAAGAAAAGATAATAAGACTAGAAAATAAATTTAAAAAAAGTAAAAAATGACCAAGTATATTGTGTTGTGATTATGATACTCATCAATTTTATTAGTGCATCCACTTCTTCAATCGGCTACGCCATAAATATACAGCTAATTAGAAGAGAATACCTCCTTTCAATTTGAGTTCTTGATACAAATTCAGATGTGAAATAAGCAATTTTTTTGAAACTTGCAACATAGAGTGATAAATTTAATTCTTTCGGTAATCAACAAGGTAGTAATTATAATTTCTATATTTGCTTATCAAATATTAATTACCATGATAATAATTATTTCATAAATGAGAAATAATGTGATAACTATGAGTAGTTTGTTGGAATTCAAGAGAGTCGTTGGACCTTAGGATTAATAGTATATGTACTTACTGCTTATTTTAGCTTTTACGGAAAGTGTTGCTACTTTTTTGGTACAAGAAGTCAGGGTGGTGGGAAAGCAATAACTTACAACTTTGAGATGATAGCAAAGAGATGATTTATGAATTCAGGTAGGGCATGTGCCCTACCTAGCTCTCCGTGGCTCCTCCCTTGTGAACAAGTATGAAGCGTTTACTATTCAACACTAAAAGATCATCAACATTCCCCCTTATCTCATACACGTCATTATTGGGCAATGTCCACAATATATGCATGATATATAAACATCATTCATATAAAAACATCATTCATAACACTATTACTATCCTAGTTACACATTTATACAATACCAGAACGCCTACAAGTACAAAACCCGCATTAAACACAAAAAAACTATATGTGATAACTATATGTGAATAAATTTTATTTTCTCTATCTCTCAATTATCTACATAATCGAAAGTTTTTTATGATATGCGATAACTATATGTGAATAACATGACGAGTATACGTATCCTAATGAGACATTAATCATTTTGCGAGAATTACCTGCATTCATGATAAAATGGAGCTTGGGGCTAGGTGTGTGGGGGTGTGATGGTGCCCATAACTACGTAGTGTGCGTGCTATGGAAATGGACCAGGGTCACTTGTGCGGGGTGTGATAGTGCCAATATTATATTGTGCGTGTGATATGGTAGAGGCGTGGGTAGTTGTGTGTGAGTGTGATGGTGTCATGGTGCCCATGTTATGATGTGAGTGGGATATAGTAATGGAGCCAGGGGGAGTTATGTGGGTGTGATGGTGCACATGTTATGTTGTGTTGTGTGTGTGATATAATAATAAAGTCCAGGGTAATAATTTGAGGGTGTGAAGTTTCCCCGTATTGTGAAGGAAAGAGGTGTGTGTTACGATGGGACTGGTCTGTTTATGGTGCCCGATGGCTGTGAAATGTATGTTGTGACAGCCGGATTGCTAGCAGTGCCCAATGGATATGAAATGTATTTTATAATGGGGCCAGTATGTGAACGGTGCTCGGTTGCTCTGAAATGTGACAAGTCTGGTGGTAATATTTTTCAAAGGTCATCGCATGATCGTGATGAGAAGTGTTGTGATATATTTTCTTTAGTTCGTCTTCTCACATCATTGTTTGACAGTAGTGATTCCTTGTAGCATTCTTGTTACTTAATGTTTTCAGTATTACTATGCATTATTATCTATTAAACTATAAACGACAAGGTGAAGATTGAGATGAGCCTTTCAGATCTACACGTAAAGCTCATTGCAACGAGTGCAGTAAGTAGTAGATCACATTTTGGAATTTATGGTTCACTCTATTTTTTTTATTATTTGTCGATTAATTATCATGCTGTTAAATAAGAAATGCTAACATGAGCTAAGTTGATAATTGTTGTATGGTTTCTGTGTAAGATTTGTGTTTCTGAATTCAGTGCTAGAGTGCACCTATAACATGAGTATGATTGGTTATGAATTGAGTTAGGCCAAAAGGATAATTGGGCTTCTACAAGTTATCTCAAGAAATGTCAATATCTCATCATTTTACTTAAAATATGAATTCAATGATTAAAGAAAGAGGAAACATGGGAAAGGAATCACTAAATTAGCTTTTGAACAAAAATTACATAAAAAGCTCCAAGACATCATGAAATAAAAATAAAAATAAAAACAAATCTCCTTTCTCAACATACCATAATTACAGTTAAAATACAACTTGTTTGGAAACCTTATAGTTCAAAAGAGTGTCAAATAAATGTAACTCACATGCAACTATGCAGTTCAGATCTAGGCATTCTCCTCCCAATATCTTCATATAAAGTCCATCAATTTTATGAGAATAGTACTAACTTGTTCGTGGGAGGGCCGTTGCCGCCTAAACAGGCAGCATTAACCCATCGCTATTTGCAAAGTAGTAAAGAAGAGAAATCAGAGGCTAAATAAGAGGAAAATCGAAGGCCAAAGGGTTAAGAATCCAAGCTGTTTAAATCAAATCTACATCATGTAAGGTGTGCACCTTTTGTATTAACTATTTCCTTATAGTCATATGCGGGTATTATGACTATGATTTGTTAGGCTTACTGGGGGTGTACCATAGTGCCGGTCATGATATCAAATCGAGTTGTGACAAATTGGTGTCAAAACTTGGGTTGTCAACATCCTGAAGATTGACACAAGACTTGACACAGAACATCACAGAGTATAGTAAGGAATTGGTGCAAGTAACACTCATCCGTTACAATCAACCCTAGAGAATGAAGATTTGATCAGCCTTTGATGATCGTACTGCAGCATCCATGTGCTGTAATTCTAGTGGGTATGCCTAGGTGTGGGATCTTGGCAGATATGCCAGTGGGCTGCGTTAATCACATTAGTTAGACATGAATGATTAATTACCTGATAAGTAGGAAAATTCTAATATCTATACTGAATGAAGTAAATTTACATTTTATGGAAGTTTTACAAAGTAATCTTTTACACCAAAGAAGCTACCTAAAAGTGAGAAGACAGATACACTAAAAATATCTTCATTTATTATAAGGTATATCCATTTCAAGGATGAATCATTTTTAAAGGTGGTAGAGTGTAATATCTTCATTTCTAATCACTACTTAAATTAAGTACAAAAGTTAAACATTATAACAACAACAACAACAACAATAAATATACTTGGGAGCCTAAGTTAAAATTTTTATTTCTATAGTAAAGGAATGGTATGCTTCTGAAATGAATGTTAAGTAGTCAACTTTGGAGTCATCAACCTTATCGTTAACTTAGCCATTAATATATATAAATATACAGACACATGAATTATTAGATTCAAGCTAACATGAACTAAAATATTTATTTGACTAATTAAAACCTAATTAACATAAGTTATTTTTGGGTGGGTTTTTTTTTTTTTGAGTGGGGGGGGGGGGGGGGGGGGGGGGTGGGGTGGGGTGGGGTGGGGGTTATAATCCTTGCAAGGGATGGTTGGGTGACCCCTAAACTTTCAACTTTCATACTAGTAAAGAGCTTATTAGCCCAAAATTTTATATCTAATTATTTTTTCCCACTCCACATTTTGCTTATTCTCTTCTCATATAATAGTTGCTTCCAACATATCTTACTCTTTCATCCTCTCTTCCCTTCAAAAGATAGTTGTATATATTACTTATTGTTTTCAGTGTGTTATGTGTAATTGTCTCTTAAACTAAAGGAGATTTAACTAGAGATTGAGTTGAGCCTTTTCGATCTACATGTAACGCTCATTACAATAAGTAATGGATTCACTTTTGGAATTTATGATTTCCTCTATTTTCTTTGGTTTGTTGATTAATTATCATGTCGTTAAATAAGAAACACATACATAAACTAAGTTGCTAATTGTTGTAATTCAATGCTGTTGAGAAATAGAAAAATCCTAGAATTGAATTAATTCATTAACATAAGAGAAGGTACAAGGTATATATAGAAGACAATGTGGGTATATGGGTATATCGGTAACAACCCAATAACCCAATACTAATAATTAATCTTAACACTCTCCCTCAAACTGGAGCATAGAGATCTAACATGCCCAGCTCGTTACATAGATTAGAAAACACATCTTCTAAACAAAGTTTTTCTAAAAAAAAAAAAAAGAAACAAATACGAAATTGATAATCTTATGCCACACTGCTAAATCTTCGATGTTGACGCTGAAGTTACTAATTAAACCAAACCTCCATGCAAAAAGTTAATATTCATCACCGTCTTGGATACAAATAGGATTTTAGAGTTTCCTAAACTCAGAAGGAGAGGTTTTGAGAGATTCTCAAACTCAGTAGGAGAAGTTTTGTGAGATTCTCAAACTCAGTAGTAATAGATACCCGCGGTAGATGTAGAATCGATCGGGAGCAATAGAGATCGGCAAGAGTAACAGAAGTAGCCAACAACAATATCTAATGATTCAACAGTAAAAAAGTTAATGACGAAAGACAATAGATGAGACGACATTTGATGACGGCTAGGGTTTTGAAACTTGAAGGAGGAAGACTTCTTTTTAGATGAACAGTACCCACGGTACTCTTCACGATGAACAGTACTGCCACGGTACTGTTCATGTGAACATTAAGACTTTTTTTAAACCCTGGATTCAAGATCACATTAGATCTAAAGAAAAAAAAAAGAGAGATAAGAAGAAGAGATGAACTAGATAGTTGGTGGCTAGGGTTAGGGTGTTTTTTGTGACGGCTAGGGTTTTGGTGGTGGCTAAGTTTTTTTTTTTTTAAGAAGATGATGATGAAGTATAGCAGAATCAACAAATTAGAATCAGATTAGCAGGGTTACGGAGCAGAATCATAATCATAACATAATCAGAATCAGAACCAAAAACAGAATCAGAACCAGAACCAGAGAATCAGAACCAGAATCAGAACCAAAATAGAATCATAATCAGAACCAGAGAATCAGAACCAGAATCAGAACCAAAAACAGAATCAGAATCAGAACCAGAGAATCAGAACATAATCAGAATCAGAACAGCAGAAGCAGATTATACAGGGCATCGACAGTGGATTTAGATGGCTCTGACTTGGACTGGAGATGCAGGTGAGGACCCCCAAGGACTTAGGCATCCTTGACGAGACCCATGATGGCCTGGAGAACCTCGGCGAGGCCCTGTGTGGCCTCAAGTGACCAAAACGAGGGCAACAGTGCTCGACGAAGACTCTGGAGGCCTTGTTAAGTGTAGGCGCATGCATGGGAAGTCTCGCAAGGTGAAGAGAGGTGAGGCAGGGCTGTTAGAGATAGCATAGGGGAAGAAGAGAGGGAGACGGCCAGGGTTTTATTTGCTCTGATACCATGTTGAGAAATAGAAAAGCCTAGAATTGAATTAATTCATTAACATAAGATACGGTACAAGGTATATATACAGTGTTTTAAATGTCGTCCGACATTTCCGAAATGTCGGCCGACATTTCTTTTCAAGCCCTCACCGCCACGACATCCCCATCCGCATTTGAAATGGCGTTTTGAAAAATGTTGGCCGACATTTCGGGAAAAATACGATATGTCGGCCGACATTTTCCCGAAATGTCGGCCGAAATTTTGGGAAAAACCCATTATGTTGATTGGTCTTGGAAGTTAGAGTAATTGAGAAATTTTAACAATGGATTAGTGAATATATGCAAAATATTTAAGTTAATTATCCACATCCTAAACATATTTATGTAGTTTTGCATAAGTTGTGCATGTATTATCTTGATAAGAATTTTTTAATTACATTATTTAAGACATTTAGGATATATATTTGTTATCCGTCATGACTTCCGAAATTTACTAAATGGCCCCGAAATATCTCCGAAATCCGAAATCCGACATCCGATTACGACATCCGACATTTCCCTGATATCCGACATTTAAAACACTGTATATATATAAGACAAGATGAGTATATGGGTAACAACCAAATAACCCAATAATTCAATACTAATAACTAATCTTACAAGTGCTATACTAAACCCATAATGCAAGCATGGCTGGTTATAAGTGAATTAGACCAAAAGGATAATTGAGCCACTATAGGTTACCTTCGAAAGTGTCAATATATTTTCATTTTAGTTTAAATATGAATTAACTGATTAAAGAAAGAGGAAACATAGGAAATGAATCATTAAATTAGCATTTGAATAGGAGTTGCATAAAATCTCCGACTCTGCAAGATATTATGAAATACAAATAACATAAAATACTATTTGTTTGGTAACCTAAGTTAAATTAAGCGCAAAGTTATACGTCATAACCGGAGTAACATAAATTAGCTTTTCAATTACCACTTAAATTAATCACAAAGTTCTACATTATAATAATACTTGGGCGCATAAGTTAACATTTTTATTTTATAGTAAAGAAATGGTGTGCTTCTGAAATGAATGTAAAGCAATAAAGTGTGAACTCATCAATCTTATATTAAGTTAACCGTTAATACACACACACACATGTGAATTAGTTGATGAGAACTAGAATGAAGTAAAAATAGCTAATTAAAATCTAACTATGATAAATGGGGGGAGGTGGGATTCCTTGCAAGGGCATCACTATCAAAGCTTTAGCTTTAGCTATAGTCAATACCAAAGAGCTTCTAAGCTAAAAAATTAAGCTTACTATTTTTTCCTCTGCAATTGTCTTATTCTCTCCTCTAATAGTGTTGTCGACCTACCTTACTATCTCATCCTTTTTCTCTTCCCTTCAAAAGGATAGTTGTGTATATTATCTATTATTTTCTTCGTTACGCGTTATTGTCACTTAAACTATAGGAGATTAAGTGGAGATTGAGATGAATCTTTCAGATCTACACGTAACACTCATTGAGATGAGTACAATAAGTAGTGGATTCCCATTTTGGAATCTATGGTTCTTCTATTTTCTTTGGTTTGTTGATATTATCATGTCGATAAATAAGAAACAATACATGATCTAAGCTGTTGATTGTTGAATTTGTTGTTCTGTACATTTGTGTTCATGAATTAAGTGACAGCGCATCCGTCATCCATCATGAGAGTATGGTTGATTATGAATTGAGTCAAGTCAAAAGGATAATCAAGCTACCATAAGTTATCTGAAAAAGTGTTGATATCTCATCGTTTTAGTTAAAAATAAGAATTAAAAATTAAAGAAAAAGAAAATATAACAAATATAAATTCATCACAGAATAATTCCTTTAGCTAGTAGTGTATATATTGTGCTAGTTTACATTAATTATATAGTAAGTGTAAATAATGTATTTCACTAGTTTGAAAGAATTTTATGTCATATATATATATGTGTGTGTGTGTGTGTGTGTGTGTGTATGAGAAAAATGTATATCAGCCGACGGCTGAGAGACCCTCTCAGTCTGCGGTGACGTGGCACATTATTAGTCACACTAGAAAGGATGCCCCGCCTATTTAAACAGTTGAAATTACTAAATGCCCCTGCGGTAAAAGATAGTGGAACTGTATAGTTTATTATTTTTTTATATTTCTGACGTTAGTCAATATTGTCAGAATTATCTTCTATAACTGCGACCAACTTCATCAAATCACGAAACTAATTTGAATGCTTCTTTATTAATTTTTTTATTTACCCAGATATTATATATTTTACTGATTTTGAATATAGTCACAGTTTACTTTTTTCGCATGTAATGTATAAATTATTATTATTTTTTTTACATATTGAATGCGGACAAGGACTGCGACTATGATCGCAGTGCTTAACGAGAGCATGTCGTGGACGTTTTTTTGCTAGGTTAAATGTAATAACGGTGACTAAAAACTGATACTATAATAGCAGTTTACGTATTATTTTATATATTTGTTCTTCACTGTGACTGTTGTCTCAGCCGCCTATAAACTATTAAATTTTTTTTTTACATATTGCATGCGATCAAGGACTGCCACTATGGTCGCAGTACTCACGACAGTATTTTTTTGTGAATGAATTTTTTGCTAGGTTAAATGTAATAACGGTGACTAAGAACTGATACTATAGTCGCAATTTACGTATGATTTTATATATTTGCTCTTCACTGTAATTGTTGTCTCAGCCGCCTATAAACTACGAATTTTTTTTACTTATTGCATGCGAAGTAGGACTACGACTATGGTCGCAGTGTTTAACGACAGCAGTCGCAGTTTTCTAATTTGTGATATACAGTGAAATATACTGATTTGAGAGGATTGTGATCATGTTCGCAGTATTATCTGTTTATATAGTTTAATTTTGGACTGCGACCATGGTAGCTATTTATAACTTTATTGAATGCAAAACGATCAAACTGTTTATGATAGACAGCGACCGTGGTCGCAGTTTCATATGTAATTATTATATGAGTACTGTGACCATTATCGCAGATAAGATGCAGAAATAATAACTATACGGTATACTTTATATGTATTTTAAAATATGAAAGATTATTTTACAGATAGAAGTAAATTTTATTTATAACATAATATAGTCAGAATGAGACCTTACAAAAAAAGAGCATTAAAAGCTCTTAAAAGAAGACAAAATAACGTTGAATGTCAGAAGATCAGGAAATCGTAATCCTCGTCGTCATCACCATCATAAGCAGATTTGTCGTCTTCATTCTCCTCGTCTTCCTGTTCGTCACTTATTTCCTCATCATCTTCCTCTTTTTGAGGGTTTTTTGGTTCATCGATAAACTCCTAGAATGGATCGTCTCTATCAAGCTCTTCGTCCAATCCGTGTCGAGAAGAACCTGTTAAAGATATGCTCAAAGAAAGCGAGCCTCCAGCATCAGGACATGCTTTCATCAAGCATGTCTCTATCAAGTGGCAGAGGAATAATTTTCTCCTCACTAAGTCCCATGAAAACTTCATCATCCTCATGAAGAGGAGGATTAGATAAAATATTATTTGATGTAGTGAGATAGTCAAAAGGAGTGAGGTCCAGACTGGTATCAGATTCACTAGAATACTCTGAAGAAAGAGGACCGGTAGGTGAATGATTGAAATTGAAATCTGAGTGTTCAGAGGAAGAAGATGGGGAAGACATGATTCAAAAATGAATTATTTTCTGGAAGTTTTTGAAATCAAATTGAAAAGGAAGAGCAAAATATAGTTTTTAGATATGAGATAATATATTAGTTACAAGCACTATAAAAAGGTCAATAATGTGAAAGAACATGAATAGTAATAATAATTGTTATAGGTGACGGTTTGAGTATTGGAAGAAGTGGTAAAAAAATTAAATATTTAATTGAAGAGTTATGGCGAGAGAATCCGAAGAGTTCCTTTTTTCCAGAGGTTTACTACGTGAAGTACAAATTAACTTTTTATAGAATATTTTTTCTATATCTTTAGATTACGTATGGTGCACATCTTTCCTTTATCGAGATTAATATTAGTGCATCTCTTTTTTCGAGACTGTTGTTGTATCACGGTAGATAGAATATTAATTACTTCATTTAATTCATAGTAATTAATATAGTATTTTATAAGATGTGATATACGCGGACTGATCTCAGGGTCGCATGGCTAGTCTACTAAATTATCAAAAATATGATACATAAGGCATGCGAAAAAAGATAGCGACTGTAATCGCAGTACTGAACGAGATCGCAGTGCTAAACGATAGCATGTTTCGTCTGTTATTTTTATGCGAATAACGAATGCGACTAGGGTCGCAGACGTGATATAAAATTGAAAGATATTATATTAAGTCTGCGACCATGGTCGCAGTGATAGAAAGTTTTGTTATACTATGACTGCGACTAGTGTCGCAGTCGTCATATAAAATTGAAAGTTATATTATATTATGTCTGCGACCATGGTCGCAATGTTCGAAAGTTTTATTATACTATGACTGCGACTATGATCGCAGACTTTATAAAATGGTCAGAATTCTGTTACATAAGGCATGTGAAAAAAGACAGTGTCTGTCGTCGGAGTGCTGAACGATATCATGTTTCGTCTGTTATGAATTTTTTGTGGATAAGGAATGCGAAATAATTAACCATTGTATTTCATTATTTTTTTACACTGTACATTTGTAATAGAAAAATCAATATACGGTTGCCCCACATTAAATTTCATTTTTCTATTCATTTCAGTATCTTTTATTAAACCTATATGAGTTGAAAATAACATGAAATAAAATAATAAAAAAATAATAAAAATAACAATTTTTTATGTTTCAAGCATGTTTTTTTTACTTTTTAATGCTGTTGTTTATTTTACATTATCTTGATCCAAATTTTTTCTATTATATTTTCGATGTAGTAGAATTAGGAATTTTATAACTGTAGATATATTCAACTGAAAATTCTCTGTAAATTATAAATTTTTTAGGTAAATTTTGTTTGTGGATGAGTTTATGCTAGTTTAGAAGTAAAAAGGGGGTACTTTCGTCATTTGATTCACGATTCTTTAGGCGGGATTTTTTTGATTTTTTTGGCGCCGACACTCTGCGACCGATATGTGGCATATATTCAGCCATGTCACCGCCGGCTGAGAAACTCTCTCAGCCGTCGGCTGAGGTACAGTAACCCCTATATATATATATATATATATATATATATATATATATATAGGGAGCTGATCCTCTAAGAACGGTTCTCACAGATTTCTGTGAGAACTTTCACGTGGGTCGTCGGATCTGATAGATCAAATCAAATAAAACTAGATCTCTATCAGATCCGACGGCCCACGTGAAAGTTCTCACATGAATTCGTGAGAACCGTTCTTAGGGATCAACTCACTATATATATATATATATATATATATATATATATATATATATATATATATATATATATATATATATATATATATATCATTTATCTAGATTACATAACTTCATATCTTACGTAATAACTACTACTGCAAACGACACGATAAGTACACATACCCTAATGAGGATGTTAAATCATTTTTGGAGAATTACTTACTTTCATGATAGAAATGGAGTTGGAGTAGTTGTGTGGTGATCGTGCCATATTAGGTTGTGTGTATAATACAGAAACGGAGCCGATGGTAGTTATGTGGGGATGTGATGGTGCCCATGTTACTGTTGTGACATAGTAATGGAGCTGGGTGTAGTTGTGCGGGGGTGTGAAAGTGCCTATATTTGTGGTGTGTGATATACTAATGAAGCCAAGGATAGTTGTGTGGAGGTGTAAGGTGCCCTGAATTGTGAAGGAAAGAGATGTGTATTGTGTTGGGACATACATGTGAATGATGTCTGATGGCTATAGAATGTATATATTATAATGAGGTCGGTCTGCGAATGGTGATCGATAGTTGTAGAAACGTATATGCTATGATCAAACTAGCTACAGGCAGTGTTGCCCCCACCTCCTAAAGAACAATATGGAAGGTTGGAATTTTTTTCTATTCACAGTTTCACATTAGATTGAGACCTGCTTTATTATATCTTTGTAGATGGTAGGTTGTCATCCCAACACCTACACTTTATTATACCTTATGGTTAGTTGATGCGGACCGTTTCACATCATTAGTTTTGCGACATGTGAAAAAAATGAGTACACTTGTATACTTACAAAGTATGTTACAAGTTTGTAATAAGGTGGGCATATTAAAGAAATTATAATATTCATATTAGAAAATCATGACTAATATTTTATATACTATACATGCAAAACTATTACATGGTGCTAATATGTTAGACATTTGAGCTCAACAATCCTAATTTAAATTTATGGTAATTGTGTGTGCAAAAGTATATGAGATTATAAAATATATGTCATATATATGGTTTTACATGTAAAACCAACACCTATCCATCGTTCTCCTTCTATCCTATATAGGTTGCTTAAATTATTCTAAGAAAGTATGTAGGTGTTTGGATGTTTTTGCAAAATGTATTTTTGTATAAATTTTGTGTAAAAACACATTGTAAATGGTTATTAAGATCTTAGATTCATCCATTTTGGCAGGGTCCACTTATTTTGAGGATTTATGATGAGTTTAAAAGATTGTGGAACCAAGTTTCATGGTTTAAATGATTTGAGAAACCGATCCCCTTTCATTTCTTTATTCTTTTTTGGAAAATTACTGGTTTCACAAAAGTGAGGCCGATTGTCCACATAAAAGGCAAATGTCACAGACAATGGGTAAACACCTTCTCTAGTTATATATACCGAGAGATTTAATAGGGATTTACATGAAAAAAAAATTGCAATGATTATTTTTTTTTTCTTTTGGAGAAATTGTCTAAATAGGCATCCAAATATACAAGTGAACGACCAATATGTCCCACCCCAGAGAATAGTCCCACGTGGGATATGTGTTAGGAAAGTTTCTGGTATATGATAGTTCTATGAACTCAAAAATAAGTCCAAACTGCATATTGAAGGAAAAACTACGAAAAAACTTTATAGTTAAGCTAGATCGAGTAAGCAAATTCTGGATAGGTATTTTTCTGAGTTTCAGGGTATGGGAGCTACCACCAGCTTGAAGTGTGTGAAACTCAGTTCCTCATAAAGCTATATGCTACACGGAATAAAATACCACATCATACAGGAATGTGGCGGGACCACCTCTTAAATCCTTGAGAGTCACCTCTAAAATTCATGCGGCCATCTCTAGAACATCACCGAGTGAAGTGTTAGTGTGACAAGGATGTCATATCCTAAATAGGGGAAGTTTGTTACACCCCAAGTGAATAGTCATGGGCTATGCACTGAAAAGTCTCAGATATAAAAACTCGAGAATTAATAATAGATAGCAACTTTTAGGGAGAAACTATGAAAAAACACTATAGTTAAACATGCCCGGGTTAGAGCAATTTGTGGATGGATGGCCTTCTGGGAAATCATTCTCGCTCAGGGCGTTACAATAGGATGATCATATTTATGAATTATATTATAAAGTCTGTATAGAGAAATAGAAACCCTCAAAAGAATGATTTTATTCATAAGAGAAGATATATATATATATATATATATATATATATATATATATATATATATATATATATATAGAAGCCAAGGTATAAGGAGGGTATATGGGTAACGACCTAATAACTCAATAATCCAATACTAATAATCCAACTTACCACTCCCCTCAAGCTGGAGCATAGACATCTAACATGCACAGCTTATTACATAGATTTGAAAACACTTGAGTTGAGACAGCTTTGGTAAGGAGATCAACCAACTGCTTTGAATACGTTATGAACTGAAAAGTAACAACCTTCTTGGTCCAAACATCTCTGACAAAGTGACAGTCAATCTCAATGTTTTTGCTCATTTCATGGAATACAGAATTCTGAGTAATGTAGATAGCAGACTGATTATCACAATGCATAAGCATGAGCCCAGGCTATCTGAAACCAAGTTCTATCAGTAGATTTTTTAAGCATACCATCTCGCATGTCGTATGAGTCATAACTCTATACTCAGCTTTTGCACTCGAGTGAGACACAACATCTTACTTTTTACTCCTCCAAGTCACCAAATTTTCTCCAATAAAGGTGCAATCCGAGTGGTAAACTTTCTATCTCCTCGGTCACCAGCATAACCTGAATCAGAGTATCTAGAAATGCGTACATGCATATGTTTCTTGTACACCAACTCTTTTCCTAGACAACTCTTGATATAAACTAGAATCCTTATCGCAGCTAACCAAAAAATCTCTCTGGGCTGATGCATGAATCTACTCTGTACACCTACAATAAAGGTTTTTATCTGGTCGAGTAATCGTGAGATAGATCAACTTCCAATCAATCTCTTATATTTCCTAGATCATCAAGTGTATGACTGATCAAATCATAAATCCATATTGGCTTCCATTAGAGTGTTAGCAGGCTTGCATCTCAAAGTTATGTTTCCTCCAGAAGATCCAGAGCATACTTTCGCTGGAAAGAAATACACTGAGCTTTTGATGTGCAACTTCAATTCTCAAAAAGTATTTTGGACATCTCATTGTGCTTAAGATACTTCTTATCTCCAACTGCCCAGCTGAATCACTATCAGTCAGCAAAATATCATCAACATAAACTACTAGAACTACGATGTCAGATTTTGTGCGCCGAACGAAGACAGAGTGATCTGAGTGACACCGATGAAAACCAATACCAGAAATGATTGTGTTGAACTTTTCAAACCACGCCCTTGGACTCTGTTTGGGTCCGTATATGACCTTCTTGAGACGACAGACTTTGGTCTCCCCTGAGCAACATAACCTGAAAGTTGCTTTATATAAACTAGCTCCTGAAGATCCCATATAAGAAAGCATTTTTGACATCTAGTTAAAACAAAGGCCATGACAAGTTAACAGTAAGAGAGAACATAATCCTGATAGAATTCATCCTGACAACTGACGATAATGTCTCAAAATAATCGATGACATATGTTTGAGTATAACCTTTAGCTACGAGTCTGGCCTTATATCGATCCACAAACCCATCTGGGCGGTACTTTACAGTAAAGACCCAGCGACAACCGACAATAACAGCATCTGTGGGCGTTGAAACCAACTCCTAAGTTTCACGAGAAGCAAGAGCATCCATCTTCCCATCCATAACCTGCCTCCAGGCAGATACCAATAAAGTCTCGGTATAAGACCTGGGTATAGACTTCGAAGACAAAGATAGAGCAAATTAATGAAAAGTGGGGTTAAGGTGATCATAAGAAATGAATTCGAAATAGGATGATCAGTGCAAGACTGTTTACCTTTTCAAAGGTAATGAGAATATCAAGATCAGAGGGAGATGCTGATGGTTAAGGAAGAGGACTGTCTACTGGAGAGGGGTTAGCCGAAATTGGTCCGGAGGTAGGAATTTTGGGCGATGAAATCTGAAATCCCAAACTGGCTTTGATGCAAGTGGATCCGGAGTTTCTACTAGTGGTATTGGCGGAAAATAGTAGAAGTAGGTGTAGGCAACGCACAGACAATAAAGGAGATACCGTCTCAGATATAGTGACAGAAACCTGTGAAGAGAAATATGATATAGATTCAAAGAATGTAATATCAGTTGACACAAATACTTCCTGGTGGAGGGATTATAACACCGGTATCCTTTTTGTGTTCTACAATACCCAACAAAGACGCATTTTATGTAAAGCCAAAAACACAGGGAGCCATAGAGAATAGTGTTTTGTTAGGATAGAGACAAGAGAATGGAGTTTTTTATCAAGAACAGAAGAGGACATCCTATTAATCAAATGACAAACACTTAACAGGCATCAGACTATAAATATTTTGAAACAGTCATGAATCATCATGGTTCTAGCGACATTTAGAATATATTTATGTTTGCGTTCAGCAACTCTATTTTGTTGGGATGTATGAGAACAAAAGGTCTAATGAATAATCTCATTTTTGGATAAAAAATAGATACATCTTTTTTAACATACTCCAAGGCATTGTCAGTACGAAGCACACGAATTAAAATGAAAAACTGATTTTTTCATTAAAAGTTCAATCACACTGAAAATTTTTGACCTCTCTTTTAGAAGATACAACCAAGTCATGCAAGAGAAGTCATCAATAAAGAGCAGAAATATCTAAAACCTTTAACATAGGGCACACGACTAGGTCCTCAGACATAAAAATGGACTAACTCAAACGCAGAACTATTATGATTATTGACATGACTCTGAAAGATAGCATGATGATGCTTACCTAACTCACAAGACTCAACCTAAAGAAAAATAGAGGACTCAATAGAAATAACAGACTGAAACTTTTGCACTGAAGGATGATCCAAGCGCCAGTGCCAAAATAACAGGGGTCAGGCTGATCTGCAACCAAGCCAGTAGGGGTCACTTGATCGTTCAAATAGTATATGCCTTCTCGCTCATGCCCTGAACCAATCCTCTTCCCAGTCGACAGGTCCTGAAACACACAATGATAAGAGAAAAAGGTCATTTTGCAGTTATTATGTTTAGTAAACTGACTGATAGATAAGACACTAATAGGGAATCATGGAACATATAGGACATCAGTAAGTTTCAAGGATGGAGTAGCTTGAACTACCCCATTACCTAATATAGGTGAATGGATACCATCAGTAATTTTAACAGAGGGGTGGACACTAGACAAATTTAATGAAACAAACTTTTATTCAATACCTGTCATATGGGATGAGGTTCCTGAGTCTAATATTCAGAATTTTTAAGAGAGACAGTGTAGGCATGCATACCTAAAGTAGATGTATGAGTCGCTGAAAGATTGTTCTGAAAGTACTCTAGCTGGCAGAGTCTATCATACTCCTCCTGCGACAGTACAACCGTGGAAGAGCCAGGAATAGCGGATGAAGAGACCTGAGGATTACCACACGGGGCAGGAGGATTAGAATCAGATAGTTGTGCCAAGTCACCAAATTTCTCCCATCACTTTTCGTATATGTGATTACTGCGTCCACAATGCCTATATTGCCGGAGTCCTTTCTCATAGGCACTCTATATCCTCCATAAGAACCACGTCCACCTCCAACGAAGCCACATCCTCGTCCTCCAAAATCGCGGCCACGGCAACGGCCATAACCTCTGCCACGCCCAGAAACCATGAGAGACTGCTCAATAGATGGTGCAAAGGAAACATCAGCTCTGCACAACTCTCGAGAATGTGGCAATCAATGTGAGAATGTTGTCCCCTCTTAGTATCTGATCCCGCATCTGGGATCGTAGTGTGGGACTCAAGCCAGATAGAAACTTTGATACTGCTAGATCTTGACGATATCCTCTCAAAGTCATCGCATCAGTAATAGTAGGCTGATGCATCTCTAGCTTATCAATCAAACCCTTGAGTTCTCCATAGAACTCAGACACAGATCTATCTCCTTGTTTGAGATCAATAGTCCCTCATAGATTTCAAACACTCTCAGAGATTCTTCTCATTGTCATACATCACTTTCAATGTATCCTACGTCTCCTGAGCAGTAGTCAAAAACATGACACTACTACTAATTTTCTCTCTAGACTACTGAGAAGCCATGTCATTACAGAATAATCTCCTATAAACTAGGTCACATAAGTAGGATTTGTAGTAGCAGGTGGAGCTTGAAGGAAATGAGCCAATTTGTTTTGAGTGCTAATGAATATACAGAACGCCTGCACTCATAACAATAGTTAGATCCATTCAACTTCACTATAGTCCCCACATTGTCTTGAGAACAGAAGTCTCAACCATCAGAGAGATCATATTGGAGGAGGAACTTGTAGTCTCAGACATAGTATCCAGTTGGATAAATAACCAGAAATCAGTCAGTAAGAGAAACAAGTAACTTAGTTACCAGATAGTAGCATAGACAGCCAAATTAGCATCAAAAGAAATAATTTTTTAGTCAGATCAGACGTAAAAATCTGATTTTTGAGTAGTAAATAGATCAGATCTCCTCAGAGAAGTATTGTAGAGCATCTAAATAGCCATATCATATGTAAAAATTTGATTTTTTAGTAATAAACAGATCATATCTTCCCAGAGAAGTATTGTAGAGCATTTAAATAGCCAGATTAGATGTAAAAAATCTGAATTTTTAACAAAAAAACAGATCATATCTCACCAGAGAAGTCTTGCAGGACTTCTTTTCTTGCTAGAGGGCTTCGGCAGACCTATACGTACGAGAGGGGGCGACGGCTTGGAGGGGGAGCTTTAGGAGAGGGAGGGGAAGGAGGGGACGGCGGTTGAGGAAAGGGGAGTTATTTTGAGGAAAGCAAGAGAAGAAGAGGGTGAATTTTAAGGTTAGGTTTCTTTTGCTCTTATACAATGTAGAGAAATAGGAACCCTCAAAATGATGATTTTATTCATAAAAGAAGAGATATATATAGAAACCAAGGTATAAGGAGGGTATATGAGTAACAACCCAATAACTCAATACTAAAAACCCAACTTAACAGTATGGATGCTGAAATCAAAAGCTATGTTTCTCATATAAGGGGACATATCAATAGCTATGATGGAAAGGTTTATATCTAAAAGAATAATTTTGTTTAAATATATTGAGTTTACATGAAAATAATATTTACTTCAAGGTGTAATGAAAAATTTTCTTCTCATGTCCAAATTGTAGTTTTTATTGGGGCTCCATATTGTTACAATGAATAGACAAGACCCAGATGCATATGTAATAAGTGTGTCCAATTAATTTGCTTGCTTTAAAATAATATGTCCATGTTCTATTGAAATTATTAACAATGATATGTGTAGATGCAAAATGTTCAATGAGACAGATATTATTTAATTTAAAGGAATATATAGATAGATAGACTTTTGTCATTCCAGAACGATTCAAGGTTGAATCCTTCCCACTCAAATACTAACCTACGACATCGAGTTCAAGAACTATTCCGTTGAAGTTGATCTATATTATTTCAAGTAACTAAAAATCAAAAATCATGTATTTTAAATCCTTTTTGCCCACCCATCAAGTAGCGCAAAATGGACAATCGAAAATAGCATACTGCTTAGATCAACATCTTTAGACATACAATTCTCGATCTGACCATTTCATCATAATCTAAACAATTAAAAAAAACCCAATAAACCAATTTTTGTTAGATTTCAAATATTCTACACCGTTAAACTAACCAACTCACTATTTCGGCCGTCCATTTTGCACCTACTTGATGGATGGGCAAAAGTATTCAAAATACATGATTTTTTATTTTTAATTACTTGAAATAATATAGATCAACTTTAACGGAGTGAATCTTGCATTTAGATGTCGTAGGGTGTATTTGAGTAACAAGGATGCGGCCTCAAATCCTTCCGGAATGACACAAGTCTCTCTCTCTGTGTGTGTGTGTGTGTGTGTTGAGAGAGAGACTGAGAGAGATCAGAACTCCTCTCCTCTCAATCCAAAACATCCCTCCCATCAGTGTTGTCGATCACAGTGATGTTGCTACTCTCCATCGATCACATCACTTCAATCTCAAGCCCTACCCAATGATGATTATCAATACAGATCAACACTAGCTTTAATATTCGATCACATCTCAACCAACATGCAACTTTGACCACTAGTATTTCAGTCTTCCTTGCTCTCAGCAGTATTTCATACCAAATTTTGACTTCTTCTGTAATCCCTAAGCCTCCAATCCTTCTTTGAGACCATCTCTCCTAATTTGCGGTCATGGAATTGGTTTTTTTTTCTAGAGGAATGGGCATGGAATTGTCAACTTTTCACAATGATGACAATGAAGATGATGATGTTCTTCCGGTCCTCTGCTTGACAAGGTTATTATTTTAGTGTTATATGGAAATTTTGGATTTTTTTGAAGAAGAAATTATGAAATTAAGATTTACTATTTATTTGAATTGGAGCTCCAAGTGTTTGGGTGTTAAGAGATAATTAATTGATTTTAATAATAAGTCAATTTGAGATATAAAGTTTAGGATCAAGTTTGGATTTTTTTTTTTTTTTGTTTAATGAAAGTTCCTAATGTGGATACTAGCTTATTGAAAGTTTGATCAATCCTTTTTCATTTTTTTAATCTTTTTGAAATATTTTCATTTAAATTTATATGAAAATTTCTGAGGAGACCGTCCCAAATATGAGCTCCTTATTGACTTCTCTTTAAATTATGTTTGATTGGATTCACTTCCTGTAGCTGCCCAATTATTTTTGTTTATTCTGGCCCAAAGTGTTAACTGCAAAACCTATAATATGCATTGGGCCTTAGACCAAACCAAACTGAACAGAACCGAGAAATTTGGTTCTGTTCCAATGGGTTGTGACCATGGTTCAGTTTGGTTTGGTTCTAATTTCAGCTTTGATTCTACAAAGAACATGTAAAACCAGGTTCTGCAAAGAACCTGTAAAACCAAACAAATAGTCTGCCCGACTTCTTGCTTAACTCACGAGTTCCAGTAGGTGTGACAAGTGGGGATGAAGTCAATTATCTAATATCCCATTGTCAAAAATGGTTTTCAAGCCCAATGCATTCGAAGATTCTAGATACTGTGCTACTATCATGGGAGAATGGAATTTTCAGTCAACCATCATCAAAGAATTGATACAAAGTTGAAGATAAAAGCGTTAAGAGCTGATAACCATTCTGCAGTAGTTATTGCCATCATGTCATCAATAACCAATTTATCACTTGATACTATTACCTTCCACGGGGGGAGTCCTTACCAATGCTCCCAGTTATCATACTTTCTTCTACTATTAAGAATGTTAGAAGTTGGATGCAATTGGAGCTATTTTAGTTAGATCTGCCCAGTTAAATAAATCCCTCCTCACAGATAAATAATATTAGACCAAGACTTTGTAAAAACAAATAGTTACCTCACGAACAACAGATCCATCAAGTGAACCGCGAATCATTTTATGTACACCTTTCTCCCCAGATAGGTAGCCAAAAACAAATTCCTTTTCAAACTCCAAAGTTGCTGACTTGATACCACCTTCCCTGGAAGAGGAAGAATGTCTTGCAATGATCCTTCCCTCACAACCATGCTTTTTGGACCATCTGGTATACATTTTCAGAAGGCTTTCTGCCCAGATCTGGAAATAACAGGTCAAAATAAATAGTGAAAGGCTTCACTGTTAATAGAAGAACAAACTAACTATTAGCACTGATCAAGCATTCAAATGTCTAATCACCTTTCAGGAAAAAGGGAAAAGAAAACTCTTGCAACCATCTTTACATTCAACAACTATATGGAGCACCAAAATACCTTCTTTACAGAAAACATGTTATTGTCAGTTCGGGAATCTGAATAAGATGTGCTAATCTATATCGTTAAAGGAATTATAATTGTTTTCAGCACATACATTTGATGAATGTTGACAATGTGGAGCGTAAACACTTCCAAGCACAGTTATCAACCATAAATGAATGATATATAACTCTAGAAACAGTAGTACAACCATGAGCCTTTTTCTCTAGATATCCATCGCAGTCAACATGATCAGAAGCAAATTTGAGCCAAAGCAGTGGGCTAACACTACATCTAAGCATTTGATAAGTAGAAAAGATAACCAAAAAACAAGCACAAAATAGAGTATGAATTTTGCAGGTAATGACAATAATATTATGTTTGTAGCTATGATAATTTGACTTATAGACTAAACTAGTTCTAGTTGATTGGCGAACAAACTGCACACAGCAGCATAAATTTTGTTTGGCAATGAAACTTTAGTATTATGCTTGTATAAAAAATAGCTACAATAACATAACTTAAAAATTAAATCTAGTTGATTGCCAAAACAACCTGCCCACAGATTAGAGAAATGGTTCATCAGCAGGTAAGCTGGACTAGATATCAAGACATGAAATTCTCAGTAAAAAAAGGCAGAAGCCATGTGCTTCAAAGACTGATCACATGGACATGGACAATAAGGAGGTGCGAATTTGAAATTGAAACATCCAGAAGTAGGGTCACCCAGTGTATTGCAGCTAATTTTCACACAGAAACCCACCCACCCATCCACAACACAGCCAAAAATAAATAAAAATAAAATAATACGCATCAAAGAAATATCCCAAACATGAAAAAGCGCGCGCACTAAGAACGATTACATGGGGGTCATTGGTGCAGAAGGGAAGGCGAACTTGAAAATGACACATCCAGAATTTTGATCTGTATGGGTCACCCAGTGGATTGCAGCTAAAAATAAATAAATAAATAAAATGCATTAAAGACAAACATGAACGAATACACGCGCGTGTCTGTGCACACACACAAAGATACTAAAAGAAGTTGACTTGTTATTTTGGGAGGTTAAGGGAGTAGCATATGCGTACATGTGTTAGAGCACTAGCCAGTGAATGTCTATAACAAGTCACCCATTCACCATTCAACACGAAAGGATAGATCTCAATCATAATATAAATTGAATGAAAAGATGGATACTATCTGGTCGCATCGCTGAAGTTGAAGAGAATTTTAAAAGATGGCATCATGGCAAGCTATCCTTTAGGTTTAGATGGTTAGCCAATCAGGAAACACCATGTCCAAGCAAAGAGTGTAGTTGAAATGAGAATGTTTTCATAGATGAGCAGCCAGACTATAAAAGATAGGAAAGGAATGGTGCGCTGGTAAGAAGTTAAGGATAGCTTCAGTTGGAGATAAGATGAGGGATAATCATCTGAGATGGTTTGGATATGTGTAACATAGGTTAGATGACTGGTGCAGTCACATTTAATAGGATTTTACTCGAGGGAACTGCTACAACAAGCTCTGAAAAAGAACTTGGATTGGAATGTAACCTTGAATGGAGAAAACTATTACCAGAAAAATGTGGAGAATGGCTGTGTTGTTGCTGATTGTCATGGATCATTTATATATTAGTTTGACCAGTATCGGAACTTTCTATGCAACAGAAAAAGCTAGAACTTGTTGGCATTCAATCTAAAGAGCATGGTTCGAAATCTCGGATTGGAATCAGAATCGGCTGGCAATTTTATGTATAAGAATTGACCATTTTGTTTCGGTGACTGCAGTTTCGGTCAAAAGAATTTTAAAAAGTAATTAAAAATGTTAAAAAAATTATTCGGATAATTAATAGCATTTTGATATTTTTTAAAATAATTAATGGATTCGAATAACATTTGGACAAAACATTACAATAAAAAGCAATTGGTGCAAAAACAAATTAATAGGATATTTACAAAGACATTACAATAACAACTAATCTAACAAACTAATTATATTATACTTAATTATATTCATGACAACCATTTTCTAACTATTTTCTAACATTTTCTACCTTTTCCTAAATTAATTAGTTTATTATATTCATGGTAGCCATTTTGTAACAAAAATTTAACAATTTTTCCTATTTTTCCTAACAAAGTAAGTTTAAGAAATGGATCTAAAAACTAATTACATTCTACTTAATTATATTCGTGACATTCATTTTCAAACATTTTCTGAATAAATTAATTACTTATATCAAAAACAATAAATTATTGCTAATTTTCTAACTATTTTTTAACATTCTCTCTATCAAATAAAGTTTTAAAAATAATTACTCTAACAAATTATTCTCCCGATTAGTTACTAATTTTGACTTTTCCCTCAAAGTTCTCTTTTAGGGATGGTTGGCAAGGGAGAGGAGTGTTTATATCTTTAGCAAGAGTAAGCATACGATTCTCTCGGGCTCAGGAATAATCATTATATCCATGAGGTACCAAAAGCGAAGTAAGATTTGACACCACTACTTTGTGGTGTCGGATTAAGCGACTGATGGAACCCATGCAAGAGTGTGAAGTCGCTCTTGCCTAATCAAATTTTTAAGTTGCAAAATTAGAAAGATATTGCTGAATTTGCTGCAGTTTGGCAATATGTGTTGGAATCTACTGTACAGCCGGAATTGGCTGATTTCGATTAAATACCACCGATTCTATATTGTTGTCGGGCAATTCCAATACGAATCGGCTGATTCGTATAGGAATAGGGTGATTCTTCGAACCATGCTAAAGAGTAATATTTATTTACATGCAGGTATTACAATTCATTGAATCTCATTGAGTGAAATTTCAAATTGTAATTGACATCTAGTGAACGAAACAGGAAAGTGAAAAGTGTTAGTACAAAAGGAGTCTAAATCATTCCGGAAGTATGCAAGTTTATATCTCTGCAATCACTGCATAAAAATTATTTATCTTTATAGAAAATTTGGAAACTAGAGAGTAATATATTCTTAATTTTGTCAAGGAACATATCCAACCACACTTACATGGAGTACAAAATTAATATCATTAGCATAATTTGGTAAAGAAAAAAAAAACTTGTATTCTCAACATCTAAAATAAATCAATCACGGAAAAAAGCTCACTTAATATGGGCATTCAGACATCACATGCCAACTGGCCAAACTAACATATACGTGAAACATACTTCAATGCAGAACATTCATAAGTTACTTCTTGTTTTCATTCTAAGAGTTAGATAAGCCCCTTAGTAAGAGGTTGCTAGGTTGCTACTCCATCTCGGAAGTATGTGACAGCACTTATTGTTTGAAAGACATCGTTGGCTTCCCACTATACACATGCTGGAGGTGGGTATTAGTGCCCCACTTAGCAACTAAAGAAGAAATCTTATTTCTTTTACTTTTCAAAAGTATTGCTCTCTAAACTTTAATTTGTAGTTAAATGTTAAACCTCAGAGGTGATGCCTTCTGGTCCAGCTGTGATAATCAGGCAGGCCCCCTCATCATCAAATGGACCAGTGAGAAGTTTTGACATCTCATAACGATCCAAGAACTTGGTAACATCCACAGAAGCTTTGTAGGCTTGCTTGAAAAGCTGATCATTTATGATATCCATCTCTGTTAACTGGGATATCAGTTTTGCTTCTTCTGCCTGTAAACAGGAGAGGAATTTATAAAATTGAATTAGGAGGCGACTGTACACACGTTAGAAACAGATATAGAATTATTCAATTTGGCCAGAAGTAATTTCAAACAGAAAACTTTAAAGTGAAGTTATATGAGATATAACTACTAACTGTATTAAGCCTATTAGTAAATAAAAATATCTAACAAAAGCTAAATGAATAAAGGAAGACAATAAACACAACTTTTGACAGAGTTCCAACAGCAATAAAAGAAGAATTGTGTTTGTGAGAGATGAGACCAATGGGGTACTGTATAGTCTGTCTATCAGATATCAAGTCCAAAGAAATTTCAGTTAGTATAGAAAATCTCAAGAGCATACACTGACCCAGGATCAAAGTTGTTAGTCAAATATAGTGCTCTGTTAACAAAACAAGTCACATAAATCCTCAAATAAATATTTTTGAACACTGAGAAATTACCATTTGTGAAATTCCAGTAATAACAAGCTAATTATTTTGCTGAACTCACATTATACTAGTCTGTCTAGCAAAGCACCTTATATCGAAGGTCTTTGAGTTCATTGACCACTTTGATGGCATTAGCTAAGGCACCGAGCGATTCATTTGATCTAGCTAGGTCATCCCACAGGTTGTACTGCGTAAGAATTTCTTCTTGCTCGATTCGTTTTGCTTCTTCTGCTTCCAATGCTAAGGGTGCTGTCATTTCGGCACGACTAACTGCATCTTCAATCTTCTTTTTTAGGGAGAACAAACCTGGTTGAATAAAGATTGGAAAGAGAGTAACTTTCAGGTCTAAAAAGAAATAGTATACTTCGAATGTCAAAGTACTAAAAGTTGAGAGTGGAAAAAGAGGTAGACATCAGCAAGAATTCTCAGCAGACGTCATCCCAATTATTATAGCCAATAAACCTCTTTGCCCATACTGTTTTCCCTTTTTTGCTCTCTGGCCCCTACTCGTCTCAAAGGAAGGAGGAGAAGGGATGAGGGATTACTTCAGCAAGAACAAAGGCTTATATGTCTCTCAAAATGTCATGGTCAATTTGGGTGGCGTTGTGGTTTTATATTGCATAGAGAAGACTCAGTTCAGCAATTTGCAGTATATATTCTTCAAGCATAACTACCATGTTCAGTTTAACGATAGTCGTTCTACGGTAAATGTTTTCTTCGTTACTTCAAAATCTATGACCTGGCATATTATTTTACCATCTTTTTTTGTAGAAACCCAAATTGAAAATTAATGACAATGCAAATAAAAAATTACATATTTAGGATTTTGGGCTACTTTTGCAAATTTAATTGTTATGTGATTCAAGTGCAATGTGGGAATCATCCCCCACAAGCCTCTCCAATAGGGGTGAGCACCGAATCGGAAAAATTGAAAAAACCAACCGAACCGACTGAATTCAATCAGTTCAGCTGGGTTTGAGGAGATATTCGGTTCGGTTTCGGTTCCACAAAATGTTGATAACGGTAAACTGAATTGCCTGAACTGTTATTACCCACTCCCCAACCTCTGTCTCTCCCCTCGTAATTTCCCCCAAATCCAAGCCCCATTTCATTCACACCCTCAACTAAACCCAACCCCTTTTCATCCTCAACCAGTATGAGGCGCAACAATGAGCAGCCTTGGTCCCGACCTCCGAATCGGCGAGCAACTCCTCTGAATCGACGAGCAGGCTCCAATCCATCTCGGCGAGCAGCTCCTCCATTTGACGAGAACAGTGAGGAGCACGACAAGGTCGACTCAATAGCTCCTTGAGACATCTTTCTCGCGTGATTCTTCGATTTGAGCATGTGTGAAATGAGGTTGAAATTGTTCTTTTTCATCTTGATCTGATCGAATCTTGTAGGTGTTTTGATCCCTTCTTGAATATAGCAAAGATTGCATTTTGGTCTTTGCGGGAATATTTTGTTTTTTTTTTTTTTTTTTGTTTACGTGATGTTGCGAACCCCTTGACGGTGGAGGAGGTCTACCCGTCGTCCTCCGACAATGTGTCAAGCTATCAAGCAGACAGCAGACGATCAAGATCAGCCTGCGGTCCAGATCCAAGGACGAGATCCTTGAGCTGAGGAAGAGGCTCTCCGGTGAGCTTGAGCAGGTTCGAGTCTCAAAAACCGACATTAGAAATCGAACCGAAATTTTCGGTTTGGTTTCGGTTCGGTTCGTGTTTTAATTCGGTGTGATTCGGTTCGAATTTTTTTTTTTTACCAAAACTGAACTGAAGCGCCCGATGCACACCCCTACTCTACAAGCCTATAACTAGAGCCCCAAGGCAGCCCTTCCCCTCACACCAAAGATAGAGAGAGTGAGAGGAGAGTGGAAGAAGATAAGGAAGAGCCTTATTAAGATAATCTTCTACCTTTTTCTTTAATTTAAATTTTTGGTTAATGTATAAGAACTAGGATAAATCTTATTTCAACCATACATGTCTCTAAAAAATCTTTCTAAAAAAACGGTTTTTCGGCGATCACTAGCGTAGCCGTCGGCTACCGAAGTTGGCTGTCGGACGCCAGGGATGACCGTTGGTCGCCAGCTCTCGCAGTTGCGGTAGCCGCGGGAGGGTTGGCCCCTACAACCGCCCAAACCCAATAAACAAAGGGTTTGGGTGTTGTTACTGATGGAGGTGAAAAGTGGAAGATAGGGAAAATTTCTTTCAACCCCTTAATTGTGTAAAACATTATTTTTAAGCCAAATTTCACTCTAGAAATTGCCATTAATCCCCTGGACCCACCTGATTTATTGTAGTTTTGCTAAATAACCTCTTAGATGTGTATATGTGCAGATCCAGCCCCAGATCATATCGGATCAGTGTTTTAACATTTGCAGAAAGACCCCTAGCTTTCTACAATTTACATAAAGGCCCTTTCTTACTCTAAACTTGTTCTAAAAATTTCTTTAAAAATATATATAAATATATAAAAATAATAGACTATTTAAAATGTATTTAGAGTAATTATAGATGGATTTATGGCCTAAATAGCTAGATTTGACTTGTTAGGAGGCAAAGACTTCAAGCAATGATGGGAATCCACCATTTATTATAAGGATCTTTCATAGGAGTTGAAGGTCATCTTGGGACCGCGGTTAAGGCTTGTGATCAAGTTCTTTTGGTAAGTGATATACTCCTGATATGAAGTTTATGAATTTTACATACACACACACACATATTATGTATGTTAGAAGTTCAAATGCATTTTGTACATGGAGACATCTATGCATATTTGTAGCATGTACTTATTGATTCATGTTGAATAATTATTGTTGTGCATCTTGGAATAGTCCATCGCATATAATTTATGAATAAGCGACATGCATGTTGAGAATTGATTATCTATGAAAATGATACACGTGCATGGAATGTTGGTTCATTGGACACGGTTCATATAATATCCCTAATGTATAATACATGATTTAATATGTATAATAATATTTTAACATGTATATATGTTTATATTAAGAGTTATTATTATTTTACGTGAGTTTTGATAACTAATTGTTATATATTTCTATTGTTATCAGTAATTATTTTAAATAGATTTAATATGTAGTTGTTATTGACTACTATTAATGTTAGTATTATTATTATTATTAGTATTGTTATTATTATTGTGGTTGTTATTATTATTGTTATTGTTAATAATATTATTAATATAATTGTTAATTATTACTATCATTAATATTATTATTGATTACTATTATTAATAATAGTTGTTATTATTCTTATTATTATTATCATGATTATTATTCATCATTATTTTACTGACATGTTATATGCTAATGTATTCTCTCATTCTCTTTTGAACCTATAACCCATTATGATTATACCAAACCCATTGGCCCTTGAACTCAAACATGTTACCCAATATCCAAACCCACAACCCAACTCCCCATAATCCTATCTACCAAATTCTAATCATAACTAACAAATCCTAATCCTAACAACCCAATCCTAATCCCAACCAAATCCTGATCTTACTATTCTTTCTTCTTTTCCTCCTTGAACAACCACTCACCTCGTTCACGTGCATCAGTCAAACTCATGCTCCCTCTCTGGCGAGCTCCGCGGCCTCCGCCATAGCCGAACACCAACCCATCTCCTCTCCGTTGTCGAGCCACGACAATCGTCGGACTCTCTCGACAGCCCGGAGCTCTCCTCCATCCATCGTGAGAACCCCTCCATGGCATGCACAACCCACAGGGGCACCACCCACGGCCACCTCTTCCACCAATGCAACACATCCATACCTCAGGCCATCTCCTTCAACCTCCTCCGTGAGCAGCCCCCTCTGCATCTCTCCTCCGCATGCCCCAGATTCGCCACGACAACCTCTCTGGTGAACCGAGGCAATACCTCATGCAGCTCTCTACCCTTTGCGCCACCATCTACTCCGGTGAGACTAAAACCAGCCCGAGCACCCCCAACCGAGCCTCCCATGTCACCGTCCAAGTTCTTCCTCTAAACTCCGCCGAAGGCAGCCCCACGGCCTCTCACCTCGTCGCCAGAACTCCGTCGTGCCCTCCCCCGCGCCTCATTGCTGTGAGGAGTGTCTCCTCCCCCTTCCTCTCTTTCCATCTCTCTCTCTAATTATATGTTGTTATTTTTTTGTGTCATGTGTTGATGTGCGTGTGTGTGTATTAGTGTGATGCGTATGTATTGTGCGTGGTTGGTTAGTTGATGTGTGTTCCATGCATGCGTAATCTGTGTATACGTGTGCATGTATGTTGTATGTGTGTACGTATGTGTGTTTATGTATAATTATGTATACGTGTATTGTGTATGTATATATATATATTTGTATATATGGGTGTACACGTATCTGTATATGTGTGTTACAATTGTGTGATCCGAACTCGATAACAGGAAAATTCGGACCCGTGTTCGCTGTAGACCGATACAATGGCGATTCGAAGACCGACCCACGAGATGATTCGGAGATCTAAACCAGTTCGTGCAGTGAAGACTATACAGCGATTCAGGCCCAAAACCGCATCATTTCATGTGAGTGTTTGCTCTTATATTATTTCCTTATTTATCATTGTCAGTAGTATTTATATGTTACTTGTATCATTTCATGTGACCAACTAATTTATTTTACAGTATGATTATGTGTATCATTTCATGAGATATCAGTGAGCGTCCACTTTAATTATGTAGTTGATATGAGCGTTTATAGGCGTCATCTCATGTGTTAGTAGTTCATTGTTGTTGGCTTAGGTCTATTATTGATACATCTTAGACAGTGACTTAATTCGATCTATTGATTAGCTGGCCTAGTTCGTATTTAAGGACAGATAGCATATTTTATGCATAGTGTTTATCGGCAAATGTTGTTGATTATTCCGACCGAAACTCTTTTGGATATGGAGGATAGGTAGATGTGACATTACTTTATCGATAGACTGATTTACTGATATACAGATTGATATGGACTTAGTTAGAGTTGGAGTTGACCTGAGATTTATATTCTTTACATTGGATCTTGATCAGTATATAGATGAGATTCATTTTCTTAGATTATCATCACGTGTTGTGCGTATATTTTACCTTTGATACCGATGTATAATATGATCTTGGTTTTAGATTATTAAAACAAGAATTTTCGGGTTTACCCTGATTACATTAATTAAGTATTGATGATCTTATTGACGTTGGATATTAGATGTAGAGATGATTTAGATTTCATATTAATTGAGAACGTTACACTCTTTAGTTATGATCTTGGTCATGATTGGATAAGTCTGATCTTGAGGATGTTCATTCTTCATTTGTGATTTCGGTATCTGTTGACTTAATTGGTCTCGAGGATATATCATGTGCTTCATGTTTGGTTATTGATTACTTCAGTTATTCAGTTATAGAGATAGAGTTATTGTGGGAGTAATTTCATTAATATCAATATTCATATTATATATTCAGAGTTTGATAGCAGTTATTTTTTATCTCAGTTATTAGTGACCTAGAGGATTAGAGTATATTGGTAACAATGAAAGAACTGATTAATTATTTATTGGACTGGTGGTTTACAGTGTCGGATATTCTGACACAGACTTAGTGTTTGATTTCAAGGTGACTATTAAGAGTATAGGTTGATGAATCAGTTACTAATATCTCTTCGTACTAATGGATGAGATTTTGATCAATTCTAGATGGGACTGTATAGTAAGGAACTGGTGTTCAGACATGTTACTGCATCATTTCATGTTACCGAAATCACTGAAAAAATATTTTAAACTGTAACACCGTGTACAGTCCTATTGTTCATCTTATACACGATTACTGATATTGTTTACTGCTCTTATTACTGTTCACCGTATATACGATTATTGTTTACTGATATATTGTACTGTTACTGTATCGTCCCAGTATTCTAGGTAACATGGATATTGATTGTTATAACTGAATTAAATAATAATGTAAATGGACAACTTACACCGAGATTGAGAAAATTGACGAAGGAAATAGCGTATGTATTTTGGGTAAACCTGGGATACATGTGCGCAACCGAGATAGGGTTCCACTGCAGGGTTCCCGAGAATGACTGACATCCCATATTGTTATTGTTATACTGCTACTATAGTACCTGGTGACATGGCCTGGTTCAGCGCCAGACGTCTGCGCCATGATCCTGGGTATGTACGGAACCCACTAAAGTATGGATAATGCCTCCCTCTATCAGTTTTAATAACTTAGGATTTTGATTGACATGTGTGGTAAGCGCAGTATGGTATGCGTTTACTTCATGTGACAATTGGTGTTCGCTGACATAATAAATAAGAATGAACTGTCCAGAATGTATTGTGACTGATTGTGTTCGCCTAATACATGTATGCTATGTTGGAAACCCGACGGTACACATGACCTGATTGTACACCGGACTCTAGTACTGACTGTTTTTATTTCTGTTCATATATGTTATTGCGTTATTGATAATTTGATTGTTTTATTATCATATTGTAATTCATCACATTATATGGACGTGCACCTTCCCCTTTATTTTTACACACTCATTGATAGTTCTGACTATCTGGATTTACACATCCAAATCTATGGATGTCATCTTAAGAATTAGGTATTTTAGAGAGGACCACAGGTGTTATGAGGAGCCTTGAGTTCTCTTTATTCGATTACTAGCATTCTTACTTTTTTTTATTCCGTCATTTCCTTGATTTCTGATATATTGGACTCATTGCTTGTTTTATATCTTTGTTCATCTGCTATCATGTGTAAAAATTTATATGCCGTATTGCAGTGATGTTGATTCTTCATAATGATTTTATAGCTTGCTCAGGTTATTTTAGGTTTAACGTGTATACGTGGGTATTTTCCTCCTGTATATACGTCGCTGACTCTCGTCGTGACTCTTTTTCCATGTATTTTGGGAAACAAAGCGTGACAGAATTTTTTTGGTATCAGAGCTAGGTTCGAAATAAGGAGGACCTAGTTCATGCCTGTGACCTAAGACAAGTTATATGTGCACTGCAATAAACATATACTATTCACACGATGATATCGAGTCCACTTGAAAATTGAATGTCCTCTCTTTGAAAATTCATCTCCTTGATACTTTGACATTCTCGATTCCTATATTTTCACCAATTCTAACATTTTCAAGTAATCTGATATTTTTCTTGAATCTAGTTTTCCATTTCGATTCATTTTCCTGATTATTACTCTTGAGACTGGTTATTTTATTTTGAAGCTGGTAGCAGAGATCAGAGCGCGCAGCGGAAGTGTGGTGGAACCATAATGCAGTGAGAAGCAGCGTGGGAGCTTTATCTTCTCACTTAACTTGATTTTTATCATTCCCTACTTTATTGAAATTTTGAGGACGAAAGTTTTATGAGATGGTTAGAATGTAATATCTCTAATGTATAATACATGATTTAATATGTCTAATAATATTTTAACATGTATATATAATTTGTATTAAGAGTTATTATTATTTTACATGGGTTTTGATAATTAATTGTTATAGATTTCTATTGTTATTAGTAATTATTTAAATAATTATTAATATGTAGTTGTTATTGACTACTATTAATGTTAGTATTATTATTACTATTATTAGTATTGTTATTATTATTGTGGTTGTTATTGTTATTGTTATTGTTAATAATTATTATTAATATAATTGTTAATTATTACTATGATTAATATTATTATTAATTACTATTATTAATAATAGTTGTTATTATTCTTACTATTATTATTATCATGGTTATTATTCATCATTATTTTGTTGACCTGTTATAATCAAATATATTCTCTCATTCTCTTTTGAACTCATAACCCATTATGATTGTACCAAACCCATTGGCCCTTGAACTCAAACCCGTTACCCAATATCCAAACCCACAACCCAACTCCCCATAATCTTATCTACCAAATCCTTATCATAACTAACAAATCCTAATCCTAACAACCCAATCCTAATCCCAACCAAATCTTAATCTTTCTGTTCTTTCTTCTTTTCCTTCTTGCACAGCCACTCATCTTTTTCACGTGCAGTAGTCAAACTCATGCTCCCTCTCCGGCGAGCTCTGCAGCCTCCGCCATGGCCGAACCCCAACCCATCTCCTCTTTGTTGCCAAACCGTGACAATCGCGGCCACTCTTGGCAACCCGGAGCTCTCCTCCATCCACCGTGAGAACCCCTCCATGACATGCACAACCCACGGGCACCACGCACGACCACCTCTTCCACCAATGCAATATATCCATACCTCAGCCTATCTCCTTCAACCTCCTCCATGAGCAGCCCCGCCGCATCTTTCCTCCGCGTGCCCCAGATCCGCCACGACAATCTCTCCGATAAACCGCAGCAATACCTCATGTAGCTCTCTACTCTTTGCGCCACCATCTCCTCTGGCAAGACCAAAACCAGCCCGAGCACCCCCAACCAAGCCTCCAATGTTGTCGTCCAAGTTCTTCCTCCGAACTCCGCCGAAGGCAGCCCCGGGGCCTCTCACTTCGTCGCCAAAACTCCGTTGTGCCCTCCCCCGCACCCCATGGCCGTGAGTGTCTCCTCCCCCTTCCTCTCTTTCTATCTCTCTCTCTTTAATTATATGTTGTTTTTTTCTATGTTATGTGTTAATGTGTGTGTATTAGTGTGTTGCGTGAGTATGTATTATGTGTGATTGGCTTGTTGATGTGTGTTCTATGCATGCGTAATGTGTGTATACGTGCGCATGTATGTTGTGTGTGTTTGTGTATAATTATGTATACGTGTATTGTGTGTGTATATATATATATATTTGTATATAGGTGTGTACACGTGTATGTATGTATGAGTGTTACATTGTGCGATCCGAACTCGGTAACATGAGAATTCAGACCCATGTTCACTGTGGACCGATACACTGGCGACTCGAAGACCGACCCACGAGATGATCTGAAAATTCAAGTCAGTTCGTGTAGTGAAGACTAGACGACGATTCGGGACCAAAATCGCATCATTTCATGTGAGTGTTTGATCTTGTATTATTTTCTTATTTATCGTTGTCAGTAGTATTTATATGTTACCTGTATCATTTCATGTAACCATCTGATTTATTTTACCAGTATGATTATTCGTATCATTTCATGAGACATCAGTGAGTGTCTACTTTAATTATGTAGTTGATATGAGCGTTTATCGGCATCATTTCATGTGTTAGTAGTTCGTCGTTGTTGGCTTAGGCCTAGTATCGATACATCTTAGACAATGACTTGATTCGATCTATTAATTGGTTGGCCAAGTTCGTGTGAGGATAGATAACATATTTTATGTATAATGTTTATCGGCAATTGTTGATAATTATTCTGACCGGAACTCTTTTGGATATTGAGGACAGGTAGATGTGACATTGCTTTATCGATAGACTGATTTACTGATACACGAATTGATATAGACTTAGTTAGAGTTAGAGTTGACCTGAAATTTATATTCTTTACATTAGATCTTAACCAGTATATAGATGAGATTGATTTTGTTAGATTGTGCGTATATTTTACCTTTGATACTGATGTGTAATATAATCTTGGTTTTGAATTATTAAAACAAGGATTTTCAGATTTACCCTGATTACATTAATTGAGTATTGATAATCTTATTGATCGAGAACGTTACACTCTTTAGTTATGATCTTGATCATGGTTGGATAACACTGATCTTGAGGATGTTCATTCTTCATTTGTGATTTCGGTATCTATTGACCTAGTTGGTCTGAAGATATCTCATGTTCTTCATGTTTGGTTATTAATTACTTCAGTTATTCAGTTATAAAAATAGAGGTATTGTAGGAGTGATTTCATTGATATCGATAATCATATTATATATTCAAAATTTGATAGTAGTTATTGTTTGATCTCAGTTATTAATGACCTAAAGGATTAGAGTAGATTGGTAGGGATGAGAAAACTGATTAACTGTTTAATGGACTGGTGGTTTACCATATCAGATATTCTGACACGGACTTAGTGTTTGATGTTCACGATGACTATTGAGACTATAAGTTGATGGATCAGTTATTAATATCTCTCAGTACTGAAGGATGAGATTTTGATAAATTCTAGATGGGACTGTATAGTAAGAAAATAGTGTTCAGACATGTTACTATATCATTTCATGTTACCGAAATCACTGAAAAAGTATTGTTAGACCATAACACCATGTACAGTCCTATTGTTTATCGTATACATGGTTACTGATACTGTTTATTGTTCTTGTTACTGTTTACCGTGTATATGATTATTGTTTACTGATATATTGTATTGTTACTATTATTGTATCGTCTCAGTATTCTAGGTAACATGGATATTGATTGTTATGACTGAATTAAATAATAATTTAATGGACAACTTATACCGGGATTGGGAAAATTGACGGAGGAGACAGCGTATGTATTTTGGGTGGACTTAGGTACAGGTGCGCAATCGAGATAGGGTTCCACTGCAGGGTTCTCGGGGATGACTGACATCCCATGCTATTACTATTATAGTGTTGTTGTAGTATCTGGCGGTACGGCCTGGTTCAGCGTGCGTCTGCGTCGTGGTCCTGGGTATGTACGGGACCCACCTAAAGAATAGATAATGTTTCCCTCTATCAGTTTCAATAACTTAGGACTTTGATTGACACGTGTGGTAGGCGTAATATGGGATGCGTCTACTGCGTGTGGCAATTGGTGTTCGTTGATATAATAAATAAGAATGAACTGTCCAGAAAGTACTGTGACTGATTGTGTTCGCCTGATACATGTATGCTATGTTGGACATCTGATGGTACACATGAACTGATTGTACACTGGACTCTAGTACTGACTGCCTTTATTATTGTTCATATATGTTATTGCGTTATTGATGATCTGATTGTTTTATTATCATATTATATTCACCACATTATATGCACGTGCACCTTTTCCTTTATTTTTACACACTCATTGGGAGTTCTGACACCCCGAATTTGCACATCCAGGCTTATGTATGTTATCTTGCTGATCAGGTATTTTGGAGAGAACCACATGTGTTACGAGGAGCCTTTAGTTCTCTCTATTCGATTATTGGTATTCATACTCTCTTTATTTCGTAATTTCCTTGATTTCCAATATATTGGACTCATTGCTTGTTTTATATCTTTATTCATCTGCTATCATGTGTAGAAATTTATATGCCATATTGTAGTAACGCTGATTCTTCATAATGATTTTATAGTTTGCTCAGGTTACTTTAAGTTTAGCGTGTATACGTGGGGTATTTTCCTCGCGTATATACGTCGTCGCCGCTTGTCGCGACTCCGTTTCCTTATATTTTGGGAAGCGGGGCGTGACGGTTCATGATTTGTCTCATATAGAGATAAACTAAGATGCATATGCATGGGCGAAATTATTGGTTATTAATGCACTGATATACATGTTTGTCACGTGATGTAAACATATTTAGACACTTTTGTATTTATGAATGAGCCCCTTATTGCATGCATCTTAGTCGAATATACCGATATATACATCAAAATTAAGTTGTGCCGGATCTCAATGTGTCCCATCCATGAGGGTGTTTGATCTGCACAGGTCTTAATATAGACATCCTGGCCACAGGCGATGTGATAAGACCCAAGTCAACTAGAGTGTGAAGTGTTGACCGCATTGATACATGACTTACCTAATTCTACATAGTTACCATTGTCTAAAAGTGAAGTCTCATTCTATATGTGCACTATTTGATTGTTAGAATTCTTTGTTTCTGTCATGCTAGCATTATATGTTTCATTGCATGTCATTTAAGCATAAACCTTATAACATGGTTTACTCACTTGTTGAGCGTTAAGCTCATCCTAATATTTTTCAGATTTGTTAGTTCCAGGTTCAACTAGTTCGCTTTGGGGATTTCGTGAGTTGTGGAGCTCATGATCAGATCTCCAAGGACAACTCGTTTTAATTAACCATCTAGTATTATGAGTTAGTATGAATGTTATCTTTTGGAACTGAAATTAGAATTGAAGTATTCGATAAGTTTGATGTTTGGATCAATGTAAGATATTTTGGAGTTGTCTCTAGAACTCATAGACGTCATATATATATTTGGAGAACTCTGGTTATTTATACTATTGGTGTCATATTTGGTAAATTCGAGCAAGAATGATGTAGGCTTCACAAATCTCTTGTTTGGAGAGTTGTAGCCTAGCCAAGTGTCATTGGGCGTCATTATCTAAGGTTGGTATCGGAGCGTGGCAGTAAAGTTGGTATCAGGGCTTTAGGTTAAGATTCTGTAGATAATCAAAGTTTTGAGGATTAATCCTAGGATATAGGTGCCAATTTTGGGTTATTTATAGCGATATACTTTTATTGTTATATGATCTTTGCTTAGTCATGTGCCATTTAGAGATGTATGATTGGTAATCATTGGATTATTTTTAGGATTCTAAAGTAAGCTTGGTGTTTGGTGATGATAGGTGACTATGGCACGTGGTCGGAGTCGTCATCGAGCCCGAGGTAGTCATCCTGCAGCTGGGAAGAGAGCTAGGACAAAGAGTGCTACACTAGCACAAGCCCAGATTGCTAGGTCTACTTGCGGTAACAGAGGTGCATCCATTGTTGGGAGAACTATATCTACTGCAACTGCAGCTGCAAGTGTCTCTGTTCCAACACGTCCGAGAACCAGAAATGGTTCGCATGTCAGGACTAATGTGCCAGGATTACAACCCCAGTTGTTGAGATGGAAGAGGTGACTTCTTATGAGCTTGCTGAAGCTGTGGAGACAGAAAACATGATCGCTCTAGTTAATGAGTAGACTGAAACCATGGATAAACAAGCAGAGATAGCAAAGAAACAACTTGATTTGATGGAAGAGCAGTATAAGGTCACTGAAGATCTGGCTAAGCGATTGGATATAATTATGCAGTGGGAGCCGATGGATGTGATTATGAGAAGTTCAAGAAGATGTCTCCACCTTTAAATGGTGATCCTGATCCTACTGTTGCAGATGCTTGGATAAAAAGATTGGAGAAAATATTTAAGGTACATAGATGTTCTGATCAGAAGATGGTAGCTTATACTATTTTTATGATGGAAGGGGAAGCAGAGCACTCGTGTGATCGGAAGGAGTGTGTGTTGGGCATAGAGGTTGAGCAATTGTCAGGGGAAGATCTCGAGGAGGTGTTTTATAACAAGTACATCTCTCAATTTGTTCAAAATCAGAAGGAAGAGGAGTTTCTGGGACAAGTTCAAGGTAGCATGACTGTGGCTCAACATGAGGCAAAGATTACGCATCTCACGTTATTGTGAATGACTACATGAAAGCTAAAGAGATTCTTAAAGGGACTGAGACAAGAGATCGGGGCAAAAATTTCTACAACTTTGCCAAAGAGTTATGTAGGAGTCGTGAAAAAGGCACTAATGGTTGAGGAAGAATCTGAGGACCTTCAGAGTGGTAAGAAACAAGACAAGACGAAGGGTCCTGAAACTGGACACAGAGGTGGGTTTGTTGGTAGGCCTCTCAAGAGGCCCAAATTTCAGATGCGATGGAATCAAGGATATGGAGTTCCAACTGAAATGTTTAAGGCCCAATACAGAGGCACGAAGGGGTATGCCTTAAATGCAAGAATAATCATGTTGGGCGTCCATGCCCCTCATCTTGAGGTTGTTATAAGTGCAGAAAGGAAGGTTACTTTGCTAGGGAGTGCTTGATGAAGAAGAACCAAGGAGGCCCAGCTGTTAGATCAGAATCGCAGAAGCCAAAAAAGCAGGGGAGAGTCTACACTCCGACTCAATACGATGTTCAAGCCTCCAATTTGGTCATGACAGGTGCGCTTTCCATATCAACTGAATTTGCTAGAGTGCTATTTGATTCTGGATCAACACTGATGTGAAACGTGTATATGGCGGAAGCAATAGATAAACTAACTCAAAGATACGCTTCACCAATAAGAAAGATCGTTAGTAAGAATTGAATTAAAACAGATAATATTATATCATGCTATATTGATCATGCAAGTACTTATCAATTTCAATGTTTAAAGAACTAATTAGAATCTTTGTTTATACAGGAAATCAAGTTCTATACGCAATAAAAAAAGTCAAGTCATCACAGGGGAGAAACAGAATCACTCGCTCACTTTTAATGTGGATAGAAGATCAGAATAAATAACAGACTGGATGATGTATATCTAGACTTATAATTAAAGAGTTGATGTAATAAGAAAAATTCCTGAGATGGTTGTAAATTTGATCTTAACTTGCTTGTTGTCTGTTGGTTGATTTTTTAACTCACGCCGATGAGAAGAAGTACAGTCGACGAAAACAGTGTCGTCGAGGAGTCGAGGCGCTTATGCAAACGAGGCCGAAATTGCTGAATGTGTGACGAAGGAGAGAGAGATTTGGCGAGTATTCGACGGAGATTTATTTGAGAGGAAAAAATTTGAAGAGGAGATAGATAGAGAAAATAGAAATAGATAAATCAATTACGACTTTTCACCAATAATTGAGTCTAATAGGGCATCCCACCACTAATAGAGAGGATTGAAAAAATTCGTATTAAACTTAATTGAGAGTAAAAACTTTTATTGATTGTTCATTGAAAAAAAAGTGAATACATAGGGGGCCTTTATATAGGCTACAAAATTGCATTTCCTACTTGTATTTGGATTACATAATTCTAATCCTAAAAGAAATCAAAAGTCTAAAAGAAAGAGAAAATACATAAAAATGAAAGTAGTATCCTACTACAAATCATACTACAAAAAATAAAAATATAAGAAATAGAAACTAGAACTCCTAATACTGCTCGGATTTTACAATTTCTTCTAGAACCAAATTATCATAGAATTCTTGGGCCTCCTTCGGTACACTTTCCATGCTTTTGAATTGGGCTTCGGCTTCACGATGTCCGCATCAAACACACACATTCCTATCACCACATTTTGCATGCAAGTTAAACAAGTTACCTGAATCTCTTGAGTTCGAGTTATCTGATGCGACGCCTAGTGGTGTTAGTTTGTTAGCCGATAAGATGTTTAAGAATGTGATATAAGGGTCAGAAAAAGAGGCCAGCTAACAAACTTGGTTCTCCTAGAAATGCATGGACTCTGACGTGATTCTTGGGATGGATTGGTTAGTTACAGATCATGCATTGATTGATTGCTTTGAGGAGAAAGCTATATTCCAAATTCCAGAACAACCAGAGTTCAGTTTTAAGAGAGAGAGTGTGCTTTCCTCTTCTTGTGTCATATCAATGGTGCAGGTTCGTAGACTTCTTAGAAGTGGTTGCCAAGAATACCTAGCCTATGTGATTGACACCCATAAAGAAGAACTGAATCTTGATGATATCCCAATTGTGCGGTAGTTTTCCGGAGTACTTCTTGTGGAACTGCCTGGGTTACCACTTGATTGGGAGATTGAGTTCACCATAGAATTGGTACCTGATACTACACCGATATCTAAAGCTCCTTATAGAATGGCACCCTTAGAACTAAAAGAACTTAAGGTCCAGTTGCAAGAGTTGTAGGAAAAAGGATTTATTCAACCCAGTATATCTCCTTGGGGAGCTCCAGTCTTAGGGTCTGTTTGGTGTCTAATTGGCCGTAATTCGTAAGTAGTAATTGGTAAATCTTTTACAATTGTAAATGAGTTACATGCATGTAAGTTTTACGGTTTGGTTGATAATATAAATTGTTACGGTTTTGTTTTATGGTGTTTGGTTGTCTAGTGTGTAGGTCGTAAGTGAAAAAATTGACTACAAAATTAACTACTTGGTGATTTAAAAAGTTTTAATATTGCAAATAAATACTAAAAATACTAAATATTAAAAAAATAATATTAACTTAAAAATAATACAAATTTATATGACCACAAAATTAACTATAAGTGGGCTGTAAGTGAGTGATAATTGGGTTGCAAGTGAGCGGTAATTGAGTTGCGTAAGTCTTTTATGAATTACGGTCTAAACAAACGTCGTAGCTGTAATTAGGTTGTAAGTCATTTACGAATTAGAGTTTTACGACTTTTACCAGGAAACAAACAACCCCTTAGTTGTGAAGAAGAAAAATTGAAGTATGAGACTGTGTACCCTTCACCAAGTATTGATTATCAGGAGTTGAACAAAGTCATAAATAAAGAACAAGTACCCTTCACCAAGGATAGATGACCTACTTGATCAGTCGCAAGGTGCTCAAGTATTTTCCAAGATTGACCTTAGGTAAGGCTACCATCAACTTAAGGTTAAAACAGAAGATATACTTAAAACAGTATTTCAAACAAGATATGGTCACCATGAATATTTTGTGATGTCCTTTGGGCTGACGAACGCACCTGCTACCTTCATGAACCTTATGAACAAAGTGTCCCAACAGTATCTGGATCAATTTGTCATTGTATTCATTGATGATATCTTGGTGTACTCAAAGAGTAAGGAGTACCAAGGACACTTGAGGGTCATGTTGCAAACTTTGAGAGAGAGAACTTTATGCTAAGTTGGATTAATGTCAATTTTGTTTGGATAGTGTACTTTTCTGGGTACTGTGGTCTTTCAAGATGGCACCTCTGTGGACCCAAAGAAGATAGAGGCGATTGTTGGTTGCCCTACACCTGCTTCTGTGACAGAAGTTCATAGCTTTTTGGGGATACTATAGAAGATTTGTGGAAGGATTCTCTAAGATTGCTACTCCTTTGACTCAATTGACTCAAAAGAAAGTGAAATTTGAATGGACAAAAGGATGTGACAAATGTTTTGAAGAATTAAAGAATAAATTGGTGTCAGCACTGATACTCGTTGTACCATCGAGATCTGATGGATTTGTGATTTATAGTGATGCGTCTCAGAACGGTTTAAGATGTGTATTGATGCAACATGGGTATCATTGCCTATGCTTCAAGGCAATTGAAATCATATGAGCAGAATTATCCTACACATGATTGTTGGCCCAAAAGGTTACACTCTCCATTTGTTTAGAGTTTTGATGATAACAAAACAAATAAGAGCTATTTGGTACTAATTATTTTGTTTAAAATAAGTTTCAGGTTAGTACCATATTTGGAGGCCATTGCTTAGCTATTGCAAGAATTTCTAGGTTCATGAAGAAAAGAAGGCTTTTTGCAGATCAAGGAAGGAACATAGAAGAGAAGGCTCTAGCAAGGCATCGCATGACTCAAGACTTCAAGATTGCTCAAGATAATTTATTAGATTTGTTTTTAGTTTAGAGTTTTGTTAAAGAATAGTGAATAGGTTTGAAGCTCTATCACACACGTTTTTGCGCACATCTTGTTTCCAAACATATTTCCTATAACATGTACAAAAATAGTTTGTATACAATCTTCAACCTACAAACTTACTTTGATTTACCTATTCATATATTTTAAGTTTTGTGTTTTAACAAAACTTATTTTGGAATTAATGACAAAAACTATGATATATATATATATATATGTTTCATGTATATAGGATTATGTCCATATACATCATGCTTCAAAATGTTTAAATATCATGTTTTTGTATTTGGAAGAAGTTTTGGACAAAACGTATTTTCTATTCAAAATCCAAGTTTTAGAAAATACAGTTTTGGTTTTTGATAAAAATGATAAGAGACAAAAATAGTTCATATTGATTGATATTTGAGCTAAATTTTTTACCACATGTTTATATATCAATGTAAAGTGATAAAACTATTTTTGGTGATTTTTAGGAGTGTTAAAAGATTTTTCAAAATATTTTCAAAACTGTTTTTCTGACCAGTTTTCTGTTCCAGACTTCATCCAGTCGACTAGTCTTCTGACAAGTCGACTTGGTTGGAAGTCGGTCGACCGGGTCGGTCGACCGACGTGCACAAATCTGTGCACGTTTGGCAGACTTTGGACGGTCGACCGTCCCAGTCGACCGGTCTGAGAGCAGAGCTCTCTGTTTGTTTGGGTCGACCGGGCCGGTCGACCGTAGCCTGCAACGGCTATTTTCTTTGAACTAGCGGTCGACCGGGCCGGTCGACCGAGCTAGCCGTTTGAACAGTAACGGCTAGTTCTCTGAGCTGGTTTATTTTTGTCCTTTTCTCACTTAATTATGTTTAAGTGACGTGTTTTGGTTCTAATACTTTCTGATTAGCCTTAAATATGTTTTATGTCCTAACCCTAGCCCTCTCCTATAAATAGGGGTGTTTAGGGAGAGGTTAAGAACTAGAAAAAATTCTCAAAAATTTCCAAAAGTTTAAGGCATTCAAAAAGTCTTGGTTTCTTGGTTTTTGTGCTGAAATTCTCTCATTTTCTGTAGTGTTTTCAAGAACTCTCTGATTTCTTTTTCTTTTCTCCTTACACACAAGAGCTTCATTCCTACTCATTATTCTCTAAGGATCTTTGTAAGGGAAGAGAATTTTGCAAGAGAGAGTTTGTGGTCTTTTGACTACTCAGAGATTGCTTGTACTTGAGATTGTGGAGTTGGGTACTCCGGTGTATTTGTGACATCTTTGTGATAGTGGAAGTGGTTGGAATCCTTCTGGGGAAGGCGGGGAAGTAGAGCTGGGTGCTCGAACCTCGATAACAAATCTCGGTGTTTGCGTTTGGTTTACTTGCTCTTATTTCTTGCTCTATTTTCATTGCTCTTATTACTTGCTCTCTACATTCATTGCTATATTCACTTGTTTTGTGAGATTGTTGCTTCATAATTTTTAAATTGTGCATTGATTAGCATTATCACCTATTCACCCCCCTCTAGGTGATTTTCAATTGGTATCAGAGCTTGGACTCTAGGTTTTGGCTTAACATCCATAGAGAGATCCTTAAAATTTGCTAATCAACATTTGCATTCCATTTGTCATCACTAGTAAACATGGTCGATAACATCAAAACCCCTCCTAAATTTGATGGGCTCAACTTCCCTATTTGGAAGGTTAGGATGACTATCTTTTTGCAATCCTTAGGTAGCTTAGTGGCTAAAGCATTGACCAAACCCTATGTTGTACCCGATAGTGATGAGAGCACATGGACCGACTTCAACTTTAGAGAATATGAGGCTAACTCCAAGGCCCAAAATTCCCTCTTAACCGCCTTGAATGAGGATGACCTTACACGGGTAATTCATTGCCAATCCGCCTATGAGATTTGGCAACATTTATTGGTCACACACGAAGGGACTTCACAAGTCAAGAGAGCTAAGATAGATCTCTTGAGGTCCCAATATGAGTCTTTCAAAATAATTGATGATGAATCTATTGATTGTATGATTACTCGATTTACTAAAATCACCAATGGTCTTTCTTCTTTAGGTGATGATATTTCCAATGATCAAAAGGTGCGGAAAGTGATTCGGGCTCTTCCTACATCATGGGAGATAAAGGTCACCACCTTAAAAGAATTGAACGACAAGGATGAGATGGACCTCATTAGTCTCATTGGGAACCTAAAAACCCATGAGATGGAAAAGAAAGCAAGAGAAGAGGCCGTTCCACTAAAGAAGAAATCCTTAGCCTTCAAGTCTTCATCCACTCTTGAAGACGATGAAGAAGATGAAGAAGAAGATGAGGAGCTATCACTACTTGTTCGCAATGTGAAGAGAATGTACCGGAGGAACAAGCTCAACTTCCGAAGGAAATTTGAAGGCAAAGAGGAGAGGAGAATTATATGCTACAATTGCCGAAAGCCCGGACACATCATGGCGGATTGCCCGAAGTTCAAGAAGAAGATGACCTCCTCCTTCAAGCCAAAGAAACCGGAAGAAAAGAAAGCGTACAAGGCAACTTGGGATTCGGAAAGCGAGTCCGAGGAAGAGGCGGATGTAGCGAATATGTGTTTCATGGCAAACACACCAAAGGTAAACCCTCAACCTCTTGATGATGAAGATGATGAATTAAGCAAAGAAGTTCTTGTTCATGCCTTTGTTGAACTTTCAGAAACTTATGACAATAAAAAGATTGAATGCTCTAAATTGAAAAAAGAAGTTGCTTTTCTCAAAAATCAACTTGTTATTATTTCTAAAGAAAAAGATGAAATTTCTTCAAATCTCATTTCTACCCAAAATGAATTTTGTGCTTACAAAGTTGCTTGTAAAGCAAAATTTCCTAAAATTGATGAAAAAGAAATTTCTTCTTTGAAAACTAGAATTGTTGATTTTGAAAAGACTTTAAAGGATTGTACTTTTAACACTAAGAAACTTGAAAAAAATGTTTTCTAAAAAGCACACCTCTCATGCTAAAGATTCACATGTTAAGATTCCTCATGCTCACACTACACATAACACTTCTCATGCTAAATCTTTTCATGCTCACAATTCTCATGCTCACAAATCACACACTCACTATGCTTTTAAATATGGTAGAGTGTATAGATGCACATATTGTGGTAAGAATGGACATTTAGCTAAATTTGTTATGACCAAATAAATAGGACCAATAATCTTGTTTAGGTTAATGAAACTAACTCTTTAGGACCCAAGAAAATGTGGGTACCAAAATCAAGTCTTAAATTATTTGATGTAGGTACACACCAAGGCTCCAAGACGTAGGGAGCGGTGGTACCTTGATAGTGGTTGTTCTAGACACATGACGTGGGACATCAATAACTTTACAACCCTATCAAGGTACGAGGAAGGTGGCTCCGTCACCTTCGGAGATGACTCCAAAGGCACTATCATCGGTATAGGTAACATTCAAATTGGTGCATCTCCCATTATAGAAAATGTTGTACTTGTTGATGGTTTGAAACATAATTTGCTTAGTATTAGTCAATTTTGTGATCGTGGACTTAAAGTTGTTTTTGATGATACTTCTTGCAAGATTTATGATATTAAATCCAATGATTGTATTCTTACCGGTTTTCGTGATGATAATGTTTATATTATTGACATGCTTAATGTGGAATGTTCTACTAAATGCTTAAATGCTTTTGATGAAAATTCTTGGCTTTGGCATAGAAGATTAGGACATGCATCTTTTGACCATCTTTCTAGGATTAATTCAAATGAATTGGTGAAGGATATACCTTACTTGAAATTTGAGAAAGACCGCATTTGTGGTGCGTGCCAACTTGGGAAACAAACCAAGTCTTCCTTTAAACCAATCAAGGATATCATGTCAACTAGGCCTTTAGAATTAATTCATATGGATCTTTTTGGACCCACTAAAACTAAGAGCTTAAATGGTAGTAGATTTGCATTTGTTTTAGTTGATGATTTTTCCCGTTTCACTTGGGTTTTCTTCTTGGAACACAAAGATCAAACTTTTTCTCGTTTTAAGATTTTTCGAAAAAGAGTTGAAAAAGAAAAAGGTTTTCCGATTTTGAAAATAAGGAGTGATAGAGGTGGTGAGTTTGTTAACCAACTCTTCATGACTTATTGTGATGAAAAGGGAATTAAGCATGAAATGTCTTGTCCTAGAACTCCACAACAAAATGGAGTTGTAGAAAGAAAAAATAGAACACTTCAAGAGATGGCTAGGACAATGATAAGTGAGTATGACCTCCCTCAATATCTATGGGCCGAGGCCGTAAACACCGCATGCTATATATCAAATCGCATTTATTTATGTAAAAATTCTTCCAAAACATCTTTTGAAATGTATCATTCTAGAAAACCTAATGTTTCATATTTCAAAGTTTTTGGATGCAAGTGTTTTGTTTTGAACACTAAAGATAACTTGGGTAAATTTAATGCTAAGGCTTATGAAGCAATCTTTGTTGGATATTCTACAACTAGTAAAGCTTATAGAGTATTCAATAGATCTTCCCTTACCATTGAAGAATCTATGCATGTTAAATTTGAAGAATCTAATGTGTTTGTTGAGAATGTTGTAGAGATTGAACCATTAGGTGAAGACATGGAGAGACTATCCTTGAAGGACTCACCCGCTCAAGATGATAAGCAAGAACCAATTGGTGACGTTCAAGAGGATAAAGAGGAAAGCTCTCAACCGCTTCCTAAAGCTTGGAGATATGCCACAAATCATCCCAAGGAGCTCATCTTATGTGATGCATCTAAAGGGGTAACAACTCGCTCCAAACTCCATGACCTATGTGGTAATTTTGCTTTCATTTCTCATTTTAAACCCAAAAACATCCTCGAAGCCGAGGCGGACTCATATTGGTTGCTAGCCATGCAAGAGGAACTCAATCAATTTGAGCGCAACCAAGTTTGACACCTTATTCCTAAGCCCCACGATAGACCAATAATTGGTACTAAGTGAATCTTTAGAAACAAGATGGATGAGTCCGGAAATGTGATTAGGAATAAGGCTAGGATAGTGGTCCAAGGTTACACTCAAGTTGAGGGAATTGACTTTGAGGAGACCTTTGCACCCGTAGCACGGCTTGAACCCATACGGATGACACTAGTTTTTGCTTCTTTCAAAAATTTTGAACTTTTTCAAATGGATGTGAAAAGTGCATTTTTGAATGGTTTTATAAATGAAGAAGTTTATGTTGCTCAAACTCCCGGTTTTGTTGATCATGTTCATCCCGATTTTGTTTTTAAACTTGATAAAGCTTTGTATGGATTGAAACAAGCTCCAAGAGCTTGGTATGAAAGGCTTTCTAGTTTTCTCATTTCAAATGATTTTATTAAAGGCAAAGTAGATACAACACTATTCACTAAGCATGTTGATAATGATATTTTGATTGTGCAAATTTATGTTGATGATATAATTTTTGGTTCTACTAATGAGTTTTTATGCAAGGAATTTGAAAAGGTTATGCAATGTGAATTTAAAATGTCTTCAATGGATGAGCTTAATTTCTTTCTTGGACTCCAAATCAAGCAATTGCAAGATGGGAACTTCATATGTCAAGCCAAATACGCAAAGGAACTCGTAAAGAAGTTTGGACTTGAAGACTCAAAGGTTTGCAACACTCCCATGGCAACTACCACCAAGCTTGATAAGGATGACCAAGGTAAAAATGTTGATATTAAATTGTATAGAAGCATGATAGGTAGTCTTTTGTATTTGACGGCAAGTAGGCCGGATATCATGTTTAGTGTGTGTCTTTGTGCTAGATTTCAATCGTGTCCCAAAGAGTCCCATCTTATTGCGGTAAAACGCATTATTCGTTATATTAAGGGAACGATTGGAATGGGTCTTTGGTATCCGAAAACCGGAGATTTCTCAATGATGAGTTATTCGGACGCCGACTATGCGGGTTGTAGAGTAGATAGAAAGAGTACTAGTGGGACATGTCAATTTCTTGGTAATTGTCTTGTTTCATGGTCCTCTAGGAAACAAAATTCCGTAGCTCTCTCAACCGCCGAGGCGGAGTATGTTGCCGCGGGGGCTTGTTGTGCACAAGTCCTTTGGATGAAACATACTCTCCTTGATAATGATTTGCATTATAACCATATAAAAATATTTTGTGATAATACTAGTACTATTCATATGACTAAGAATGCAAATCAACATAGTAAGACCAAGCACATTGAGATTAGATATCACTTTCTTAGAGATCATTTTGAGAAAGGAGATATAGATATTGATTATGTTTCTACGGATTTGCAACTTGCCGATATTTTCACTAAACCACTTGATTTTGCTAGATTTTCATTCATTTGTGGTGAACTTAATGTTTGTGTTATTGAATAAAATGTTTTCTTAACCCTTTTTGATGTATGACAAAAAGGGGGAGAATGAGTTTATGTATGGAAATATGAGCTCATATGGTTTTGGTTCCATATGAGTTTATATATGTTTTAAGTTTTTGATGTGTTTTCATGAATTCTTGTAATTTGAGTTTAAGTGTTTGCAAGTGTTTTTGGTTTTTGGTTTCATGATGTTTACTTGCAAATTACAAATTACATTATTTTTCTTTGTTTAATATAGCATAATTTGAGGGGAAGCTTTCTCCTCCCCTATACTTTTGTTTATAGCCTATTTGTTTTGTCATCATCAAAAAGGGGGAGATTGTTGGCCCAAAAGGTTACACTCTCCATTTGTTTAGAGTTTTGATGATAACAAAACAAATAAGAGCTATTTGGTACTAATTAGTTTGTTTAAGATAAGTTTCAGGTTAGTACCATATTTGGAGGCCATTGCTTAACTATTGCAAGAATTTCTAGGTTCATGAAGTAAAGAAGGTTTTTTGCACATCAAGGAAGGAACATAGAAGAGAAGGCTCTAGCAAGGCATCGCATGGCTCAAGACTTCAAGATTGCTCAAGATAATTTATTAGATTTGTTTTTAGTTTAGAGTTTTGTTAAAGAATAGTGAATAGGTTTGAAGCTCTATCACATACGTTTTTGCGCACATCTTGTTTCCAAACATATTTCCTATAACATATACAAAAATAGTTTGTATACAATCTTCAACCTACAAACTTACTTTGATTTACCTATTCATATATTTTAAGTTTTGTGTTTTAACAAAACTTATTTTTGGAATTAATGACAAAAACTATGATATATATATATATATGTTTCATGTATATAGGATTATGTCCATATACATCATGCTTCAAAATGTTTAAATATCATGTTTTTGTATTTGGAAGAAGTTTTGGACAAAACGTATTTTCTATTCAAAATTCAAGTTTTAGAAAATACAGTTTTTGGTTTTTGGTAAAAATGATAAGAGACAAAAATAGTTCATATTGATTGATATTTGAGCTAAATTTTTTACCACATGTTTATATATCAATGTAAAGTGATAAAACTATTTTTGGTGATTTTTAGGAGTGTTAAAAGATTTTTCAAAATATTTTCAAAACTGTTTTTCTGACCAGTTTTCTGTCCAGACTTCATCCAGTCGACTAGTCTTCTGACAAGTCGACTTGGTTGAAAGTCGGTCGACCGGGTCGGTCGACCGACGTGCACAAATCTGTGCACGTTTGGCAGACTTTGGACGGTCGACCGTCCCGGTCGACCGGTCTGAGAGCAGAGCTCTCTGTTTGTTTGGGTCGACCGGGCGGTCGACCGTAGCCTACAACGGCTATTTTCTTTGAACTAGCGGTCGACCGGGCCGGTCGACCGAGCTAGCCGTTTGAACAGTAACGGCTAGTTCTCTGAGCTGGTTTATTTTTGTCCTTTTCTCACTTAATTATGTTTAAGTGACATGTTTTGGTTCTAATACTTTCTGATTAGCCTTAAATATGTTTTATCTCCTAACCCTAGCCCTCTCCTATAAATAGGGGTGTTTAGGGAGAGGTTAAGAACTAGAAAAAAATCTCAAAAATTTCCAAAAGTTTAAGGCATTCAAAAAGTCTTGGTTTCTTGGTTTTTGTGCTGAAATTCTCTCATTTTCTGTAGCGTTTTCAAGAACTCTCTGATTTCTTTTTCTTTTCTCCTTACACACAAGAGCTTCATTCCTACTCATTATTCTCTAAGGATCTTTGTAAGGGAAGAGAATTTTGCAAGAGAGAGTTTGTGGTCTTTTGACTACTCAGAGATTGCTTGTACTTGAGATTGTGGAGTTGGGTACTCCGGTGTATTTGTGACATCTTTGTGATAGTGGAAGTGGTTGGAATCCTTCTGGGGAAGGCGGGGAAGTAGAGCTGGGTGCTCGAACCTCGATAACAAATCTCGGTGTTTGCATTTGGTTTACTTGCTCTTATTTCTTGCTCTATTTTCATTGCTCTTATTACTTGCTCTCTACATTCATTACTATATTCACTTGCTTTGTGAGATTGTTGCTTCATAATTTTTTAAATTGTGCATTGATTAGCATTATCACCTATTCACCCCCCCTCTAGGTGATTTTCAATGATTTGAAGCTCGCAGCAGCGATTTCTGTATTGAAGATATGGAGACATTTGTATGGTAAGACATGCGAGATCTATATTGATCATAAAAGTCTTAAATACATATTCACCCAAAAGAAATAATTATGAGTCAAAGGAGATGGTTGGAACTAATGAAAGATTATAATTTGAAAAATCTTATATCATCCAAAAAAGGTTAGTGTTATAGCTAATGCATTAAGTAGGGTGTCTTCGACAAATTTGGCATGTTTGATCACCAAGCAAAAGGAAATGTTGGAACAATTAAGGAGACTAGATATCGAAAGTCTGGTTCAAGTGAGGGAGGAATTCTAGCACAACTCGTTGTCACTCACAAAGAAATGATTCGGAGCCTGAATAAATTAAATCGGGAACAGAAAAGGAGTTAAGACCTGAGTTTGTCATCCAGGATGATGTTTTAAGATGTGGTACTAGATTGTGTGCGCCGAATGTTGCAAAACTAAAGAAAGAGATTATGGATGAGGCCCATCGCTCTGCTTACAATGTTCATCCAGGAAGCACTAAGACGTACAGAGATTTGATAGATTTCTATTGGTGGAACAATATGAAGAGAGAAGTTGCAGAATGTCTCATAGGGTCTTGTGTATCAATAAGTTAAGATTGAGTATTAGAAACCACCAGGACTACTTCAACCTCTCCCCATTCCTGAGTGGAAGTGGCATAAGATTGCAATGGATTTCATGGTTGGTTTACCGAGGTCATCACATGGCAATGATACAATATAGTTGATTGTTGATAGATTTACGAAATCAGCACAGTTATTGGCCATTAAGATGACACAATATTTGGACAAATTGGCTAAATTTTACATTGATGCGATAGTCAAACTGCATAGTGTACATATGGAGATTGTGTCAGATACAGATCGTCACTTTCTTTCTGGTGTTCGTCAGAGCCTACAGAATGCATTGGAACCAATGTTGGACTTAGTTTGGCTTTTTACCCTTAGATGGGCAAACTGAGAGAACTATACGGACCTTGGAAGACATACTTAGGCCCTGGGGCATGTATATTGATTGGAAAGCTAATAGAATTCTCTTATAACAACAACTATCAATCAAGCATTGGGATGGCACCATATGAATCGTTGTGTGGTAGGAAGTGTAGATCTCCCATATCTTGAGTAGAAGTTGGAGAATAAAGCTTACTTGGACTTGAGATTGTGCAAATAACTACTGAGAAGATCAAGTTCATCAAGGAACAATTCAAGACTCCTTAGAGCAAACAAAAAAATTATGCAGACAGTAGAAGGAGAAATTGGAATTCCATTGTAGGAGATCATGTATTTTGAGTGTCTCAAACTAAGGGAATGATGAGGTTTGGAAAGAAGGGAAAGTTAAGTCCGAGATTTGTTGGACCCTTTGAAGTACTTGGCAGAGTTCAAAAGGTTGCATATAAATTAGCCTTACCCCTAGAGTTGGCCAGTGTGCATAATGTATTTCATGTTTCTATCCTGAGAAAATATGTGCCTGACCTAAATATGTGATAGACTATACGCCACTCCAAATACGAGAAAACCAAAGCTATACTGAGTACCAAGTGCAATTTTAGACAGAAAAGATCAGGCACTAAGGTCTAGTACAATTTCTTTTGTGAAAGTATTATGGCAACATCACTCAGAGCAAGAAATTACTTGGGAACGTGAAGAGGAAATGATGGAAAACTATCCCCACCTATTTTAAAACTGAGGTAAGTGAAGTTTAGAGGACTAAACTTATTTTAAGGGGGAAGGATGTAGAACCCAAAACTGAAAATTAATAACAATGCAAATAAAAAAATTACATATTTAAGATTTTGGGCTACTTTTGCAAATTGAATTGTTGTGGGATTCAAGTACAATGTGGGAATCTTCCCCGCGAGCCTCTCCAAGCCTATAAATAGGACCCCAAGGCAGCCCTTCCCCTCACACGAAAGGTAAAGAGAGTGAGATGACGGTGAAAGAAGAGGAGGAAGAGCCTCATTGAGGTAATCTTCTACCTTTCCTCTAATTTAAATTTTTTTAATGTTTAGGAATTAGGATAAATCTTACTTCAGCTAGAGCATGTCTTTAGAATATCTTTCTTTAAAAAAAGTTTTCTGGCAATCGCGGGATGCGGTCGAAGATCGCCGGGATGTCTGCTAGTCGATGGCGGCCTCCCGCGAAAGCAATTGTCGCGGGGGTTCCCCTGCAATGGCCCAAACCCAAAGAACAATGGGTTTGCTGCTAATGAAGGTGAGAGGTGGAAGATAGGGAAAAAAATTCTTTCAGTTCCCCTAATTGTTAAAACATTATTACTAAGCCAAATTTCATTCCAGAAATTTCTATTAACTCCCTGGACCCACCAGATTTATTGTAACTTTGCTAAATAACCCCTGAGATGTGTAAATGTGTATATCCAACCCCTGGAACATGTTGGATCAATGTTTTAACATCTACAAAAAGCCCCTAGACTTTCTAAAATTTACAAAAAGGCCCTTTTTTACTTTAAACTTGTTCTAAAATTTCTATAAAAATATCTAAAATAATAGAGACTGTTTGTATTTCTAGTAATTATAGACGGGTTTATGACCTAAATAGCTAGATTTGACTTGTTAGCAGGCTAAGACTTCAAGAAATGATGGGAATCCATCATTTGTTATGAGGATCTTTCAATAGGAATTGAAGATCATCTTGGGACCGCGGTTAAGACTTTGTGATCAACATGTTTGATGAACTCATGATATGAGGTTTATAAATTTTAAACATATAGAGTTTATGTTATGTTACAATTTCAAGTGCATTTTGGACATGGAGATATATATTCATATTTGTAGCATGTACTTAATGATTCATGTTAAATAATTATGATTGTGCATCTTGAATAGTATCCTTTGCATGTAATTTATGAATAAACTACATGCATGTTGAGAATTGGTTATCAATGAAAATGATACGCAAGCATGACATGTTGGTTCATTGGACACGGTTCATGATTTGTCTCATATAGAGATAGGCTAAGATGCACATACATGAGCGAGATTATTGGTTATTAATGCATTGACATGCATGTGTGAGGAAAACGTGTTTAGAGGCTTTTGTAGTTATGAATGAGCCCCTTATTACATGTATCTTAGTTAGATATATTAGTATATACATCAGAAGTAAGTCATGTCAGATCTTAATGTGCCCCCTCCATAAGGGAGTTTGATATGCGCAGACCTTGATATAGGCATCTTGGTCACAAGCGATAACAGTGCTGATACCCAAGTCAACCGGAGTGTGAAGTGTTTACCGCATTGTGACATGTCCTACCTAATTTCACAGAGTTATCATTGTTTAAAAGTGAAGTTTCATGCCATATGTGCACTATTTGATTGTTAGAATTTTGTGTTTCTATCATACTAGCATTATTTGTTTCGTTGCATGTCACTTAAGTATGAACCTTATAACATGGTTCATTCACTTGTTGAGCGTTAAGCTTACCCCGATATTTTCAGATTTGTCTATTTCAGATTCTAACTAGTTCACTTCGGGGATTCCATGAGTTGAGGATCTCCTGGTCAGATCTCCAAGGACAACTCATGGTAGTTAAATATCTAGTATTAGGAGTTAGTATGAATGTTATCCTTTGGGACTGGGATTAGAATTGATGTATTCAAGAAGTTTGATGTTTGTATTGATGTAAGATATTTTGGAGTTGTTTCTAGAACTCATGGATGTATCCTTGTATATATTTGGAGAACTCTAGTTATTATGCTATTGGTGTCATATTTTGGTAAATTCGAGCAGAAATTATGTTGGGCTTGAATTCTCTTGTTTGGAGAGTTGTGGCCGACTCTCATTGGGCCCCGTTAACTAAGTTGGTCCCGGGGCGTGACACAATACATCAACATCCATGAGTCCCTAAACTATGCAACTGGCATATGATTTATACATCTAGATCAATCCTTTCGCTAAATCGACTTTCTTGGCAATCACAAAGGGCAGCATGTAATTTTAACAAAATCATTATTCATAGTGACAAAAAGCGGACAATTTCTTGAAGAGTTTTCGCATAAAATGCATAAAGTATATACTTAATGAGAGTAGTTGTTCATTCACCAGGAAAAAAAACCCAATTATACAACAACAATAAAAAAAAGCTTTTATCCCAAATTTCTGGGGTCATTTACATGAACCCTTTTCATTCGGCTCTCACCCTCTCAGTTACATGAGCCACTAACATATCCTTCTCAGTTGTCCCCATCAAAGTTCATTTAGGCCTCCCTCTAGTTCTCATTATCCCATGAACTATGATCATATCAATTTCCTGATTGCGCACTTATTCACCTATGTAGCAGATGTACAAACCATCTCATATTGATTCTCCCTCATTCTCTCATGAAAAATCCAAGTATCAGAATAAGTAATCTATAATCTTTTTAGTTCACATAATAATAAAAAAATAAATGTTCAAAAAGAAATTCTAAGGGCTCATAAACTTGGTGCTTGCTAAGTTTAAATTCCTAAAGTAATGCTTGGTTTCCAGTATCAGTGAGACCTTTAAATTTTCACCATAAAAAATCATGATAATGTGGGAGTATATTGCAAATTTGGGGTCCTCATGGCCTTTACATCTTAATGATACTTCTGCAATGTGTAGACCTAAGATACTCAAATTGGATTCAATCACACCTGGTATGGGTTCTATAATTCTTTGTTTTAGCCTTCTTTCTGTCGGTCCTATCAATGTTCCATTTGTTTCGAAGTTGTTCTTTATGTCAATTTCCTATAGGCTGGATATATCTGAAAGGATTTGATTGATGTTCTAGTAAACTTTTTGGAAACCATCAAGGTTCAGTAAGTAATACTACAACTAGTTCGACGTTTGAAGATATTTTGCAGAGATGTGAAGGTTGGCTTCATGTAAGTGGATAACAGCCTGATTAGTGCATGTAGCAAATATTTCCATATAGTTGGTTTTATATTGAAAATATTTTGCATAGATATAAAGTTTGGTTTACAAAACTCAAGATCAGTTAGAAGAAAGGATGAGCTTAGCCAACACATGTTCTTTGAATGCCCCTCTCCTGTCTCTCCATGGAATTATGTGAAGATAATATCAAAAGGTTACATAACAGTATTGATGCGACATGAGACAGATGGAGGAGAAAGTTTAGGAAGGTGAGTGGAGCTCCATGGTACACTTTAGTTTTAGCCTTACATTTGATTGTTTGGAGAGAGGAATTTTAGAAAAAAAAATTTTTTTTTTAAGTAAACTTAAAATCTCCTTCCAAAATTGATCACCTGTCCCCCCCCCCCCCCCCCCCAAAAAAAAAAAAAAAAAAGAATTTGTGTTAGCGAAGGGGCTGGAGGGGGATTTCATTGCTTGAGCCTTCTAATAGTGACAGTTATTTTCTTTGTTTCACATCCATGTCTATGTTTCTGTTGGTGTTGGGATATTGGATCAGCTGATTGCTTATTATGTGGTCTTACTTTGACATCTAATGTTGATTGGGGATGCTTGACTCTAGGCATGCCTCGTAATGTACTAAAATTGTTTTCTTAATTTGTATTATATTATACAATTTGACTGGGAGTCACCTTGATTCCGGTCCTTTCTTCTAAATGAATGTTGTAAGAGTTTAAACAAAGAGATCTTCGTATATTTTATTGATGTGGCAATGCCCCAAATATATAGGCCACAATTACATAATAAGAAAATATCTAATCTTAATACAATTACTTCTCATAATATGAGTATGACTCAATAACATATAAAAATACGACTCTTAGTAGTATATAGAAACATGACTCATAGTACGGTAATTACAATATGACTTTTAATAAGTAACCATAATAATCAAAGACTTAAACACTTTCACTCAAGCTGGAGTATAAATGTCAATCATATCCAGCTTGGTATAAAGATTAGTAAAACATCTCCTAAACAAAATTTTCTTTAAAAAAAAAAGTCAAATTCCTAATGTTGATGCCAATTTGAATCAATGATGCTGATACCGAAGCTACAAATCAAAGCGAACTGAATTTAAGTCGAACCAAACACTTGAACAGAGACTGCATAAAAGATCATATTCATCCCCTTGAATAGAATTAGGATTTTAGAGATTCCCAAACTCAGTAGAAGTGGATGTTCTAGGAGATCCTCAAACTCAATAGGAGAGATTTTGAGATATCCTTAAACTCAATAGAAATGAAAGTTTTGAGAGATCCACAAACTCAGTAGCAGAGAAGGAAATGATTGTGACTTGCAGAGTTAGTTAGCACCAGCAGCCAATGGCACAGGTAGCAGTAATATGAATAGATGTAAATGATATTGACTAGTTGATAGTAGCAACAACAAGAATATGTAACAGCAACAATAAGAACGATTAGCAATAGGTAGATGATACATGACGACAAAGTTGATAGAGAGTGCGGCACAATATAAGTGAAGCAGCAAGTGGAAGGCAGAATATGGCCTGATGCTAGGCACGTGCTACATGAGTGCAGCCCAGTGAAGGCTTCAGGCGGCGCGCGTGAACGACGATAAGAAGAAACCTTGATCTGATACCATGTAAGAGCATTAGAAGAAGAGATTTTGTATATTTGTTTGATGTGGTAATACCCCAAATATATAGGCATCATAATTACATGATAAGAAAACATCTAATCTTAATACATTTACTTATCATAAAATGAGTATAATTCCTAGTAACATATAAAAACATGACTCATAATAGCATATAAAAACATGACTCATAGTATGGTAACTACAATATGACTCCTAATAAGTAACTATAATAATCAAAGACTTTAACTAACACCATTCCTTATAATGTTCTGCCTAAAAAGTCCCAAAACCAAGATCTACTCTAAGATCTGTCCCCTCTTGTTCTGATTTCTTCTGAAATCTCAAAGTGCACTATAACTTTTGTAATTGACACCTCTAGACAATCACTTGGGTTTTGGTGGTAGAATCGGAGAAGAGCTTACAGTGGGGTAGGATGAATCCTGAAGATCCGGGCTTGGTGACATGTTTTTAACATATCTAGATTGTCGAGTCAAAGTTCACCATATGTAACCTATGGTGGTAGATTTAACAAATAGCCCATGCAACTTATTGATTACACTGTTCATGTTGGTGTACAAATGAGGTTCCTTTAATAAGATAGATGTTTCAAACACAATTTTTTACATATTAGGAAAGTTTTATGGACACAAGAGAGACAAAGGTTTCTGTTTACACATGAAATGTTTCAACTAACCATATGAAACTTTATTGTGTTGCAAGGAAAACTTGGTAGCTATTCACGCTGGTAGAGGTACACAATATGCATGACACAATACGAGTATGTGGATATGGCAAATTTTGAAAATTTAGGAAACATACTTACATGGATATAGCAATAATAAAGTTATGTGTGCATATGAGTTAATGTTATTTATCTATAATAGAGATTTGCAACATGACCAAAACAGGTTCACTAACTCAAATTGGCATCCCAGGATCTATGTAACCCAGTTTCCTTGCCATTCCCACTTAAGGGTTCAAGCACCAATGTAAAAGGTTAATAATGAACTATAAAACTTATCTTCCATGGATAAAATTGGAGTTTGCTACACAATTGAAAGCACTTTGATGGGAAAAGCCTAAGAATATGACACGCGGTAAATGTCATTTATATATAACATTTATACATTGTACAGTGCAAATGTGTGCACAAGCGCAAGAAGACGCACCAAATAAATAAATAGAAAATGTCATAAATATGATATGGTGCGATAGACCACAAAAACACACATGCAGACACAAATTCTTAGGCATCCCCTTATTGTTTCATATTCCCTATGGTACCATTTGGTAGAGGTATTGTGGGAATAAAGGCAAAAGCGACTTATACCTATGAAACACTTAAATCCTCTTATTGGATAAATCTGAAAACAGTTTCATCTTTTATGTTTTAACCTATACCATGTTCTGCCCGGTTGTATGCTTGCCACTTTATAATCATTTATTACCAAGTTGGTACCACATATCACTCTAAAATCCTCTTGTGCCAGACAACCCGACGCCTTTATGAAATGGTTCCATATACGAATGTTATGGAGTCCCATTGTTGTTTTGTAGGCGTATGTGAGATGCTTGTTCACTTGCCAAACTACTTAGTGGGACATCCCAATGGATTCCCCTCTATTCATCATGAGACTTCTGACCTTTTTAACTAATTGGTGTTACTAGTTAGACAAGCTAAAATAAATTCATTTATAACGCAATTGATGCATACATGGTTGTAAGCAAGCTGTTTCTCCAATCAAGACTTTTCATGCATATACTTGAGGGTTAGCTCAAGATGCCAGTACTTCTTGCCCTCAAAGAAAAGACTTGATCGCTCAGTGACTCAAATAGATGATTCCTGTTGAAATAAGCCACTAATCCCAAGATAACTGGAACATGCAACCATTGTTGAACTGATAAAATGTGGACATTGCATCTTAATTAGTATGCTCAGTTTACAGTCTAGTCATGCATTTTCCTTTACTTATTAATTTCTAAATTATAATCCCTTCTCCCTAGTTTGAATCATCAGCTGCAACAGTATTATAATTTGAGAACATTAAAAAAATTCAAGAAACCAACCGACAAAACTTTTTCATTTTCCCATAAATGGAATCAAGAGTACTAGATTTAAGAAAAAGAACAGAAAAAGAAACACCAACCGAGCTCTTTGTAGACGTTGTTGTTGTTGTTGTTGTTATTGGCCTCCATGGACTGGGAGGCTCGAATGGCAAGAGAGAACACATGGGTTCTTGTGCTTGGCACCAAAAGAGATACCGCCGCTTTCGCCATGAATTTGTCACAGAGAGAGAGAGAGAGAGAGAGAGAGAGAGAGAGAGCAATGAATCTATGGTCGAGTTTTGAGGCAGGGAAATGGGAAGTCTGGCAGCCTGCAGCTCACACAGACGTAATCCTTAGCCATGCTTTCAAGAATTGGGAAGATTTTGGTCTCGGGCTGCTTTTTTTTTTTTTTTTTTTTTTCCTTTTTGATGCCGTGCTGCTAGAAGACCTGGCCGTTCTACAGTTGGGCTTCGGCCCAGCTTCAATTCTAATGGGTCATTTCTGGGCCAGATGTAGGCCCTGGTTTCTCCAGAAAAATAAACTGAAGACATAATATTCCCTAAAAGTTTCAACTTTATCCCCTGCACGAGGCTGTGTTTGTTTTGTGGGAAAATATGGAATAGAGGAGGAAGAGGCATCGAGGGAGGAGCATTGTTCTTTGGATCATCGAGGAAAAGGGGATGAGCTCGGAGCTAGTCCGAGCTGGCTGCTGGCGTGGTCTGGTGCGTGTATCATGTAAGAACTCGGGGCACTATCCCAAAAGACTAGTCTTCTAGGTGGAGTAGCTCAAATTTTCATGTAAACTCATCTTCACACCTGGAAGACATATATTCTGTCGAGATTCTCTTCACTGTGTTTCAGCACACACCTTGCGTGAAGCATAACTCGCAGCTTATTACTCCTCTTCACCACATTTGCGCGTTTGCAGGCATGTCTTACGTGAAGCAGGAGTTTGTTGTCAATCTCGAGATCCCAACTTATAAGTTGCCTAGAGGGGGGTGAATAGGTGACAAGCTAATCTAATGCAAAACAATGTGGAATAAAAAACTAATTATGAAATCTAAGAACTATTAGGCTAAGACACAATGTATAACCTAAGAGTGTAGTCAAATTCCTGATAAAGGGCTCTGAATTATCTCCTCAAGAATCCTTTAGATTAAGAGTTGAGGTGTCACTGTGACTCTCTTAGTTGAATACAAGTGTGAGCAAACAAACCCAAACATATATTCAATTAAGCACAAATACATCAAGTATATAAGAGCTATAAACAATATTAGCATGCAAGATATAAACACAGGTGAGAAAAAGATAAGCAATCGCAAATACGAGATATTTGTTTCAAGGTTTGAGCACACTTGCTCTACGTCCTCGCCTTCAACACTATGAAGGGCACCATAACGATCCCGCAAGATCACTCGATGCCGCAACACCTACAACAAGCTCCCTCAAGAACTATTAGACTCACAAGTCCCTCGCGTGTTCTCGCAAGAACAGCACACGTAAGAATACTAGCTTGCCGAGGCCGCACCTCTACAATGAGCTCCCTCAAGAACTCTACACAACGCGAACCCGCAAGTCCGCCTCCTCAAATACAAAGATGTAAATTTGATGATCTCTACACTTTGATCACCAAAAACACTCTCACAATAAATGATCCCTATAGGATAAATATAGTAATGAAAAGCTCAAATTTGTGTGAGAAAATAAGATAGATTTGTAGAGAAAAAACTCAAGATTTCTTTTGAATCACAAGATAAACACTGTTTTAAAAACTCTCTTTTTAATATAGAAGTTTTAGGTCAAAATATGTGGAGAAAAACTATAAAAGAGATGAGAAAACTGGCTCTAAAACTTTTCCAAAATCTTATTCAAAACTGGTCAAAAGAACCCCAATTTATAGGGTTCAGAAAACTAGCTATTAGGCCCAGTTTTCTGGCCAAAATAACATGTCGGTCGACCGGCCCTCAAGTCAGGGTTTTGTGCACGTTTTGTCCACATCGGTTAACCGCTCGATCGACCGACCTCTGATTCGGTTGACCGGTCGGTCGACTGCCAGAAACCCAGGTTAGGATTTTCAGGATTAAAACTTGATCTTTTTAAAACCCTAAAATTTTATTTAAATCCTATAAAAATTCACAAAAATAAGTTCTTTAAAGCACTTTGAGGTACAAATATGAGTGATCAAAAATCAACACATATTAAAAACATATTGAACTAAATTTGAGGTATAGAAGTTAAATCTTTAAATAAAAAACGTATTTTTCAAAATCAATCTTCAAATTGAAAAATAATTTTTCCAAAACTTGTTAAAACACAGAAATAAGATATTTTAAATACTTTTGAAGCTTAATGTGTATGGATATGATCCAATACACATATAAGATGAAATATCAATGTTTTTGATAATTAAGCTCAAGATAAGTTTTGACTTTAACAACACTTAAACACATAATATAGATACATCAAACAAGTGTTTCTAAACATTTGAACTAACAATGTAGATGGATGAAATTCAATATACATATAAAACATGTAAACTTATTTTGATGAAATCTAATCGTGAAACTCAAGATATATTCTTTGAAATTCAACCAGTTAAACTGAAACCAGATTTTCTAAAACTCTTTCTTATGAAAACATTATATAAATGAAGTTCACTTAGAGGGGGTGAATAGGTGACTAGTTAATCTAATGATAAATTAATACGGAATTAAAACTATTTATGCAAATTAAAACTATTAAGCTAAACTCATAACGTATAGCCACAGAGTGTAGCCGAATTCCTGGTGAAGGGCTCTGAACTATCTCCTAAAGATTTCTCTAGATAAGAGTTGAGGTGCCGCTATGACTCTCTTGGTTGAATACAAGTGCGAGCAAACAATTCGAAGCATATAACAATAAGGCATAAGATATATCAAGCATATAAAGATAAAAGCAACGTAGGCATGTAAGATATAAACATAAGTGAGAGATTGAGAGAAAGCAATCACAAACACGGGAGATTTGTTTGAGGTTCGAGCATCCTTACTCTACGTCCCCGCCTTCAACACTGTGAAGGATTTTCACTAAAAACCGATCATACCGGATCACTCGGTGTCGCAATACCTACAACGAGTTCACACTAGAACTCCTTGGAATCACTGTTCCCTCTCTTGTTCCCGCAAGAACAACATATGCAGGTACGCTAGCTTGTCGAGGCCGCACCTCTGCATCGAGCTCCCACAAGAACTCGAAACATACACGAACCCGCAAGTTCGCCTCCTCAAATACAAGATGAAACACTTGGTGATCTACACACTATGATCACCTAAAACCACTCTGACAACATCTCTCCTATACGATAGATATGACAATGAGAAGCTCAAGTATGTGTGAAAAAAACTAGATAGAATAGTAGAGGAAAACCTCAAGAAATCTTTTTTTCAAAACACTCTTGAAAAACTCTCCTTTTGATATGGAAGTTTTAGCTCTAAAATAAGTGAAGATAAACACTTAGAAAGGTAGGAAAAACTAGCTTGAAACCCAACTTCAAATTTTGTAGAAAACAGTCCAAGAGAACCCCAATTTATAGGCTCCCAAAATATGGTCGTTGGAGGCCAAATCAGCAGCGTCAAATCAGCAGCTGACGCTGCTGTAGGTCGACCACCCGGTCGACGGACTAACGGTCAGATTTCTGACCGTCAACCGAGGCCTAGATACAGAGAGTAGAGCTCTCTGCCGGTCAATCGCCCGGTCGACCGGGGCCAAATCCAGAGAGCAGAGCTGTCTGGCGGTCAGCCGGGTCGGTCGACCAGCCCTCCAGCCAAACTGGTTGTGCACGTTTGTGCACATCGGTCGACCGGACCAGTCGACCGACTTCTGTCTCGATCGACTGGCAGAAGGCCTGGTCAAACATTTTTAGGGATTAAAATTTGGTCTTTTTATCTTTAAAAAATCCCATAAATTCTCATAAATTCTACAAAAATAAGTGTTGGCCCGGAGGCCTTCCTCTCTAGTTTTGATGATGATTAACTCATGTAGTTATGTTTACTAATTATCTTGTGATTTTAGTTACAGATCTTTAATCAAGATATTAGTTGGTGATTGCTTCAAAAAGAGGAGTTTGGAAGCCTTCACTTGGTGATTCCCGTGTCCGAGCATCAAGATCATACCTTTGCACTCGGTGGATCACGTTTGGGATCGAGTCGACTTGAAGATGGAAGATCGTCAAGAAGACTTAGGTATCCTAGTTTAGTTTAGTGTGTTTAGATCCATGTGTAAAGATAAGAATAGTTGATATGCTCAAGTGCACAACACACACGTTTTATGTTTGGATATTGATTTTTCGGTTTTGGTTTAACCAATATTTGTTTTCATGAATAGTTGATCAAAACAAGTTTAATTGGTTTATGTATAGTAGATGTATTCTTTCTACACATGCATGCTTAACTTTTAAACAAACTTATTTTGACTATCCTATTCATGTATTGAAAAATCCAAGTTTGATAAAATACATGTTTTGGTTTTTGGTAAAAATGTTAAAACACAAAAATAGTTTCATATGCTTGATATTTCAGTTAAAATATTTATCACATGTTTATATATCAATGCAAAATGATAAAACTATTTTGAGGATTTTTAGAAGACTTAAAAGATTTTTAGAAATGTTTTTAACAAGTGTTTCTGACCCATAACAGTGGCTGACAGGCCAGGTCGGCTGACTGTACGATCGACCGAACCAAGGGCCGGTCGACCCTGCGGTCGACCAACGTGCACGGCCTTGTGCACGTCTGGCAGCACAGTGGTGTTGGCCCAAGGTTACAATCACCCTTGTTTAGTGTATTTTGATGATTACAAAACATATTAGTTATTTGTACTAATAACATTTGTTGTTTAAGTGTGTTTTCAGATTTCTATTCATACTAGAAGTCTTCTCTCACAAATACAAGGTTTTGGACTCAAGTCAACTCCAATTGGGCTCAAGATGCAAAAATTGAAGATCAAGTGGAGATAGCCCATCTTGAAGCATTGCCTTGAAGTCTTTTAGAGTTTGTAAGTTTAGAATGTTAAAGTTTGGATATAGGAAATTTGGCTCTAGGATTTGCACACACACTTGTTTCATGTATTTCCTATGTTTTGAAAATGGTTATTTCTAAGTTTTATGCCTTAGTTTGTATATACATGTACCAAAGCTTTATATCCTGAAAAACTTGTTTAAAACATGTGTATAAACTATTTTCTGCATAATACTTAGCTATATGTATTTTAAAATATTTATCAAAATTTTTCTAACTCAAAACAGCCCAGTTTTTCAGTTTCAGGCAACATCGGTCGACCGGCCCGGTCGACCGGCGCTGTGTCTGGACATGCACTGTTTGTGCATGTCCGTCGGTCGACCGGACCGGTCGACCGACGGAGAGCATTCTGCTCTCGGGAATTTTCGGTCGACCGGACCGGTCGACCGGAAGAAGGAAACTGTGTTTCCTCCTTTTGGGTCGGTCGACCGGACCGGTCGACCGGGAGCCAACGGCTACTTCCAGCTAGGCTGGCGGTCGACCGGACCGGTCGACCGCCAAGCCTGCAACTTAGCAACGGCTCTTTCCTCTTTGGGATTTTCTGAAAATCTGTTTTCTTTTTCTGCTTTAACAGATTTTTAGAGAGTTGTTGGGGTGCTTTTGCAGGTTGAATTAGGTGAAAAGAAAATGTTTTTAACTCATTTTTCAACCCTATAAATAGAGGAGAAGTCTCTCCTTCATATTACTTAGAAAAATCCTCAAGTTTTGGTGTTTTCAAAAGAGAAGAAAATTTGTTTAAAGCTTTCAATTCCTACTCTTTTAAGTCTGATTTTTCAGTTGTGTTTGATTACTCATATCACTCTACAACTGAAGTTTTCTCACCACACTTCATAGAGCCAAAAATCCTATACTCATTCTATAGTGAAGTTGTAATTGAAGTGAGAGTGTTTGTAAAAGAGTTTGAGAAAAGTGTAGTGATCTTGTTGTGATCACTTGGTTCTTGTAATCTTTTCCTTGTGGAGCAACCTCTTCGGTAGAGGTCCTTTGTACTTGGTGGAGCTCGGTGCTCGGTCTTCGGTAGACCAATTATAAAGACATCCTCGGTGGATAGTGGAAACCCTTCACGGAGGTGAAGGCGGGGACTAGAGCAAGTGTGCTCGAACCTCGAAACAAATCATCTTGTTTGCGATTGCCTTTGTGTCATTCTTGTTTTCAATTTCTCTTGCTTTATATTGTCTTGAATTATTTGCTTGAGAACTAACCCTCTACTTGTGCAATCTTGTCTTGTTTACTTTACTTGCTATACTTGTTGTGTTACATTGTGTGCATTTCATTTCTCATCATCATACTTGGCATTGATCGATCACACCTCAATACAACACGGTTGCATTGCGCACCTCTAACCCATATCTAGGGGAATTGGGAGGAAGGAGTTCAGAACCTCGCAAGGGGTATTCGGCTCTTAGTCGTGTTTTGAGAGATCGTTGCATCACTGATTTAATTAAAGTTTAAAAAGATCATTAGATTAGCATTCACACCTATTCACCTCCCCTCTAGGTGTTTTTCAAGTGGGCCGGCCGACCGAGCGGTCGACCGGACCAGAGAGTTTTGCTCTCTGTATCTGGGCGGTCGGCCGTGCGGTCGACCGGATGCCCCAACGGTCATATTTCTGACCGTTGGCGGTCGGCCGGGCCGGCCGACCGCAGGCCTGTCAGGCTGACAGATCAGCCTAACGGCTAGTTTCTAGTTTGGGCTATAAATACCCCATCTCTTTAAGGTTTTAACTAAGATTTTCAAGAGCAAAAATTCCTACTTTTCTGAAGTGTTTTTACAAGTTTTCAAAAGAGTTTTAAGTACCAAAAGATCCATCTTATTTGTTTTAAGTGTTTTGTTATTTTCAAAGAAAATAAGTTTTTGGGAAATTGGTTTATTGTTCTTCATTTCAATATCTATTTGGTATTTTTCCAAGAGTTTTTCTTTGATCAAAACACTTGTTTTCCACACTTGAGCTATCATCTATCTATTCTATTAGGATCATTGTTTTGTGGAAAAAGAGATTGTTTGAGGTTGTTGAGCCTCCAAGTTGTACACCCTTACTTTTATTGTATCCCTCTTTGGTAGAGGTTGATCGGGTGATTGGTTTGCTCCCTCTTTGGTAGAGGTTGAGGTTTGTATTTGCTCCCTCTATTGTGAGGTGGAGTTTGGTTGTTGGCTACGGGCCTTATCTCTCTTCGGTAGAGGTGGATTGTGGTTGTATTGCCTCGGTGGTATTGTAAGGTTGAGAGAGGAGTTCGGTACTCCTTAGTGGATTAGAAATTCTTCTCGGTGAAGGCGGGGACGTAGAGCTAGGGGCTCGAATCTCGAAACATATCTTTGTGTTTGCGATTGATCCATTGTCTCTCTAACCCTCTCTCTTTTATTTGTGCAAAGCATTATTCATTTTGTCATATCGTTCATATTGCTTGTGTTGCCTTACATTATTTCATATTGTTATATCTCTTATATGCTTGGTTGTTTGTGTGTGCCTCACTTATACTTAACCACAAGAGCTTCATATAGCACCTCAACCCATATCTAGGGGAATCAAGAGGAGTTAGTCCAGAGCCCTTCACGGGGAATTCGGCTACACTTGTGTGTTGTATTAAGTGTGTTGCAAAGTTTGTTTTAACTTCCGCATTTAGCGCATTTAGTTTCTAGATTAGCATTATCACCTATTCACCCCCCCTCTAGGTGACTTACAATAAGTTCTTTGGAATACTTTGAAGTACAAATATGTGTGATGAAAAATCGACACATATTACGAACCTTTTGAACCATATTTGTAATATAGAAATTTTGGCTTTAAATAAAAACCGTATTTTTCAAAATCGATTTCCAAATTAAAAAATGAGTTTTTCAACTTCTCCAAATACAAAAATAAGATATTTTAAACACTTTTGGAGCTTAGTGTGTATGAATATGATCCACTACACATATGAGATGAAATTTCTGTGTTTTTGACAATAAGCTCTAAAATAGTTTTGATAAACCACATGTATATTTTGAAGCTTTAAAACCAAAACGGTATTTTTTAAAACACATATAAATTCTGTGTGTGTGTAAATGAACTTGAGCAATCCACCAACTAATCTATCTTTTAACTTACAAAAACCCGACACAAGTCTTCTTGAAAAACTTCTTCTCCTTCTTAACTTGGTCCAAACCTTGATCCATGAGCTAGATTCCTCTTGAGTACTTGATACAATCTTGATGTGCGAGTTCTTGAAGTAACACGTGCTAGCTCCAAAATTTGACTTTGAATTTTTTGTTGAAGCTAAACACCTACTAAGATCTTAATCAAATATCTGAGACTAAGTAGACACAAGATCATTAGTACTATAACTACATGAGTTAATCATCATTAAAACTAGAGGACGGGCCTCTGGGCCAACAATAAAGATCTTGAGCAATTCATAACTAATCTATCCTTTATATTTAATCTAAAACAAAAATTTTAACACTTACAAATACTTGACTAATGTCTTGAAAATCTTCTCTTGAAAATCTTCTTCTCCATCTTGGCTTGGTCCAAAACTTGATCCAATGAGTTTGACTCCTCTTTGAATGCTTGATGCGATCTTGATGCATGAGCTCTCGAATCAATATGTGCTAGCTTTAAAACTTGATTTCGAATCTTTTGTTAAAGTTAAACACCGACTAAGATCTTGATCAAATATCTGAAATTTATTAAACGCAAAATTATCAGTATTATAACTACATGAGTTAATCATCATCAAAACTAGGGCGATAGGCCTTTGGGCCAACACAACTTAGCTTTACAGGGACTTTATTGCGCCATTCTGCGCCCTGAAATTAAGCAGGTTTTATCCCCTCATCATAAAAGATCATGTGCTCAATCGAGGTTACTGCTCTTCACTACGTTGGACTTCATGTCTTACATGAAGCACTTGGAGTTGGACAACACGTCTTACATAAAGGACCTGAAGCATGGCTACCTCCCTCAAGAGCTTAACAGGGGCTCATTGCGCCTTCCACTACGCCTTGTGGATTGAACATCACTCACACACATGACTAAGTTCAAGGCACGGCTCTGATACCACTTGTCTCCCAAAATACTAGCCTTCTAGGTAAAATATAATCAAAACCATCCCCATGACTAACCAATGTGGGACTATTTGTTCGACCCTAAATCCCAAAAGATCAAGGGTTTCTCTCTTCAAATTTTCTTTCGCTCGGTTTGCCGGTGAAGAGAGCGAAGAGTTCGTGGATCAAGGTTGGCAAACCGTTTCCCGCTCAAACCCCCCTCTCTTCCTTAACACCATCTTCCCCTCTTCTTTTTTCATCCCATCAAACAGCTCAATTTTGAGCTCGAAATACCTCCCTCTCTTCTCTTCCTTCTTTCATCTTGATGGGGAGATTCTGTCTCCTCGTTTTAAATTAACCGCAAGTGCACGGGCGTTCGATGTAGCACTTGAGGGTGATCCACAGGGGCAGGTGGTTCTCATGGCTTCGACACTTCTAGACGAATTGATCAAAAATTTTGTGGGTTTGTGGGTTATTTAAACTAATTATAATAAAAGAAAAGTCAAGCAATTAGGGTCGAATCCCCTAAATTAGAATCAAGTGGTCAATCTCGGTCTCCACACTGGTATGTTGTTACCCACCAAATCTCTACTTCTAACAGGCAAAATAAGTCTGAACACTAGATCTAAGTACAGTGTATTATCTGCATCACATGGTCCATCAAAAGTAAATAAAATGACTAAATAAATTAAAAGCAGAAAAAACAGTAAAATTCTAAGTATGAACCATTGACTATTGATACATAGCCTGTCAAATAACCAGTTGTTCTAGAAATAATCTCCTAAAAGTTGTCTGTCAATTGGTGTGCATACAGACCTAGATAAGGGATCTAACGGGTGACAACAAGATAATCTAGTTTAAGTTCATCTCCCATAGGCACTCGCAATTAGGTACGCATGATTGACTCGCTAGCACAACAATGAACTCACAAAACACCAAACATTAAAAGTTAATATAACAAAATTCAATTAATCACTAATCAAATTAATTACAACTAAAAGAGGAACATTCAATTATTAATTAATTAAAATCAAAATTAAAATGAAACTTACCTACTTCATTATTTCATTATGTTATTGTGCATGCAGGCGCCTCCTTCAAAGTTCAAACAATGTGGGCCTTACCATGTGAACGGATGAGAAAAAGAATGTGCATGGCTTCATTAGTTGCTATACAGTGCGCTGCAAGGAATTTCCTTGTGCTACAATGAAGTGTTATAACTGCCATCGGCCTTCATGGCCCCGCTTGCCCCCAACAGCCTATTGGAAAGGACTCCTCTGCTCTCGCATGGAAGAAGACTACAAAGGCAACAATCTTGTTATGATAAAATAACGCGTGAACGATCATGCTAATCACAACGATTGCAGAGTATTTGGCAGATCAAAACTCAAAGCATATAAACCAAAAAATAAAAGAAAAGAAGAACAACCTCGCTTAAGCAAAGTACACAATTTTAGTATTAAAAAGTTCAGCTAAAAAAATTGGACAAAAACTAGCCAAAACCCAGGGCAAAAGAAAATGGTCAAAACAAGGGCCCCTCTATTAAAATTCTTTACCTTAGAAGCTAAACAAAAACATAAAAAAAAAAAATAATGATAAAGAAAAATGAAAAAAACCCTAGCTGCCCGTCCTCCCTTCCAATCTCTCCTTTATGGCTTTATATAATATAAGAGTTTTACAAAAATGTCCTTTGAAATACATCTATTATATAATAATTCACTTTCAATTCAGACAGATTTTTTAAATGATCAATACAGACAGTCAAATGGAGGAATCAGTAAAAGCTATCAACATGAAAGTTGTAGATCTTCGAATATCTTTCCGTAGCATCTTGAATGATTTCTTTCAGAGTCCTGTAGCTAAAGTTATGGTCAAAACACCGCAACATATTTGAAAAGCAACCCTCAATCTTTTGCAAATTGCGTGATTTTATTGCTGTAAGTAATCAGATTCCTCTTTATCTTTCTTTTACCTGTTTCTTGCAAAAACTCAATCAACTATACCCGAGTAGTATTATTTATATACAATTAATAGATAATTAGGAGCATAAAAAAATGATATAAAATCGTGCTGATCGCATCTCTTCCAACAAAATAAACATGGCCTAATTAATGATCATAAGAAGTAATAGTTACAGGCTAATTCTTGGTCATTTTTAAGTGTTTGGACGAGAGTTGGGATCTAACTCTTGCTGGCTCTCATTTAAAGATAAGGTCGAGAAATTCAATGTCTAACTATTGATGTAGTGTTCTTAAGCCAGAAGCTCAAATCATTTTCAGATCATAATTTTTTCAAATACGAGGATCGCGGTAAACTAAAGTAGCCAGATCATGGTTCTGAAATTTTTTTATTTCTTTTTGTCTATACCCAGCAGCTACTACTGTGTTGGGACATCGAGCAGTACATCTTCGGGGCCGTTTGTTTCGCGTAAAACTCCGTAATTCGTAAATGACTTACTACTCAGTTATAACTACGGCGTTTGTTTGGAGCGTAATTCGTAAATGACTTACGTAACTCAACTAACACTCACTTGCAACCCAGTTACCACTCACTTACAGCCCAATTACAGTTAATTTTGTGGTCATACAAATTTGTAATATTTTTTTATATTAATATTAAATTTTTTAATATTTAACTTTTTTAATATTTATTTGCAATATTAAAACTTTTAAAATCACCAAATAGTTAATTTTGTGGTCAACTTTTTCACTTACGACTTATACATTACGTCAACCAAACACCGTAAAGTACAATACACTTTCCCACTTTACAATTTTATATTACCAACCAAACATCGTAAAATTTACATACATGTAACTCATATACAATTGTAAAAGACTTTACCAATTACAACTACGAATTACGACCAGTTACGACAACCAAACAGACCCGAAAAGAAGGGAAAAGACGTCGGCTATCCTAAACGAGTAAAGAGACGGCCTGACGCATTCGATAGAATTACATAGGTTAAAAAAAATTAATTTATCCGCTTGTTTAAGTAATTTTTGAATATTTGAAATAAAAGAAATGGATTTGAAAAAAAATTTCAATTTTGATCATTTCTTTTTCAATAGAATCTAGTATCATTTCTTTTTCAATAAAATATAGTCTAATTTGGAGAAAACGGCTTGATATTAACTTTTGATGAATTCTTTTTTTTTTAAATTTATACTTAGGATTCAGTTCAGTACAATAATATGTTGATTAATTGCTCATAATATCTCAAATCAGAAAGAATTTAAAAGTGTCCCACGATCTTTAAAATACGAAAGTGTAGCCCTAACCCTACCAATTTTTTTGTGCACCTTTCAATTATAATTCTTTATTTTTCATGTAGTGATATAATTATTTTAACTTCCTCAATGTAAACCAACACTTGCCTGATGCAGAAAATGACTCAGAGATCAGCAGTACCAGTTTGAACTCGACCCGTGACTCTGTGAAATTTATAAAACTCTTTGAATTTTTGCCTTTTTTTTGCAAAATCAATGGCCATCATCTCTTAATAAAACATAGTGATACACCTTCGAAGGTTGAGAGCATACACCTGAAGCAAAAACAAGAAAATGACTTTGAATATGATCAATAGATGCAGACACCTGAAGTGAAAATCAATAGATGTAAGAAGGCAGTGAGGTCAGCCTTACTTGTAAAAGGGTGGGTGTGAGTCATGGAGAGTGTCTGAGTTCAAGTCCGACCATAGTCTATGTTTAAAAAGGAAACATAAACAAGTAAAAGATTTACGGAGGAATTTGCATAACCTTGAAGAGAGTAAGAGCACATCCTCCTGAAAATGCATGATGTCAGAATATGTTTGCAGTGTGGTAACTTCAGATGAGAGTTTATTGAAGAGGATGGTAGAGAAGAGCCTATGTTTTTATAAACCTACAATTTAGAATCTCAACCAGTAACCTAATGCCACGTGGCGAGGAGAGAGAAACTCAAATTCAAAACAAATAATAAAGTAAGAAATGAGTTTTCTCACTTCTCATTTTTCTCCCACTTTCATGAGTCCAAACACTTCCTATAAAGAAAACTTTTCCTTCTGATTCTTTTTTCATCCTGATAACTTGAGATTGAATAAAAAATTAAATTCTTTTGGAAGTCCGATTTTTTTTAAAATACTGAAAGGGAGGGAAAAAAAAACAGAAGTGATCATTCAGGTCTCTATTTGAATTGGATCGGTTCCATTATACCTTTTCTAAATCCGAACCCAGTATAGTACGTAAAAATAAAATAAAATTTATACAATGAAACTCAATATGTTACACTCTCGTCTATTGCATTGATAAAATTATAAAAATAAAAACCTTATGATAATAATAATATAAAATCAAAGTATGATTTTCTCATACAATAAAATTCAACTCTCACTTTCATTTGGTAATTTGCATCTATCTTTAACTCTGAATTCAAACCCCAATTCAGGATTCGTGTTCGAATATTACCCGAACTCGACCCGTTTACTTCCCGCCAAAACCCACTCTCCTGCCCGCCAAAACGCGGCAAAGGGAGGAAAAATTCCCGTCTCCACTTCCCTCAGCATCATCGTCACCATCATCGCGATCCCAAATCGAAAGAGAGAAGAGAGCGAGGCGAAAATGTCGGGTTGGGACGAGGGAGCGGTGTTCTACAGCGACCAGGCCCAGTTCCCGCAAGGCGCCGGAGATCCCGACACCGGCAACCTCACCCGCCACTCCGCCCTCTGCAAGTTCAAGGAGTTCATCCGCGGCTTCTGCGGCCACAAGGGCGACTTCCCTTACCGGTCGGTGCCCTCACCTCCACCGCTTTTCCTTCCTCCTCTCTCGTCGTTGCTTGAACGAATGTTCTGTTTTTTTTTTCAGAGAGAGTCTCGTTCACAATTCCGAACACCTCACTGTGGCCATGGAAGATCTCGACGCGTTTGATGCCGATCTCTCCGATAAGCTCCGCAAGCTCCCTGCCGATTACTTGCCCCTGGTAACAATTTTCCCCCACTGAAAATGTGATCCATTTATTTCCATTCCAGGGTTTGGTTTTTATTTTTATTTTTATTTTCTTTAATACAAAGGCTCGCTCATTTCCTCTTTGGTATCAATTTCCCCCAAATTCTAGGGTATTCGTTACTAGGGTTTCACAAAGGTGTCTTCTTTTTTAGTCGGTAAAGCCTCCTTCATACTCTAACCTGTTCCCAAAATTATAGGATTTTATAAAGTCGTATCCTTTTTCTTTCTCGGTAATGTTTTGCACCAATCTTATGTTGTTTGCAATTTTATAAATTTGGTGCATGTGGATTTATAATCCAAAATTTCCCCAATTTTTGGGGTTCAAAACCTTGTGTTTCTTAAGAGGCGTATCATTCTTGACTTTGCAGTTTGAAACTGCAGCTGCTGAGGTTCTTGCGAGTCTCAGGTCGAAAGTCGCTAACGAGACGGGTAAAATGGAGGAACCTGACACTGGAGATGTGCAGATTTTCCTGTCCTCTAAAGAGAATTCAATTTCAATGCGGTCTATTGGGGTTGGTGCTTGAAATTTTCTCCCTTTTTCTAATTGAGAACAAAATTTTATCCTTTTTACATTTGTCATTGTTTTCTTCCGGGAGATATAAATTTGAGATTTTTAGGCAGAGTACATGTGAAAGCTTGTGAGAATTGCTGGCATTACAATTGCTGCTTCTAGAGTGAAGGCAAAGGCAACATATGTGACTTTGATGTGCAAGAATTGTAAGAGTATTAAGACAGTAGCTTGCAGACCTGGTCTTGGAGGTGCAATTGTTCCAAGATCTTGTGACCATGTTCCACAGGTTCGATCTCACTCAACATTAGATTTTTTTTCCCCTTCTAAAATTTTCTGGTGATGGCTTTAGACTTTTCTTGGATTTGCTTCAATAGCCTGGAGAAGAACCTTGCCCATTGGATCCTTGGATTGTGGCTCCTGATAAAAGCAAGTATGTTGATCTCCAAACACTGAAGTTGCAGGAAAATCCAGAGGTTAGGGATGCTTTCTTACAAGAAAAATGTTGTAGAATCATGGTATACAGATGTTGATTCAAGAAGAGAACTGAGATAGTATATTTGTTTTCAGGATGTTCCAACTGGGGAATTACCTCGGAATATGCTTCTCTCGGTGGATCGCCACTTGGTCCAAACTATTGTCCCAGGCACAAGATTGACAGTTATGGGGATCTATAGTGTATTCCAAGCGTCTGCATCGTAAGGGGATTTTTATTTCTTAACTTGTGTTTGTTCTCCTCCTTTGTTTGGATGTTTTTACTATCATTACCGTGCCTATATTTATTCCTTCAATTTGAAAGTAAATTTTATTTTTTACATGAGGCATGTTATATAATTGTCATCTGGTTGCACAAAATAGGGTTCTGAAAATTGAATTAGCAACATGATTTAAATTACGGAGTTGAACATTCCAGTTTAATAGAAAACTTCTCTACAATGAGTTTAATTGGAGATCTTGTTTCCACGTACCAATCCATTGTGAGAAAGCTTTCCTTCCATTTCTAAAAGCAGTAAAAATCACAAACATTTTAGTTTTCTTTCCAATAAATAATTACTTATGTTATGAATATTGGCCTATTCTTCGGACTATGGGGATTTAGAGTTTGTCTCTGGATTGTTTGCAGCCAGAAAGGGGCAGTTGGAGTTAAACAACCTTATATTAGAGTTGTAGGGATGGAACAAACTCGGGAAACAAATTCCAATGGTCCCTCCACCTTCACACTAGATGAGGTAAGCTCGTTAATGGTGTGGAGAGATTCAGACCAGTATGATTCCAACATGTCTGATTTAAGTTTGTTTGTACACACAGGAGTTGGAATTTAAAGAATTTGCACAGAGACCTGATGCTTATGATAAGCTATGCTCCATGATAGCTCCATCAATATATGGCCATGCTGATGTTAAGAAAGCTTTGGCTTGTTTGTTATTTGGGGGCTCAAAGAAGGTATGCATGCCATTGGCCACAACCTTTCATGCAGTACAGTAAAGCTTATAATAATTTTTCCCTTTTTCTTCTAACATTTACAGAGGTTGCCAGATGGCGTGCGACTAAGAGGGGATATCCATGTCTTGCTACTTGGTGATCCGTCCACTGCAAAATCGCAGGTTGGTTGGTAAATTCTAATTGTTATCGCTGTTACCTTCCACATTTGGCAGTGTGCATACAGAAAATGTTCTGTTATAATAGTCGGCATCATGTTTAGATCTTTCTCTAAGTATACAGTGAAAGTTTCAACTAGCATAGCGGAGTTGACTTTGTTGGTTCAGTGAAAGTTGATAATGTGCCTCTTGCATTTTCATATCAATCAAACAATTTTTTTGATAATAAAAATCAAACAAAAACGCAATTTCAAATTTTCATTAAAATACTCCATCTCCATTAAGTTCCATTTGTTTGGTCGGCCCATTTTATATTATTAGGGCCCAAAATGCAGTCACTTGATGAGGATAATGTGACAATTCATAGAATAATCACGAGCTTTATAATCATTGTTTATCTGGCCTTTTGTTTGGACTAGTGATCTTTTTGAATTTATTCGATGGAGGTAGGCCACCCTTTTATTATTTGTAAATGCAGGCAATGTTTTTGTCTGATAAAATTTCTTTTTATTGTAAAGTTTCTCAAGTTTGTGGAAAAGACAGCTCCAATAGCAGTTTATACCTCTGGAAAAGGTTCATCTGCTGCTGGTCTTACGGCTTCGGTGATTCGTGACAGCAGTTCAGTAAGTTTCTGTACTTAATTGATGTCGTGAAGTGCTGCTATTGCATTTTCAGCTTTTGAAAGCAGATTGCTCATGGTTTTGTTATTAGTCCCCAAACCCTGAGCTTTTGTTACTCATAATCATGAACGTAACATCAGACTGGTCACAATGATTTCAGCGTGAGTTTTATCTGGAAGGCGGGGCCATGGTTTTAGCAGATGGGGGAGTAGTTTGTATTGATGAATTTGATAAAATGAGACCTGAAGACAGGTAGGAGAAAAAGAGGGCTGCATTTCTTGAGATCAGATTCTGATAGTCATTGATAATATTTTAGTTTACATTTTTTGGGAATCCTTCTCCTTTGATACACTTATTAATCGGCAACTTTTGTGTAGAGTTGCCATTCACGAAGCAATGGAACAGCAAACTATTTCAATCGCCAAAGCAGGAATAACTACAGTACTCAACTCAAGGACATCTGTACTTGCAGCGGCTAATCCTCCATCGGGCCGCTATGATGATCTCAAGGTTCGAGCTAAGAGTTGTTGCAATGATGTTTTTCCTTCTTTTCTCATGTTTTTCATGATCTTAATATTTAAGAATTGCTAATGAAATCATCCTTTCAGACGGCACAGGATAACATCGATTTGCAGACTACAATCCTTTCTAGATTTGATCTGATCTTCATTGTGAAAGATATACGAATGTATGATCAGGATAAGGTACACATGCAACCTGTTCTTCAGATTCTGTTTCTTTGTTTTCAATAGAAGATAAACCCTCGCTTTTGCATGCAGCAAATTGCTCGCCATATCATCAAAGTTCATGCCAGTGGAGCTGCAGCCTCCAAAAACACAGATACTATGGAAGGGGAAAACTGGCTCAAGAGGTAGATATAGCAGTTCTCTGAGTCTCTGACCATCTTATGGCCTGGAAAGCTTGTGCTGAATAAAACATCTTGGTTGTTTTGTTTTTTTAATTCAGGTACATTGAATACTGTCGGGTTAGCTGTCGGCCAAGGCTATCTGAAAAGGCTGCTGAAATGCTACAGAATAAATATGTGGAGATCAGACAGGTATGTTTATTGTTAATACCAGTTCATAATATGCTTGAAAAACCGAGTCTTGAAGAGCTGAATCTTCTATTCTAGTCAGTTACATATGTCTGACTCCTTTTGTGTCTTGTAGAGAATGAGGCAGCAGGCTCATGAAACTGGAAGGTCTGCTGCAGTTCCTATTACAGTGAGGCAGCTCGAAGCTATAATAAGGCTAAGTGAGTCTCTTGCAAAGATGAGACTGTGAGTATTACCAGAATCTCAATCCCCAATATAGTGCAGCCAACTGAATTATCAATCATTTATTATAGCTAGGAGAAGTAAACCTTGAAATCTGGGTGCTAGTTTGCATACAATTGTAAACTTTTATCATTTGAGTTGTCTGCTGATGAATGTTTAATTTCAGGACTCTTGTTGCTACGCAAGAGCATGTTGAAGAGGCATCCAGATTGTTCAATGTTTCCACATTGGACGCCGCCCGGTCTGGAATCAATGAGCACTTGAATTTGACTCCTGAGATTGCAAATGAGATAAAGGTTGACCCCAATTTCTGCTCTCTTCTAATGTCTAAACGTACATTTTGGAGTAAGCTAAATACCTTGTATACATAATTTTTTGATCAGCAAGCTGAAACACACATAAAGAGAAGAATGGGCATTGGAAGTCATATATCAGAGCGTCGTCTCATTGATGATCTTACCAGAATGGGGATGAACGAATCTATTGTGAGGAATTCTTCACCTCATACGCTAATTTATCTTCTGCCTTTCTTTGGATCTGATGTTAATCACGAGAAATCTGTTGCCATAAATATGCATGTTCCAGGTAAGGAGAGCTCTACTGATTATGCACCAGAGGGATGAAGTGGAGTACAAGCGAGAAAGGCATGTTATCGTTCGCAAGGCTTGATATAATTGCTAAGGGTTAGAAATATGATGGCGTTTTGGTGGTCTAAGTTTGCCATAATCAGAGCAGCAGCAGCAAGGAGCAGTGATATCTCAGATGCTCTCCAGTCTCTACCCCTGCCTGGCTGAAAGCAGTGAAGTAGCTTATTTATCTTTAAATCTTTTAACGGAGCCGACTACTTAATTTGGTTTTCTCTCTGCACACAGCAGCAGGAGAGCTTGAGGTGAAGCTTGACCTGACCAGTGTGCCCCATTGATGCATATCTTGATTAGTTTGTTGATAGATATGGTTATCATTCTTGTATAATATAAATACCAACTGTCATACTAGCACTTGTTGGACTTGAGTGCATCACTGTTAACAGAGTTTGTTTCTTCTTAATTATCCCTATTAAGATCAAAACATCTTTTGTTCCTTTCATCTCTCAATGTATAGATTATGAACAATTGGATAGTATTCTAACCTTGCATTTGTGAAAACAGCAGGTCGTTCTGTGTGCTCGGATTATGCTAGTGTTTTGCGCTATGTTTGGATTGAACTATTGTAGTGATGGGTAGTTGTTTCCATGAAAAAATTGGAGAAAAGTTGTGTACTTGACTAAGTATCAAGATTGCCAATTAAATCCTAATAAAAGCTCAAATTGCCAATTAAATAGTGCACACAAGTATCAAGATGTGTACTCAAATTGCCAATTAAATAGTGCACACAAGTATCAAGTTTGGTAGACAATTTTACCACTGTTAGAAGATTCCTCTCTTCAGTAGCATTCACTTTGCATATGCACAGCTTAGTTTGTATCTTGCAAAGAGTGCAAACACTTATTTCTTCTTACCATCACAAGAGCGTCATTGGTAAGATTTCACTCACCTTAATAAAGATATTATTGTAGTATACCTCGTTTAATTTTCTTGTCGATATCAAGATCAGGTGAAAGATCTAGAATATGGTTCACATCTTCAAGCACTAATTTGGCACTAAAGACTACTCTAATATAGCATACATAGAAATTCTCTATGGAGTCGTACTATAGAGCATACCTGCATCAATCACTCAATTCTTCTTCTTCTTCTAATGAGAAAAAAGGCTAATTAAGCCTTTCTCATACGACTCCTCTCAACTCTCTCTTCACGCAAAATGGACCTGAGCTCGCGAGTCAAAGCCGAACCCAACCCGATTTTTTGAGTGTGAGTGATTGATGTAAATTGTATTGGTTGTTGAATCAATAAAATCTCTCTCTTCCTTACCCCGAGGACGTAGGCAAATTATCAAATATCATTAAATATTTTGTTTGCTTTCTCTCTTATTTCTTATTCTTATTATTCTTGGGTACTTCTCTATTGCATCTATTGGATTTCTCACTGGTTGTTGCCTCGCACGCAACACAGCGGGCAATGGCTGAGATGACAAGCCAATCGTCTTCCCATGCATCAATCTTCTCGTCGGATCCAACCACCCATCTCCTCCTCTCGGCAACCACATCACTGAACTGTCGAATCACTCTAAAAATAGTGAAAGTTTTTTTTTTGAGAGTTGTAGAGCTACACTTTTTCCAATCTCTGGAGATTTTGATACTTCGCCATGACGACCTTCACCCAAAGAAGAGTTTTGAAATCCGTTCTCCGCATACGTTTGGTACTAATAGGGCAGAGCAAGTGGATCCAGCTTCTCTCCGCCAATACACGTCCCAAAATCTACCCAATTCTTTGTTTGCACTCACTCATTTAATTCTGTTTCTCATAAAATTCATTTACCAAGCTTGTTAGGCTTTAAATATAATTTGAATAGTAATATACATTTTCTCTCCTCGATTTCCACACGCACATATGCTCTATTTTTACCCTTTCTAGGTAAGGCTACAAGGGAAAACCGGTGGATGTTGAGCAATTAGTGTGTTCAAGAGAGTCATCTAAATAGATTCTGCTATTTGTTTTTAGTGACATATTACCGTCTTTAATAGATAGAGACAATAATGTCACGTATTTGAGCTTTGCACTTTTCTTTCAATATTTTTAAAGTAACTGATGTTAAACCCTATATGGAAAGATTCTTTGCGACCAACTGTGGCGCATGTAGACAAAGATGACTGACCAATACCTGTAGAAGCAGGGGAAAAGACTCTGCTCCAAATTGATTGACTGTTCAATGTTGCTGAATGCCACTGACGTGTACCATAATTAGCGCGCGGATGCGACAACCCAACAGATTCGTGAAATCTTACTTTCGTTTAGAACGTATTTGGAAGTTACATTGATACTCCAGAAAATCGATATATTGCTACTTAGTGCAAATGGGGAGGTAATTTGCAATCTTCGACGAAGAAAGAAAGCTTTACTGATTTACCGAAGGTCAAATTAGAGCTAAACATTTGTTTTGAGAGAGAGAGAGAGAGAGCAACTATCAACCTTGAAAAAGACCAAAAAAGTTTTGATTACGTGATAAGATTAGTAAGAGATAAGAGGATATATAGACACAAATTATATTTGGAGAGTAAATTACAAAAGCCTGAGAATTTTGGTTTTTCAACAATCTAACTCCTAGATGATCAATGTCTTACACTAAGGATGCAATTTGGTAAATATCTCAACATTTCTAAAAAAATGTAGGTTATGATAAGAACTTATTAATATTTTCACTAAAATTTAAATAGTATATTCTAAAGAGCAGCTGAAAATTCTTCAATCCCAGAGTCTAAAATACGTTTCTAGGGTTAGCGTCATGCACGAAACATAGACACGAAAATGGTCTTACCTACATTTCCAATTGTCACAACATTGAATAAGTTGGGTCTCTGGAGAATTTAAAGTGTGTTTTTAAAGAAGATGAAGTTTGTAAAATAGGCCAAAATTAACGAGAGTGAGCACTGTTGACAGAGACTCTTGAGTAATTATGAGATTTAGCTTACAAAGAAATAACATCATACCAAAATATCCATTTTCCTGGGAAACATGGTATTGTGTGATGAAATCATCTTTTCCTTTCTTTTGCATATTTATTTGTCAGGTGATATTTATTCATTTATTTTTTTATAATTAAACAAGATGAACAAATTATTAAAATCGACAGAAGGAAGATTTTCTTCCGTGTCTCCTTCACAAACTTTATGTGTCCGTCAATCTGTCTTCATTCGCAGAGAGTGCGAGAGCGAGCAAGAGAGAGTAGCCGGAGCAGTAAAGCTCCTCTCTTCCCTCCAGCCCCCCAAAATTTCTTTTTCCTCTTTTTCGGAATTCGATAGATTTCCCACCGCAAATGCAGCATACTAGCTTATTTACTTAATTCATTTATTTCGATCATAATCGTGTGGATGAAAGCCCAAATCACCCAACCAAGGCCCAAGCCCATTAAACCCAGCCCATTTACAACCCCATCCAGCCTCAGCCGCCCCCTTATAAAATCCCATTATCTCGGGCTCAGGGTTAGGGTTTTGTGAGGCGCGCGCGCGAGAGAGAGGCGGAAGCGTCTCAGCCGCTAAGGAAAAAAAAAAAAGAACCTTGTTGCCGCCGCCGATCTGCCAAAATGGGTAAAACCCCGTCAAAGCCCTAGAATTCTCTTCGATCATTTGCAGTAAACTCATTCAATCTCTAATGGCGTTTTCGCCCTCATCGCAGGTATCTCTCGTGATTCTATGCACAAGAGGAGGGCCACCGGTGGTAAGAAGAAGGCCTGGAGGAAGAAGCGAAAGTAAGCGGCCTCTCCCTTTTACCATTTAGAAACCGTAGATCTCTTGGTGTTTCTCTGTTGTCTTTTGTTCATTACAGTCTCGTAAGATCTCAACGTGATTAGGGTTTTCAGTGTGTATCTTGTTTTTAGACGATGCAGATGGTTGATCTATATGCTAAAGTAATGACTTTTATTGTTTTGATTGAACTTTATAAGGTTAATTGATTCTCTAACGTTTGTAATATCTGAGCATATGGAATTCATTTTAGTTAGTGTTGTTATGGACTTATGCATGTTACTATCTCTCATCATTTTTGATCTGAATAAATTTTTTTTATTAGTGCTTCCCATTTGGTGATTGTTGGTAGTGCGGATTTTTGCAAAACTAGATTTTTTTTTATTATATAAAACCATTCCTTTTAGCTTGATGATTAGGTTATATAATTTGCCCCTTTAGAGATGATTTTGTCGTGATGGCTATTTGAATTTGTTGTTAAGTCGTAATTTGATGCCTGTTTATTGTATGGAATTATATTTGGCTGGTATTTTTTTCCTTACTGGGATGAGATAATTCTCCTGGGCTAGATCTTTTACTACATTCTGAGGTATCCTAATTTATTAAGTCCTAATTTACTAAGTTTTAGAAGATTTTTACTGCAAAATTGTGAGTTATTCCAAAACTGTTATGTTTCAACCATTTGTTTCCTGTCCTTCAAAAGGTACGAGTTGGGGCGCCAGCCAGCTAACACAAAACTCTCAAGCAACAAAACAGTTCGGAGGGTTCGAGTCAGGGGAGGAAATGTGAAGTGGAGAGCACTTCGTTTGGACACAGGGAACTACTCATGGGGAAGTGAGGCTGTCACTCGTAAGACCCGTATTCTTGATGTGGTATACAATGCCTCAAACAATGAGCTTGTGAGGACACAGACCCTTGTCAAGAGTGCAATTGTCCAAGTTGATGCCGCTCCATTCAAGCAGTGGTACCTCCAGCACTATGGTGTTGAAGTTGGAAGGAAGAAGAAGGCACCTGCTGCCAAGAAGGAAGCGACCACTGAGGTAGCTCACATTCTCCTTTTTTGTCATGGTTCAATTTTTTGTTTTAGCTACTATAGGTTTCTAACTTTGCTGTTGTGTGTTAGATGGGAATGCTTATATCCTAATTTTGTTGCTTATCTTCATCATACATATCAAGTTATATCAGCAAAAATTTCTCCAAATAAGACTGTCTCTGTTGCTTTGTTTTGTATATTTACTCTTGTAACATAAAGAGAGATTAACACTGTAAATGTAAGAAAATATAGGTTAGTAAAGAGGAAATTTGGTTTCTCTATGTGCGGTTTTAAGAGCTTTGACAACTCTCATATCCAATCAAATTAGTACTTTATCATAGGTTGTTTTGATAATTAGATGGCATTTTTTATGATAGAAAGTGATCAAACCATTATGGTTCTTAATCAAAGTATTGGGCATGCATATAGAATTCTGAAGCCTCTGCATGGCTCAGATAGAGCCTTAAAAAATTGGGTTTTAAGGTTCCTTCAGAAGCTAGGTATTTGTGCTTATCTGTTCTTTGGCATTATCTGTTGCAGTTCCCTTGTGCAACTATATGAACACCAAGTAGTACTTTTCATGCTCCATAATAGACAATTTTAAATTTTTCTGATTATATTAGCTCACTTTTCTGTCTTGTAATTTGTTTTAATACGTTATGCAATATATAGGGATAAACTTCCTTGACTAAAGTTTATATGTTTTGATTATATTTGTGGTTTTTATACTGATAGTATACTAGTATAGTTGGAATTTTATTCAGATACTCGTGCATTTCATGCATTTATGTTCATCGTTGATCATTCTCTTGGTTTATTGAAAGATTTAGTTTGCTATCGCAAACAATGCTAGAGCATAAGTGAATTGGTATTTTGCAGAACTTGCTTTGTTCTTTCTTTAAAGTTTTTCTTCCAGTTTGAAGCTCAAACTGTTTGTCTTCCATTTTGGATCCCCTCCTGGCAGTTTGGATTTCTTTTCCTGCACTTGATCGTCTAATGGTTTTCTTTTGATGCTAAATTCTCTCAGTTCTTGTTATATTGTTTTTACAATTATTCATGCTTTGACCTTTTTTAGTTTGTGTTTGGCTCGTACAGTCTAGATCTAAACCTTGAATGAGAAAATCCACCTGCAATTTTTGTCCTCGGATGGTCTTGCCGATTAAGCCAGAACTTGGCATTGCGCTAACTGATTCCATTTGAGATGTTTCTGAGTAAAACTGTTTGTTAATCTATTTATCAATTTCTTCATAATGTTGCTGCTAAAATGTAATGGCTTGAAAAGTTACTGTTTACTTTGATCTTGTAATATTTGCATCATTTTGGGTATTTTTGCATAATGTTTTTTCATTTAGATCATTTATCTTCATTTTTCTCTAATTATCTTTATTTTGGTAAATATTTTCCATATTAGGAGGGTGATGGTGCAGCAGCTGCAGAGGAGGCAAAAAAGAGTAACCATGTAGTTCGGAAGCTGGAAAAGCGCCAGAAGGAGCGTACCCTTGACTCTCATATTGAGGAGCAATTCGGTGGTGGGAGGTTGTTGGCTGCCATTTCTTCCCGCCCTGGCCAATGCGGGAGAGCTGATGGGTAAGAACAAAGACTAGTCTTTGCACGACTTCACTTCCCACGTCTCCTTCCCCTTCTCCCACTTGTGATTTCCTCTTCCCCTTTTAACTCCTTGTTTACTTGCAACAGATATATTCTGGAAGGAAAAGAGCTTGAGTTCCACATGAAAAAGATTCAGAGGAAGAAGGGCAAGGGTGCTGGAGCTGCAGCCTAGGTAGAACCCATCTCCGATTCAGTCTTTTCTGCATTTTTCTTTGACAAAGAAACTTAGCTTAGCTTGCACTTCTGTATGCATTATTAAGGACTCTCATCAGTTGTGTTCTTTTCAGTGGGAATCAGTGGTTTTGGTACTAGACTTGAATTAAATGTCTTAATTTAATTTGAGAGCGGGGCTATAGTGTTGTGTCTGAGAATGTCTCAAAAGATTTTGCAATTAATGATGTTTCTGGATTTTTACTGTTGGCTTATGCTGCTGCTGCTGCTGGGGTTGTTTCCTGGATATTATTATCATATGTGGCTGACTTTTTGATAGATATTAGTAATGATGTGCACCAACGCAGGTTATGGTTGCTTGGTATGTTTTCTTACTATCACTAATTCTGTTAGTCTAGGCTGTTTGTCTGCTGTAATTCTTTCTTTCTAAGTTTTCTGCTGCTCAACTTTCAAGTACATGGTAGAGAACAAAATGCAATTACATCCCACCTTGTGTCCTGCTACATTGTAGAACCTTGGGTGTCATTTTTGTGGAGGGGAAGTGCATATAGTGGAGGTGGTTGATTCTTGGTATCCCCTTTTGGGATGTAGTAGGGTGAACAAGTGTGCTTATTGTGTAATCATGAGTGAATTGAGATGCAGTAGAGAGAACAGGTGTGCTCTATGTAATCATGAGTGAAGGGAGGTGGCTTGGGTTTCAAGACTGGGTTATGGGCTTTAGTTTATAACTTGTTATAAGCTCTGGCAGGGATTGAGTGAGACGTGTTTGGGGGAACGAGTTGGGGAAGCAGGAGGAACGCATATCACACGCATAATTAAAGACATCAGAATTTTACGTGGAAAATTCAAATTGGAAAAAATTACAGAATCATGTAAATTCACTATATTTGAGAGATTACAGTAGAGTCCTTAATGACGGTGACGGCTCATCTCCTTGTATAGAGAAAATTAGGGTTAAACCATCAAACTGTCCTTGACGCGTTTCTTGAGTTTCACGTGCCACGGAACTTTCAGATTGTATTGCTTCCTGCCATGCATCTTTGAGGCGCCTCTCCGAAATTGAGCTCTGGAGACCGAGTTATCACTCTGAGATGTTACTCTGTACTGTTGCTTTGAATCACTCTTTTGGAGTGAGTGATATCAAATTGCTACTTCGGAGTGAGATTCTGACTTGCCCTCAATTTGAAACTCCGAACTCACCCAACTTCTTTACCGGAGTGCTTCACAGTTCGCTCCAAGATCTGCAAGGGAGACTCTTCGAAGTTATTTTGCTCCGACGCCTCTGCCCCCGGCACCCCGTGGAGGAGGGCTCCCCGTCTCTCTTCCACCTCTCACGATGACCTGACTGTGTAGATTGATCAGCTTGCATAAAGATTAGGCGTAAGGTGACAATTCATCGAGACAATAATTAGGTTTCACAACTTAACAAGATGAGCAGCTCAAAGTAAAGGGATGTCGGGATGGAAGAGAGAGAGAGAGAGAGAGAGAGAGAGAGAGTTCTTTAGACAGTTCTTTATTTGGATCGAACAGTCGCAACAGTTGTAACATCACCTGTACATTGGAGGCATGGTACGGGGGTGGTTTGTGGGTATTCACTGTTTTTAGGCAGTAAAAGAGGAAATATTGGTTTATATATCTTGATACAGACTGAAGAAGTTGATTGAGAATTTTTAATACCTAGGCGCCAGTTAGTTCTTTGTGGGCTGTTTGCGTTTTTATTCAAGCTCTAACGGAGGCCGGTGGTGAAATACAGCTACATGGAAAGCATTGGCATGGTGATGAAGTTTGAATGGAGGCATAAAAAGCATCAACAGAGAGAAGTTTGATAATGAGAAGATGGCACCCTCCTCCAGAAAACTTGTCTCTCTTACTAATAAAATTTTGCTGTATAATTTGCATATTAAAGCTTCCAACCTCATCCTTCATATAAAAAAGAAAAACAGCACAATGTAACATAGCTTCCATCTTCTCAAAAATGGCACAATGAAACAAGTCAGACGCATCAATCGTTGAACATGAAACCTTTTGATGAAGATCTGACTGAAGCATAAGCAGATCGACTGTAAATTCCATTCTGAATAAGCTACCAATTATTTTTTTCAGACTCATCTTTTGCCTTTTGCTACTGTAACTCTCAGGTGATCTCCCCCCTTTTTTACTCCTCATCCTCTTATCTTTACCTTCTTCAATTTCTACTGACATTGAGTGGTATGGATGAGTTATGCTCACCATTAAACACTGGGCATATTTTTGGCCTACAAGCTTCATGAAGTTCAGTTATACAATAAAACCTAGAAAGAGTCATGACTCTAGATTACCACTTGTGTCAAATTTAACAGAAGATGAAGGTTTTGGAGAATACAGATAATTAAAGATTATAACAGTCTGATCATAGGAGCACCCTTCATTTGCTTCCGTAAATCAAATCTCCAATACTTTGAGGAGGTAAATGATCCATAGATTCTAAATCTATTGTGAACACTGGACTGATCTCCTGCAACCTGCCTAAATTGCAAGAAACAACTATTTGAGATGGCTAGCCAGTCTTTAATGTGTGGAGAACCAAAGTTCTCCTCCTCTTTCTTCATTTAACTGCAAGATTAACTCTATTTGGGACTAGTCCTTTTTTCTTACTGCCTTTTCCCTCCCCATATCATACGCATTACACTAGCATACCATTTAGCCACCCCCAAGCTTAGCTCAGACGTAGCTCGCTTCTTTTTGGGTGTGAAGCAGTGTCAAACCAAAATACCCAACAAGCATAAGCATTAGCTCTCCCTGAAAAGGAGGTGATCTAGCCGCACCTTCCAGTACGGCTACCTTGTTACGACTTCACTCCAGTCACTAGCCCCACCTTCGGCATCCCCCTCCTTGCGGTTAAGGTAACGACTTCGGGCATGGCCAGCTCCCATAGTGTGACGGGCGGTGTGTACAAGACCCGGGAACGAATTCACCGCCGTATGGCTGACCGGCGACGTTTTGGGTACATTTTTTCTCCCCAACTGGTTCAGCCTCTCTCTACGAATATTCCGACTCATGAAATGGATATCAACGAATGAGTTAATCATGAAGATATATAACTTGTTAACTTAAAGATCATGGACAAAAACTGTATGCTAGAGCTACCCTACAAGTCTAAAAACATCCATAATACAAGCAACACATAAATCAACATGCTAACAGGTAATACATATCAATATAAGAGGCAACCCTAACTCAGTCTTTGTTCGTCAAAGAGTATCAGAATCTTTATACATCTAACAGAATGCGAACGTCACAAAGCAAAAAAAATTAGCCGGACACACCTCTTGTATTTTAAGTATCCTTTAGAGTCATGTTTTGTCAGCTAACTCCGAGCAGCACATCCGTTCCCTTGTGAAGGCGTTGTCTGAAAGAGCATAAACCATAAACAAGCTGAGAGATATCAGTTTCCAATATGAGATTAGCCTGCTTAAGCTAACTTATATAAAAAGAGATAACGCTGTAATAGTTGATTGTAATGAACAAACAGCATTTAATCATTACCTGAAACAGGCCAGCTGAACTCTAATTTTACTTGAATATTAATAATTAAAGCTGAAAATTTCGACAAAAAAGAGAGAGAAGATATCTCAAGAGTCAATATCAATAGAACTGTGAAGATTGTCAACCAAAGAAGCATTGAACATTACGGTGCTTAAATCCTATAATTTCCAAATTGCCTTAAGCCTCGGACCACGTAGTAATTCAAGAACTTCTCCGCATTTATCCTCGAAAACGAGGCAGAGATGGGTTCTCCATGACCAACCCTTTCAACACTGGAACACTCAAAACTGAACACCTCGGAATGATTCGCTGCTCAAAGCTGTATTTTCGAGAGCTCCGACCCATTTTGTTCACAAAGAAATCCATTGCTCGCCTGAGTCTCTCTTCAGACAGCTGCACAATGGAAGGCTCTCTCAGGATCACCTCTTGTTCCGGCCATCCCAATCTCTTATAAACAGCCACCTTGCCCTCCCATCTCAAAGGGTTCACCACTGCCATCGTGCTGACCCTCCGAACAAACATGGCCAACGACGGGTCCAACCCCGTTTTACTACGGCGTCAATGGTCATCTTGGACCGTTCAGGCTTCTGCACCAAGACCCTGGCCTCGCGGGCAGCCAGTTTAGCAATGTGAGGGCCGGGGACCCCATAGGATTGCAGGGTTTTGAAACTGGGCAAGGAATTGTTCTCTCGGTTGTTTTCGAGCAGCCGGGGCAGCGGCGGACAGCGGCAGCCGCCAGTTGGTCAGTGCCGTGATTGATATCAGATTGAAGTTGGTTTTGAGCTGTTTTCTAGGCTTTGGTGCAGGAGTTGCGGGGTTGAGGAGATGAGGGCCGTGAGGTCGGCGACGGGTCAGCCGGCGGAGAGGAGGTAATCGAGGTTGGGCTTGATGTTGGTGTCCAGGTTGAATGAGAGCAACTGCGGATACTTTTTCGCGATGGCTGCGATGTGGGTGTTGGTGAATCCGTAGGATTTGAGGAGGGCAAGGATGGAATCGGCATTGTCAGCGGTTTGAGGCTGATCTTTTGGGTAGCAGAGAGAGCGGATTGAGGAGAGAGGCAGCATGAATTGATGAGGTAGGAGGGGCTGTGAACGATGATGATGATGATGATGAGTGACTGTGATTGTGATCGGTCCTGAATTAGGAACTTTTAGAGGAACCGGAGATGGGTTATTGATCCTTGTCGTTTAGCAGTGGTGAACAATAACTGAATGGGATATCTGAGAAGAGAACGGAGCATTGCTGCGACGAAGACGAAGAAAGGAGAAGAAGAGCTCGAATGGATCCTACCCCAGCACTGTTCGAAGAAATGCGCAAGAGAAGTCTTTCTTTTCGCAGCAAATGGATCTCGCAGGATCCGACCCGGATGCGACTCATAGTTCTTTTTTCCCCTCTTTTTCTTCTTCTTGTTGTTGCAAAAGGCCTTAGCCTATTTCTCTCTTTATTTTAAATGAAGTAAGGCCGAGGGTGTAATACAAAGTGAGGAAGAAATTACATGAGAAGAACTCGTAGCCCGTGGGAGATCAAAACCTAAATGTTTCAGACGGTTGTTGCCACTGTGTTGGGTAAATTATGCTATTTTTTAGAAAGATGCAAATCGATTTTATTAGTAAAACAAATTAAATTAAACTTATTAACATGCTACTACAGAATAAAAACAGAATATATATATATGTGTGTGCGCGCGCGCGCGCGCGTGCGTGTGTGGTATGGAGAATGTAGTCGCGTAGTCGCTGTCCTAAAAGATCAAAAGTCTGTCTTCTTATCCATACATTGATGCGGCTTTGTCCAGTAGTGGTAAAAGAATCCCTCAGTTTTACCAGCACTCCGTCTAGCACAGTAGGCAGAGCCTCTTGCTAAAATAGAGAATTGTTACTCAGAAAATAGAATAATACTTTGAAGAAATATGACAGTGGAAGAAAGAAAAATGTAGCTGTATATCTCAGTTTTTTGATCATCTTATAATGAACAGGGAGGGGCTTTTTTTTATAGGCACAGAGCTCTATTTGTTATAAACATCCCCCGCACAAATCAAGCGTATGTTCAAATTTATTGCAACTAATTTGTAACAACTCTGCATGTTCACAGATCTTTTTTTATCTGATCAAGAAAACGATAAAATCAAAACAGTAATTGCGAAGTACTTCGGAGAATGTGAGACGGAGCTCGGGATCACTCTGAGTCTAAGTACTCGGGAATGACTCCGAGTCCAAGTGTTCGGGAACACTTCAAGATTACCTCGAGTCCAAGTACTCGAGGATCACTCCATATCTCCAAGTACTGGGGAATCATTCTGAATCTAGGTGCTCGGGGTCACTTCATCAGAACTTTCGGAGTTAGTTCCGAAAGCCAAAAAAAAAAAAAAAAAAAAAAAAAAAAAAAAAAAAAAAAAAAAAAAAAAAATGTATCAAGTTCAAGTACACCTTGAACGACATTCATGTCCGCAGGTCACGGGCGCCGCGCCACCCGATCCTGATTCACTGCGTGTGCGCGCTTGTGGGGAGTATAGCCAATGGTCTAACACTCAAAACAATAGATAATGAAAGAGTTGGTATCCAAATTACTTCTTGATCTATCCAACGTGAGGCTAAATATCAAAATTAAATTAATAGAAACTTAAATTTTCCCTCCAAAATCAAATACACATCCAACAGTTTTGTGAGCGCGGTGTTGGTAATTTGACTCATAATTCTATGGAATAAAAACTTAACAATTCGTTGAAATTACAATAGCGTTTCAATCAATGAACTTCTTAATAAAGGTCAGTCAATGTTGTTTTAACTCGGGTCAGACCGGGTTTTCTTAAGGCTCTACCTGAAACCGACCCGAGTTTAACTCGTCAAGAGAAAAGCACTCACTGCCACTCACTGTCACTTCAGGTAAGTCGAGTCAAACAGCCTCTTTTGTCCAAGAAGTTGCAGCCTCTGCATCCGAGAACTTCTCATGGGCATTTCCTCAAACAGGTTACGGATTTGAACATAAAAGCACCCACTGCGGTAATTCCAGTCAAGTCAGCCTCTTTTTCAAAGAAGTTGCGGCCTTCTGCATCTGAGAACTTCTCACGGGCATTTCTTCAAACAGGTTACAGATTTGAACAAAATAGCGCTCGCTTGGTCATCTCAACCAAGATCACTGCTCCTTTGAAAATCTGTAAGCCTTTCATTAACCCTTTCACCTTCCATTTCGTTTTCTTTCTCTTTTACTTGTGCCTGCTGCAGTTGCAATGTCTCGTTTTTTCCTTAGAACAAGAAATCCTATCAAACTCTTGATTCCAATGGGACACGATTCAACAAGTCTAACAACAACAACAAAAACAACCCATCTTCTTCTTCTTCTTCATCATCATCGTCTTTGTTTCCTCCATAAAACCTCACAACAATTAGATCCCAACCCCAATCGCTCATCATCATTCACGGTCTCATACCTCATCAACTCATGCGGCCTCTCCCCTCAATCTGCCCTCTCTGCTTCCCAAAAAATCAATCTCAAAACCACCGAGAATGCTGATTCCCTCCTCACTTTCCTCAAATCTTACGGTTTCACCAAGACCCAGATCGCAGAATTCATCAGCAAGCGCCCAGCATGTCTCGCATCCGATATCGAGAACACCATAAAGCCCAAACTCGATTATTTCCTTGCTGCTGGTTTCTCTGTCTCCCAGCTTGCGGACCTCCCAATGATACTCATGTCGAGCTTAGACAACAGACTCAAGCCCAACTTTGAGCTGCTCGCCTCCATCATTGGCGATCCCCACAAACTATTCATGGCCATCCGTCGCAGCATCTGGTTGCTCACCAACAACCTTGACACCAATTTCTTGCCCAATGTTAGAACACTGCAATCCTATGGAGTCCCTCCCCGCTACATTGCCAAATTAGTTGTCCTCTACCCGAGGGTCATGATGCAGGCAAGCGAGCAGTTTGCAGCCACTGTCCGCTCGATCAAGAAATTAGGAATTGACCCGAACATGGGGTTGTTTGTTCGAGGAGTTAGTGTTATGTCAGGAATTAACCTGTCGACATGGGAGAGGAAGGTGGACGTCTATAAGAGCTTGGGGTGGTCAGAAAAAGAGGTCATCTCCGCATTCACCAAAGGGCCCTTTTGCATGCTGCTGTCGGAGGAGAAGATCCGTCGAGGTATGGATTTCTATGTCAAGAAACTGCAATGGATGCCGTCTTTTCTGGCGGCAAACCCTGTGCTTCTTTGTCTTAGTTTGGAAAAGAGGGTCATCCCGCGGTGCTCGGTTATGAATGTCTTAGCATCAAAGGGTTTGGTAGGCTTGAGCACGAATCCATCTCTGAAGACTTTGATGATCAGTGAGAAAAATTTCTTAGATAAGTATGTGATCAAGTATCAGGATCAAGTCCCCGAGGTGCGTCAGGCTTACAACAGAAATCTGGGATTTGTAGGACGGCAATCAACAGTTGTGCAAGGCTCTTTGTCTGCTGTTTCAAGCTTTGCAACTTAGGTATCGTTTGAATTCTGTAACTTGTTTAGTGATCTAGTTGGGAGGATTTCTGTTTGATTAAACTTCTGCCCTTGGTAGCATTACACAACGACCTCCCATTCACCCTTTACTGGTCTGAGTTCGGAGGTCAGCTCTTTGTAACCTTGATATGTTGCAACAAAGTTTAGTTGAAAGCTGACTCTCATCATTGCTAAATAGTCTCTGTAGTTTGTAGTGCTTGTGGTTACTACTTCAGTTGAAAATTGGTTGCTACTCCAGTTGTTGGTAGTGTCTGTTTGAATTGGTGTATCCTTTGCTACATTGCATCAGAAAAGCTACATTGGCCAGCCAATTTATGTTATGCGGAGTTTGTAGTGCTCGTGGTTCAGTGATAAGAGGAGTTGATGCTGGAGGATACTTCATATACTGGAGGTACTATCAGCCCTTTGAAAATTTTATAGGTTACTACAAGTGCCTTCTATAAAACAAGTCTGACAAGTATGAGTTCATGTAACCAAAGAAATGCATAATATGTCATCACTTGTTAGCATATCTATTTGCATGTTGCTGATTTTAAATCGAGATATTTGATTATACTGCTTATTGCAATCTTTAACTCCTTTGGTCTATATGGTTGTCTTCGGTCATTTTAATCAGCTTGTTAATATTTGTTATTTTCCTCAACATTTTAACTGATAAGATGGGATCACTTTCATGAAGTAAAGAATTGCTGGAGCAATTGATTGAAGAAAAGGCTGAATAAACTGAAAAAAGTAGTATTTCAAATACACTATTCAATTTAATATTTAGAAATTATAATTATTGTTAAAATCGGTACAAACCTAGACATGCTTTACTGGGTTTATTGTTCCACTTTTTCTTACTTTATTTGAATTTTTGAGATATTTGCTGATTCCAAATATTTCAACCTTCAGTATCTATTCCCATATCCAGAACTTGTGAATCTGTGATTATGTTTGAATGTCACTTAGTCAGCAATTTTGAACCATCTTTGTTTACAAAGTTAAAATCCCTTAACCGACTTAGCTAGTTGCCTTCAGCCTAGGTTTCCGATTTGTGGTCAGTAAATCTTACATGGTAGCTCACCTTTCACTTTCAGATGGTATGATCTTGTTTCTACACATCATGTGAGGATCATAAGCTGTCTTTTTAAGTTCTTTATGGCTATTTAGAGTTTTGAACCAATTTCCTGTCCAGTGTAAGGGTGTTGCAATGTTACGAATCTCCCTCTAAGAACACCAAATTAGCCACCATATGTCCCAAAGTTTCTATGCAGCCATTCGACCATATTAACACGAACATCAAGTTGATTGATGAAATGTGGTTTAATTGACTCTGCTTACTCAACGTATCACTGTTACTTCATGGTATGACACCTCCAAGATGGGATAGGAAGCTGGCAGGTATAAGAGTTACGTATGATCAGAATGAGATGCCATTCCAACATATAGGAAACAACTCTAGTGTGCCACTATATTAAAAGGATCAGGCATATATTTCTTTATTTTTGAAAAAAAAAACTATATGGTAGCTGTTCTTCCTATCAGGGAGGGGGGTGATTTTATGTCAGTTTTGGAAAGAGGATCATTTTGAGGTGTTTGTTTCTCAATGTTCTAAAGTCCAAGGAATTGTTGAATCGGGATTTGAGGTTGTGGACTTATTTGCAGCTGAGCGATAAAGCATCCTGAAGTATATGACCCAGTATGTGGATTAAACTTCAAAGCTACTGAAGGTTTACAAGGAAAGTTGTGGGCTTCAAGCCTCTAATATGTGAACCGCTATACTTCAGTTGGCACTTCATTGGTTTGAATGCTGAGTCCATTTAGCATTCTGCTACAGCTTTTTATATTCATCTTCGATGTGATTTGGTTCTATGGAGAAAATTTAAGTGAGTCAACTACTACTTTCCTTAAGTTTAACCCCAAACACACCTCATGTTACAACAGAATGCAGATCTTACTGGACCTGTTCTTACTTGGTAAGGTTTTATTTAGTCTCCAATGGAAATATGTGGACAGCCTGCAGTAGCTTCTCCCTTTTCTGGGTGAATAGTGGGGTAATTGCACTTGGTTTCATTAATGAGTAAGTTTGGATCATACACGGCCTCCCATTTTCAGCCATAATGGCGATTTTGCAAGAATATTACTTTGAGGCCTGACTTATATAATTAATTAGAACTGGATGCCCACTGTTATAGCACCTTATTGAAGTTGTAACATTTAACCATCTCATATGGTGGGGTATCAGCATTGTCCATGGTTGGGCAACAAAACTACATAAGTATTCCATACAGGATGTATGGGTGCGATTTATGTGAAGAATTCTATAAGATTGCATGGATTTGTAATTGCAAAATGCGCTAATTTGGTCACTTGTTCATAGTTGAATTTGTATGTTCATAGTAGTATTTTGTATAGTTGAACCTCTGTCTGCAATCAAGCAGCGTCTACCAACTACCAAGACCACAACTGCTAACTGCTTACTTTTACAGGGCACAACTAGGGCATACCATGTTCTGTTTGATGAGATTGGCTTCTCACCTGACAGTTTGCAAGTTCTTGAGCATGAACTCTCCTACAAGTAAGTTTTGTATTAGACCTTTCTTTTCCTCGGTTGTCCATTCTATTGCTTCAGATTGACAGTTTGAATCCATTTGTTTCTACCAGATATCAAAGAAGCACTGTTTGTCACCTCTGAAGGTAGATGATTATAGCTTTGTTATTTTCACTTCTAGAGGTATAATCTTTGTTTCTTAGATGCCTAAAACACCCTTAACACTTGCCACCAATATCATCAGGATTAACCTTTGTCAAACGATTTTTTTATTCTTTTTCAGGGTTCCATTGTCACCATTTGGCTTTTTTTCAGAAATGGTTTCACTTGTTTATAGTAATATACACTGCTTGAATTTTTGACTCTATTTTGTGGCCGGTGATCGTATTTTAAGCTATTTCCTAGAAAAATATTTCTTCATATGAAGCATCTTTTGGAAAGATCAGTATAAAAATCGGACCAAGTTTGCACAATTTGTTTCCTTCCAACTTCAGAACTTTTTGTATCAGTACCGAATCTCTTGCTAATGCAAGCTTGTGAAATCATGTACTTGAATCCCACCTAGAACCCCCACAAAAAGAAAAGTCTTGACAAATGAAGTTTAAGCTATAGTCAATTATAGTAATACCTGAGGCATTCAAAAAACAGTGATCATAATCTTCCCGACTCATGATAGTTCATATCAAAATCGGTGTGACAGATAAAATTAGAATTGCTTTCTGTTTCAGAATTTTAGATGCTTGATTGTTTTCATGGCTGAAAGTACTCTGCATATGTTTCTTCTTCTACATTATCGACTGACTAAATTCAAGTTCTCCATATTCTCCCTTCTTACTGCAGCTGCACCTGTACTCTACGCGCATTTGCCAGCTTCTCAAATGATGCAGATGGTAGCTTCAGATGGGTGGACCCGCGAAGGTGGAACCATTTGCTTCTGCTGTTCCTGAACTGCCCAAGCTCCATAACAACGTCCGTGATAGCATGTTCTTCTGTTAGGGAAGAGGTGTCCTCTGGTTTCTAGTAGAACTGTAGATCATATAACCATCATCGCTGTCAACTGCCGAAATATGTGACGGTAACTCGACTGCAATTACTGTATTTAGGTTGAAAGTGTGTAAGGTGTTGTATATGAATATGGGGTTTGAAGCTCAATTTCTGATGTTCAACATACTTTTCCTTCAATTATCTAATGCACATGGTTTATTTTATCGCTATTTACAGTTGTTGATCAGGGAACTAACATGGCTAAACTGAAACTGAGACCTCGGTTTTACTTTTGTTGAATATGCGTGTGTGATTCGCATATTGGAAAGTGAATTGAAAAGTGATAAAGTTGAATAAAAAAAAAAAATTAAGGTCAATACTTTACATGTTAAGCTTTTGGGAAAACCTCAGTTCATTCAAGGCTCATATTCTCCTGTTGTCTGGTTTCTCCCAATAGAAAGGTAAAGGTGTAACCCATTGGAGAATGAAATCTAATGTGAAAGCCTTTGATGCTCCAGTTGGGAATGATAAAGGGACAATTGGTACTATGTGGTAAATGAGAGATCTAAATTGGTTAACAACCCAGCCCTCTCTGCATCAAATTTGGATCAAGAAAAAAATAAAAGCAGTAGCTAATTCATTCAAGAGCTGGAGAAACAAGAGCACAACATAGTACCAATACTGTATTGAGTACACAATCTTTCATCAGGTGAAGTGCATGAAGACATTAGAAACGCATGGCTAAAATTTTCAAGCTCTTATTGTTCAATTTCCACAATTCCAGATACAGTCTGTTATTATTTTTTTATGTACAAATCCGGGTTGGGGAAAAAAAAGAAATCCTTACCCAGCCACCTTACTAGCAGCAGAATCACAGCAAAATAAGCACAGCCATTGTTAAACCCTAACCCTATCTTATAACAACCCCAAAAAATGAATTCCATGGCCATACTCCTCAGAGATCTCAACAAGAGAAATTTTCGTTTAGCCCGATTGCTCTATGCGCAGGCAACTCGAAGTCCTGGTGCCGCAGTTATTTGTGCGTGGCAACCCAGTATCGCAGGAGATATTATTGTTGCCGCTGCTGCTAGCCACACATTCTTTTGCTGCTGCTTTATCTGCTATCTCCTTGGCCCTGAAATCGTCCAGGCTCCGGTATTCTTCTCTCAGCAGCCGCTCCAATTCTGGGTGCTTCTTCAGAGGCTTGTCGTTTTCACGGTAGTGGTGGAAGGCCCTGTAGAGAAACAACAAAGGGATGAAATATCTAGTGACGCACATTTAAGTGACTCTAAAAAATGTATTCTGTGTTGCAACAACATTTTCACATTGAGAAATATAATTACAAAAGGCAGAACCAAATTTTCATAGTCAACAGCATGACCCAACAAAAGCAATGGGATGATCGTTTACTGCAGCTTCCATGAATATCGTGCGAAAACTATGGCAGCTTACTGGCTAATAGAAGATTGGAAATGGAGGTGCACAGATGTAAACACCAAGACTCGCAGTTAAGATGGTAGTTCATGTGCCAAAGACTTGAAATTAGATGGTAGTAATTATGTGAAACAATCTTTCGTTATATTCTGAAGGTTAAAAAGTTTAAAAGGTTATTTAATCAAAAGAAAATCTTATGTGAGGAAAATGCTCTCCGGTAACACGCAAAAAATAATCAACATCAGCGTAGGAATAATACCAGTATTTTTCAAGACCGTAAAGGTTGCCCTTATGGTAGAAATCAAGAGTCAGCTGCTCAAAATCTTCATACAGATCTTCTCTGAATTGTTTTTCCAGACCATAACTGCAAAAAAAATAAAAATAAAAATAAAAATAAAAATAAAAATAAAAATAAAAATAAAAATTATCCTTTACACATAGAAGAGCAAACAAGCAACATATCCTTGTGATTCAGGCATCTTTTCCAAGAGAATTAAAAAAAAAGAACTTGGTGGCAATACCTGTAGAATCTGAAAAGACACTCAAGACCATAGTTATACTTGACAGCTGCATCTTCCAGTGCAAACTTCTGGAACTCTTTATACATTGATTGATTAAATCTGTTTCTGAGGAAATATGACCAAAATCGATAGAGTGTGTTCATTTCCTGCAAATAAGCACTTACCTGTTCAAGTGGTACCAACAAGAGGAGATATATTGTTTTGACCACCAACATATGTTAGAGTGGGAGATAATTATTGATGAATAATAATTGACCTAAAGTGGGTTCAAACAAATGGCGGCGGCATACAGTTCAAGGACATCTATGAGCTAATAAATAATAGAAAAGAACACATTACGAAGAAGTTGCATTTGCAAGCATTATTCAGGGAAAGATTTTCAAACAAAGTACTTGGCTTAAAATATTAGTTATGAGCATTTCTATCCTCGTCCTTGTAATCATGCCATACCTCACTGCAGCCAATTCCCAATTTCTTCCGGTCATTGAGACACCGCTTGTGGAACTTGTGATACCTAGAACAAGTAACAACAGAATGAGAATAAAGTAATCACACAGTATTAAGAGGGGGAGGGGAAGAGGACAGGGAATTATGAGAATAAAATTTGTGGCTGGGGCTGTGTGCGCTTGCACATGAGAGAGAGCTCTACTTCTGCTGCTTAAACTCGTTTGCTTCCAAAAGCTTGTGGCTCGGATGCTGAAATGCTGGGAAAGATTTTGGCACAGATCCCACTGGTGAACTGCTCCCAGAAAAAAATCCATGAGGAGAAACACTCAACTTCGACAATGAAGGGCTACAAAATTAAGAAGAAAATAGAACAAAATTAATAAACATATTGGGCATGAAATATAATAGCATAGAATCATAATCCTCTAAGACAACTAAATGAGAACCCACAGTATACATGAAAACAATTGAACAAAGAACTAACCCGTTATTTTCAGGTGGAGTTGACCCAAAGAAAAAGCCAACTGGTGGGCTTTCTGATACAACTCCATGATGATTGCGGACATTGTTGTGATTTCTAAAGTTACCTTGAAAAAAACGCTGTTTATTTGAAGAATGTGACTTATTATTGCTTTTGTTTTGTCGTCTCCGAGTATGAGGATGACCAGACTCTTCAGTTCCACCAAAATTCGCATTCACCTTAGAATTCATAGCTGAATTTCCATGGGTGGAGATTTTCAAATCTCCTCTCATTTCTGTCCCATAATTATGTCTCTGACAATTAGACCGCTTGGCATGCAGTTCCTAGAAGACAAAAGTTCATTAGCATGGTCCCGGAAACCAGATCAGTCAAACAGGGTATAAATATCACATGAAAGAAATAAAAAGAAAAAAACATACTACACATCATGTACATTACACATTATGCAAACCACTGAGATACATCTTGAATCTGGCATACTATGAAGTGTACATCACATATTATGCAAACCACTACGCTAAAGCTCAAATCTAGTATAATGTCACACTTCCTTTCTCAACAAATTCAGCCTCTGGAAGCTCCTTTTGCAGCAAATTTTAAAAGGCAAAAGAAGGGAACTACAGACCCAAAAGCAGAACATATTAAGAGGGCAAGAAGCAAAAAATGAATGTAAAATGGATTTAATAAGTTTCATTATGGAAAATCCAAGATCAAAATTTGAAGTGCTTTCTTAGTATGGAACCACCTGGTTCCTATCCAAATTTACAGAGACAATAACAACAAAAACTTTTCCAAATTTCTGAGGTCAGCCACATGAATCTTTTTTCTCCATTCAAAATTTCTGAGGTAAGCCACATGAATCCTTTTTCTCCATTCAGCTCTCTTAAAGGTTGCCTCCTCTCTTAAATTAGCAATCACCATATCCCCTTTTACTTGATTAACGCATGTTCATTTTGGTCTGGTCCTAGTCATAGGCGCTCCTCCAACTCCAATACTATGCCTCCTAACTATCAAACTCGTTTGTCGCTGGTCCACATGTTCAAACCATCTCAAGGGATCAGCCCTTTTCTTATCCTAAACTGAAACAACCTCTAACTTCTCCCATATTCATATCTTATCCTATCTTTTTAGAGAATAATCTCTCATTTGTCTCTGGCACATGTCCAAACCATCTAAAGGGATCGGCAGCCCTTTTCTTATCCTAAATCAAAACAATCTCTAACTTCTCCCATTTTTATATTTTATCCCATCTTTTAGAATATTATCGCTCATCTATCTCAGTGAAATCTTTTGACATAGTGCTTAATTGCCTGACAATTTGTATGAAGCATCCAAAACCATGTCAGACAAGTTATATAGCCACTTTCTAAAATAATCCCTTCAACTTCATAAGTACTCTTTAGTCACTTAGTACTCTACAAAAACTTCTCTAGTTTTTCCATCTTCTTTGACTATACGAACATTTTCTTGAATCTCAACATCAAGATGAATTAATGCAATCATCAAATAGAAGAGGTTATTGCAGCAATTGTATTAAATATGGCTGCTATGTAATGCCTAAAGACATGTATAACATGTTCTTGTTCATAAGTCATTTAGATAACCCAGAGTCATGTTTAAATAGTTGTCAGTTATAGTATGCCAACAGTCATGTTCTAGACAAGCCTATGTAAAAGACCAGACTGCTAGATAGGGTGAAAAAGATGATGAATTCTCCTGTTTTCTTCCTACTTGAGTTCTCGAGAGCAGGTAATATTCTTGCTTAAACCCAAAGACTTATCTACCAGAAAGTCTCAAATCTCCGTCCTTGTAGTCTTGTAACTCATGGTTACATCAACCATAAAATTCTGGTTTGGGTTATGGAAAATGAAGACCATTGGGCTTCCAATGCAAGGTTTGGAGCCTCCAATGACGATTATCAAGACAAGAAGGAACCGACGCCCATGTGATTGGATTAATGAATGACAAGAAAGTCTTACTTCAGCAGCTTGGGATGTATTCTTGTAGGATCTATAAAAAAGGCAACACAAACACTAGAGGGGGTGAATAGCGTTTATGAACTTTTAATAAAAAATAAACTACTTGCAGGAAAGTAAATGCACAGAATAAATCTCAGAAAAATGCAAACGCAAACACGAGAGATTTTATCCTGATTCGGTCCTTGTGACCTACGTCCAGTCCCCAAGCAACCCGCTAGAGATTTTTCTTATCCTGATTTTGATAACCCCAAAGTCAACTCCTTTGTATACCACTTGATAAAACAGCCTTTGCCAAATCTGTACAACTCTTCTCTACACCAAGAAGACACTCTCTGATTGATTACAATGTATCCTATAAACCTTGAAACTTGTACGTGATTGTGAACAAGGTATCTTATAGGAGAACTCTAAGAATTCTTCACAAAAGAATTGAAATTGTGTGAAGAACATAAATTAGAAACCAGTTTTTTGAAAACCAGAATTTTTTGAACAGAGTTTTGGACAAAAAACTTATGATTTGAATTGGTGATTACATCCAAGGACAACATCCCTATTTATATGTGAAATCAATGGTCAATTAGGGAAGTAATCAACTTAAATTTGAAAATCAAAACGTTAGAGAAAACACCAGAAAATCAAAACTGAATAACAGTCAGAAACTGTAGTTAGTTGACTAGGATATGAGAGTAGTCAACTACTATATGAAGTTTTGCAGGGTTAGTCGACTAGCCTAAATATCAAGTCGACACAAAATGATAAGTTTTTAAAAACTAAACTTAGTCGGACTAGATATAAGAGTTAGTCGACTAATATTGATTACAGTCAACAAACAAAGAACTGATATTTTTCTGTGAAGATACTTAGGCGACTATAAACTATTATAAGTCGACTAAGGATATGTTAGTCGACTATAGAAAGGGGTTAGTCGACTAAAAGACTAATTTGTGTGTGTGATCAAGGCTTTTAACAAATTCTAAAAATACACAAAAATAGTCAATATCCTTGAATAAACTTGAGCTACCAGAACTCAGTACTAGCTCTGTAGATTAAGCTACAATGTACCTGCATCACATTTGTTATCATCAAACTGTAAGTTCCAACATTCTCCCCCTTTTTTGATGATGACAAGCTGTGTGCACGAAAACTCTCCCTGCAGAGAACAGGTATAACAAATATGTATATGTTCATATGTTTAACCCTTGCATGAGACAAACCATAGCCAAATATCTTAGCCATATACAATATGTATCTTAGCCATATATCTTTTATATCTTCTCCATATATAAAAAAAAAACACAAAAAAAAACACAGAGAACACAGCCATATAACTTCTCCCCCTTTGTCATTACCAAAAAGAGAGAAATATCACATATCACAAAGGCATACATAGACAACCAAAGTTTACATAACATAACATAAAGTGTCAATTATTACAACAGAAAATAGAAAGTGTCACAGCGAAAGAAAACAAAAAAAAAATGAGACACGTGTAGGAAATACATAAAAGCTGTAAAATAAAGTAAGAACTCCACTATGTGTAGCAACACAAAAAAATCCAACGCCATGTGCATCATATGTTGGATCTGGGAGGAGGAGGTGGTGGAAAATAGGTCTTGAGGAGATCCAGTATTTCCAATTGTATGGCTTCAAAAGAATCCATCTTCAGTTGCATATTCATAAAATGCTCCATAAGCAGAGATTGAGATTGATTGTTGAGTAATGCAGACTGAGAAGTCATCAAAGAGCTTTGTTGGGTTTGTAAAACTAAAATTTCAACAGAGAGAGAATTACAGAAGGCATCGGGAAAGGAAGGAGATGTTTGAGAGGAAGGGGTTCAGTGAATGGAGGAGGAAAGAGCTTGAGTAAAACTTTATGGAGGAGAGGGCTGATGTTAAGGTTGTAGTTGAAGTGGAGGTTGAGGGAAGTCAAGAAGTTTCATGCCATGGAGAACGGAATGGTTCGAAAACCTTGACGATACTAGTTTCAGAAGAAAGATCTATTTTAAATTTCTGAAACACATGAGACAAAAAAGCTCCATAAGATAAGAAAGAAGTATGCTCTTTGACAATGTTATCAAATATGATCTTAGCTCAATTAACTTCAAGTCCAGCCATGATGGCATAGACACAGGTAGCTAAGTCACATGAATAATAGTTATAACTCATGATATTGTAAGCAAGGATACGACCAATGAGACGATTAACAGTTTTAATTTGGTGGCCATGATGGCATAGACACAGGTAGCTAAGTCACATGAATAATAGTTATAACTCCTGATATTGTAAGTAAGGATACGACCAATGAGACGATGAACAGTTTTAATTTGGTGTTTGTCATTGGTCCTTGACCAGGAAGGAAGATAAGAGATAAAACTTCATCATCATCCATTTCAATATCATTAAGGGATAGGTCGTGATGAGAAATAGAGAGGATACGACCTAAAAATTTAGGAGATAATTTGATATGAACACCTTTAACCAGAGAATAAATATGAACAGAATCATCATTATCTCCATAGGTTAAATTAATGTAAAAGAGGTGGATCAAAAAGGGATAATACCCTTGCCTAGATTCAGTTGAAAACATTGTATAAAGACTAGATTTTGAAGAACAGATGCAATATCATATTCATAAAAGTCTTCATAGTTAACAAATCGACCCGGTAAGATTTCTAACTGTGGAAGTCTTAAGAAATCATCTTGTAGAGCAGGATTTTTAAGAAAAATACTAAAATCTATTTAAGAGAAAGATGAAGATGGTGTGAACTTAGTTTTCTTAGATCTTGACATGATGAGAAATAAAATTAAGGTCTAAGAGAAGATAGACATAATTGAAAAGCAGAAAATTGTAAGTAAAAAAAAGATATTGGAGAAAGATTTACCCTGAAATTGAAAGGACGGGACAGAGATGAAGTCAACTAGTCTGCTGCTGCTGAAATACGGCTGTAAAAAGCTAAGGGTTTTGATGGTGTGGAAGGGTAAATAGGAGAGGTAAAAACGAATCAATGTTTAGGATTGAATATGGGACGAGATCGGATCCAAAAAATCATGAAATGGGTCGGATTTGAAAGTCATAAATCCAATAACAGAACAGTTTTATACAGAGTTAGTCGACTTGAGTCTATGATTAATCGACTAATCCATTGGTTAGTCGACTAATTGTTCAATATAGTTAACTAATTTTGAATAATTCAGAATACCATGTTTCTGCTTGATTACAGTAGTCGACTGGTCATCTGTTAAGTCAACCAGTATACTTGTTAAGTCGACTAATAAGTGAAAAATGCATTAAAAAATCTGAAAAAAATATTTAAATATCGAAAATATTGCAAATACCCAAATCTCTTCGAAATCTCATAAAAATATCCTCTTTAAGAGGTTTTGTAAAAATATTTGAAACTTGATTATCAGTTGATATAAAATTTAATGAAATATCACCTTTTAAAGCATGATCACGTAAAAAATGATGTCTAATATAAATATGTTTTGTACGTGAATGATGAATTGAATTTTTAGATAAGTTAATAGCACTGGTATTATAATACATAATAGGTGAATTTGTGATAGATATACCATAATCAATTAAGGCTTGTTTCATCCATAAAATCTGAGCACATATAACACTAGCAACGATATATTCTGCTTCGATTGTTGATAATGATACAGAATTTTGCTTTTTACTGCATCATGATACTAGTGAATGTCCCAAAAAGTGACAAGTACCACTAGCACTTTTACGATCAAATTTACATCCAGCAAAATCAACATCACTATATGACAGTAAATCAAATGTACTTGATTTAGAATAAAATAAACCATAGTTGACCGTGTTATTAATATATCAAAGAATCCTTTTCACTGCTTTAAGGTGTGATTCCTTGGGGTTAGATTGATATCTAGCACATAAGCAAACACTGAACATAATATCAGGTCTACTTGAAGTAATATATAATAAAGAACCAATCATACCTTGATATAATTTTTTATCAACATTCTTACCATATTCAATCCTCGCCATTGATTTCGTTTTTACCTCTCCTATTTACCCTTCCACACCATCAAAATCCTTAGTTTTTTATAGCCATTTTTCAGCGCCAGTAGACCAGTCGACTTCATCTCTGTCCCTTCCTTCCAATTTCAGGGTAAATCTTTCCAATATCTCTCTTTTACTTACAATTTCCTACTTTTTCAATTATATCTATCCTCTTAGACCTTAATTTCATTTCTCATCATGTCAAGATCTAAGAAAACTAAGTTCACACTATCTTCATCTTCCTTTCAAACAGATTTTAGGATTTTTCTTAAAAATCCTGCTCTAGAAGATGATTTTTTAAGATTTTCACAGTTAGAAATCTTACAGAGTCGATTTGTTAAGTATGAGACTTCTATAAATATGATATTGCATCTGTTCTTCAAAATTCTGGTCTTTATACAATGTTTTCAACTGAATCTAAGCAAAGGGTATTATCCCTTTTTGATCCACCGCCTATCCCTTAATGATATTGAAATGGATGATAATGAAGTTTTATCTCATATCTTCCTTCATGGTCAAGGACCGCCAATGACAAACACCAAATTAAAACCTGTTACTGGTCTCATTGGTCGGATTGTTGATTACAATATTTGCCCAAAAACTGAGAGTTATAACTATTAATCCCGTCACTGAGTTACCTATGTCTATGCCATTATGGTTGGACTTGAAGTTAATTGGGCTAAGATCATATTTGATAACCTTATCAAAAAGCATTTCTTTCTTACCCTATAGAGTGCTTTTCTTTCTTACCATATGGAGGGTTTTTCTATTAGGAAATTTAAAATAGATCTTGCTTCCGAAACTAATGTCGTCAAGGTTTTCGAATCATTTGATCGTGTCATTCTCCATCACATAAAACTTCTTGACTTCCCTCAACCTCCCCGACAATCACAACCTCCACGTGAACCCTCCTCCTCCATAAAGTTCTACTCAAGCTCCTTCCTCCTCAACTCAATCTTCATTCACTGAACCCCTTCCTCTCAAACACCTCCTTCCTTTCCCAATATCTTCTATAATTATCTCTGCTGAAATTTTGGCTTTACAAACCCAATAAACCTCTTTGATGACCTCTCAGTCTGCATTACTCAACAATCAATCTCTGCTTATGGAAGATTTTATGAATATGCAATTAAAAATGGATTCTTTTGAAGCCACACAATTGGAAATACTAGATCTCCTCAAGACCCATTTTCCACCACCTACTCTATATGATGCACATGGCGTTGGATTTTTTTGTGTTGCTACACATGGTTTTGGAGTTCTTGCTTTATTTCACAGCTTTTATGTATCTCCTACATGTGTCTCTTTTTTGTTTTGTTTTCTTTCGCTATGACTCTTTCTGTTTTCTGTTGTAATAATTGACACGTTATGTTATGTTATGCAAACTTTGGTTGTCTATGTATGCCTTTGTGATCTGTGATACTTCTCTCTTTTTGGTAATGAGATAGGGGGAGAAGTTATATGGATGTGTTCTTTGTGTTTCTTGATATATCTTTCTATTTTTTGATATTTGGAGAAGATTTAAAAGATATATGGCTAAGATACATATTGTATATGGCTGATATATGGCTATAATTTATGTCTCATGCAGGGGTTAAACATATGAACATATACATATTTATTATACATGTTCTCTGCAGGGGGAGTTTTCGTGCACAGCTTGTCATCATCAAAATCTATTATCATCAAACTGTAAGTTCCAACAATTCCTTCTTCTGAAATCTAAGTAGGGATTCCTTGCTTTCCATCTATGATCTTTCTTCACAATAGATCAATCAAGTGAAATGTTGCAAATTGGTGAATTCATTTCAGTGCATCTTTCATCATTGAATAACCAAAGGAGTTGAACCTACATCATCAACTCATTGAAGACATCAGGTGGCATTTGCTAAGCCCTTAAACTGTAAGTTCAAAAAATAGAAGGTACGGACGGGACTCCACCTAAAATCTCTCTGACTTACAGCATTGCTGACTCATCTTAATTGAAATATTTGAATATCCCAAGGATGAAAACCATGAGGCGTAAGCGAATTATACTATAGTCAAGTAAAGGAGACTTATTGCAGCATTTTTTTAAAATAAGGCTTGTTATGGAATGCCTAAAGTCATGCTTTAACATGTTATTATTTATAAGTCAGTCAGGTAATCAAGAGTGATGTTGGAATAGATGCCCTATTTTAAATATCGGCCGAGTTGGCCAAGATATCATCCGATATCTCCTTTTTTGCCTGCTGCCGATACGATATAGGAAAATCGTTCGCCATATCGTTTGCAGCAAAAAACAGCCGATATTTGAAATATCGACCGATAAATCGCCCGATATTGGCCGATAAATCACCCGATATATTGCCCGATATGAAATAACTTATATATTGCACGACTGTGTGCAAATGTATATTGTTTTTTATGTCTTTGCAAGCATATTACATCATTTTTATTAGGTAGATGATATCTATGACTCTAAACCAACTTTTAGTTATCAATATTTCATTATATATAGTGTCTGATATGAACGCCCGCTATGCGCGCGTATCCCCGATATCTCCCCCGATATCCGATATCCGGTATGAAAAACCCCCATCCGATATGATCCTGATATCCGATATTTAGAACCTTGAATAGATGTGAGTTGAGTCTGACAATAGTCATCTTTTAGATTATGTATCAGCATATATAAAGGTCGGATCTGCTAGATAGGCTGAAAAAGAAGATGAAATGAAATGTCCTTGCAGTGAAGAATGGATCTTCTAGCCATCTTCTTCTCTATTCTCTAGAATTCTACTTCCTTTCCCCTTTTGTCTTCCTGTTCCTATCTGGAGCAGGTAAAATTCTTGCTTAAACCCAAAAATTCTTCCAGTAAATAAGTAATTAAGTATCATATCTCCATTGATGTGACCTTGTAAGCTCAAGGTTACATCATTAATGGTTGAAACTAAGTAATGAAAGTGGCTGCTTTTGGCTATCTCTAGGCCATCAATATAAACTTTTCTCTTGTTTCTTCTTATATTACATTCAAAGTTACCATTTTTGTCCTAAGTACAAACCCCTCCGGTTGTAAAGCTTCTCTTCAATTCTAGAAACTATCCCCTCCGACAGTATCACTAAAATATAAGATAAATCATGCATCATGCTAAATAAGCCCAGTAAGTTCATCAATCATCATTGATGTAAAACTATGATGATTGGGAAAGGGTCTGCTTCCACAGAACATCATTCTCACGTTATGGCTGTACAATGTCCTCAATCTCATCAACGTAGCTATTAGCGAGTGGTCCCTCTTCTAAAGTTAGCCACATAATCTTCCCAAGGACTCTACTAGCTTTTATCCAAATCGGGAGAAAAAGAACACCCATCTTTTCATCTCCTTTATTTATCTAAATATTTCAATCCATCACATCTAAGTAAATTGCTTTTGTAGTAGACCTTGCTGGGGATAAAAAATAACCAATTGATAATCGAGAACCAAATACAATGAAAGATATAATGGATTATTCAACCTAGAGGATAAATTTGAGTTATATGGATCCAAGCAGGAGATGACACTTATACGAGGACAGATGATAAAGTCTAATACTATTAAATCAAAGATGACTCCGTTACAAGAGTCCATGACATATTTTTGCACAAAGGCAAGTCATCAGTCTCAGTCCTAACTTATTCATAAAACAGAAGGTGAAATTATCCATGCATGTTTGCAACTACTACAGCCAAATAAACAGTTAATCTTTTGGCTTAAGATTACTGCATTAGATTTGTAACTAACTGCTGCTTCCCTTAAAGAGATCTGATAATGAAACATCCCACTTACTGCTCTCTTTTTTATCCTACATCTGGAAAAAAAAAATCCAGATATCATATATATAGCTATGGTTAACCATGTGGAGACTGCCATGTCCATTATCTCCAAATATAACTGCAAGTATCTAACTATACATAATTCAACATGGGCTTGTTTTTGCCATCCATGTAATGGATAATATAGAGTTTTGCAGCTTGATAATACATTGAAACTAACACACTTTCTCCCAATGTATGAGTTGAAGACAAAACTTCCTGCACAAAGGACAGCATGTTAGAAACAAATATCCCCGGTAAATGGTTCATTCTCTGTATGCACCTCAATAACCTCAGTGTAATTTGTCTGCAAATCCCCGTAACTGTAAATTTTCACGTATTTAACTGTTGACAAAACTGAAACTAACAATAGCGCAACAACACCCTAATAATCTGTAAGTAAATTCCTCTACAAAGTTTAAACACAAAATTTGCAATTATACCCCATTAAAGCACAATTGTTTTTACCCCTCCTGTTATATAAACAATCATAACTGAAATTGTAAGGTATTATAATTTGAATGGTTCTCAAACATGCCAAGGATCCGCAAAGGCTTGTATATCCCCTCTCTAAAGGTCTGGATTCTTCTGCCTACTATTTCTTTTTCCACTTCATCCAAATCGCCAACAATATGACATAACAAGGACTCCTGATTTGATTTTATGATATGTAAATAAGATTAGAATGATGCATTGCATTAAATATGACATTCAGCTGGCTAGAATTAAAGACAATTGAATCACAAAAATCTTCAGTTGACTGTGCCAACAAATAAAAGACCTAAAACTGAATAAAAACTGACTTAAAATCAGTCAGAATAGATTTACAAATACACAAAAGAGAAACTCTCGATGACATCTCTAACTTGCAAAAAAAACATCTATAACCTAAACACAAAAGACAGGGATGCAAAGAAATCTAAAATAATTTAGTATGAATCAGAACTCAGATCAACTTGGACCTTAGAAAAGAATCTAATGAGCCAAAAGGTAATACATCTTCTTGTCAAGAAATAACTAGAAACCCCAACCATAATTCAAACCGATGGCCTCAAGCATGAATTCATATATGTGTCATTTTTCAGTTGCATGACTTCCATCGGATAATTGCATATGGCAACCAAGTATAGGAAAAGGCTGTCTGAGCTGTGAAATGGAAACCTTTTTAAACAACTGATGCACTCTTAGATTTGAACAGGCTGGATTTCATTAATGAATGTTACATTTATCTAATGCCAGAAATTTTAGGGGCTTCTTTGCAATTAGACTAGAATTGGTAGAGTTTTAGGTAAATTTTAAAATATTACCTTTAAGTACTATTACTCATTAGGATTTAAAAGTTTGTTTAGATTTGATTGTGATTAAATTTAAATTGAATGAAATAAACTGCAAAGTGTTATTTTCTGTTAACTGTTCATGTGGATTGGTGTTCTAAAAGCAACCACGTTTTAGAACAGATTTTCCAGATCTGTTTGAATTTTGCTTCATTACTGCTGTTAGGTTTAGGTTATCCTTATCTTTTTCTCATGTAAAGCCTGCAAATAAAAGAGAGGTTACAGCTGATCAGTTTTGGAACACTAATGGATGAAGTAACATTTGTTTGTGTTTATCAATTCCGTGTTTGTGTTTATCTCTTTCTCCTCCTCCTTTCCTCTTCAGTTATAGACACAAACCATTATCCCCACAAAAATTCAACTTCCACTCTACTAAAAAACCTTTTAATGCAGTCCTGGTATTTTAGGTGCATTAGGAATACTCCTTGGCTACAAGATGACCTTCCTGGATCATCTCAACCTGGACAACTTCCCCTCCAGTAAAAATCTTTTATTTGAAGCCCTAATATTTTAGGTGCATTTGGAATACTCCTTGAGTACAAGAAAACCTTCCCCCATCATCTCAAGATATAAACAAGAAATCAACTTCTTACCTGCTCAAAATAATAGAGAGCCTCATTGATGGCAGATGCTTCCTCATTTGAAATTGGCTCTGATTTCCCTGAGCCAGATCTCTCATTTTCGTCCATCCTTGTTTCCTGCATATTTTTTAAATAGAATAGAAATTTAGATTTTATTCATCACTGCGGAAAAGTAGTGTGCACATTTAACCTTCGCAAGAATCATGTTGTTTTGTGAGATCTTCCACTAACTTTTGACATACAAAATGCAACAGCTATCATACAAGTGACTGCCATTTGTTTCCAGAATTTGTACCACTTGAGCAGTAAAGCAACTGATTGATAGGAATGAAGTGGCAATTAAACAAATGAAATAAATTATCCTGAAGTAAAAGGGAAAAAAAGTGCGAAGGTATACAAAATATGTTCAATATCATAAGCACGGATACTTCGTCAAAGGAGATACACCCGTGTCGCATAATTTTTCAATACTTGGACACTCCAATACCAGACCGATACATATCGGATAGTTAAACAAAAAGAATCCTAATTTTAAGTGAAGAGTTTAACTCTATTATTTGTAAATGCATTACAGTTATATAATTTATTTAGTTTCTCAATAAGGATGGCTACATAATTATTGATTTATATCCCTCAAAAATATATCATAACATGTAAGATGTTTTTTTAATTGTTATGTTGCAGATTCATGTTATAAATAATTACATTAAGGTGCAAAATATAAAATATTTTAATTTTATTATGTTATACATGTATGACATCATATTTTTATCTCATACTTGTATCCGTTTACATGTGTGTATATCTACTTGTATGAACACATGCAAAAAAATACAAATATATAATATATACTACATAAAATACTTGTATCCACAATGTATCTGTATCCTAGATTTATAAAAATTAGCTGTATCCCCATGTATGTATCTTGTCGTAACGCATATCCCATATCCATGTCCACGCTTCATAGGCTCTAGTACTGATTTTTGTTAACAAGCCAACGTAAATGTTTAAATATTAGAGTGAACCATTATGGCTCCTGTTTCAGAGTCGATTCAATTAATAAATTAATAAGGATCAAAAATATCTATGCAAAAGATATAAAAGTAAATAATATTTGGTTGTAGTTTAGATGTGAAAATATCCTATCCAAACAGTAGAGACATTAACACTCCCACTGAGGATATTTTTTTAATTAACTGTCTTTTTACATATGATAGGGTCCACAGAGATATGCCTAGGGCCAAATCAAGTTGGCAACCCCAGACAAAAACATGTCTAAGAAGTTACACTAACTGGTTAAGAACACATATAATGGAGGATTAACTAGAATGAGGTAAAATTGGACAGAAGTTACATTGCTCTGGTTAGATATGACATTAACATCATACCATTTTGCATTAATTAACAGATTCAGTTACTTCTTAAGTTGGCATGTCCAGAGTGTGGTTAAACAGGATATGGTGTTTGCCAAATGATATAGATTCAGTTGTTTCTAAAGCACAAAATCAAGTCTTAGGTAAAAGCATGGAGAGAATCTAAATAATTTAAAATTAGTAGCATAAAAATAAAATATATGAAATAGAAATTTATCAAAATTTACAGGACACAAACATAGTTCACATTATTGATAAGAAATAATGATGCAGTTCAACATCATCAAAGAAAAGTTGAAAGATAGCTAATTAGACCAGGTTGACTCGAAGCAATAGAAACTAATCCGTTCAGAGCCCCTATGACGCATGGGGGGGGGGGGGGGGGGGGGGTTCAAAGTCAATCACCTACCAGTAAAACCCCTAGAATTTTAAATGCATTAATGAAGAATCTCTGAAATTAATAAAAAATATATGTTACAAAATGCGGCATGCAATCATTATGAAATTAATGGGAGAGTATGCCCTTGCATATGCGCTAGAACCCATATTGGCAACATAAATCAAAATCAGAAGATTCAGAGAAAGAAATATTTTCCAATCCAGAAATTCAGAAATCAGAACATGAAAATTGCAGAAAAATCACAAATATCCACACAATGCATAATAATGACAATTGTCTTAGTGCATATAATGTATGAATAATGAGTGATAGAAATCCTCTATGACCATTCTCTTAGTGCATATAGTGCATATAATTTGTTTAGAGCCTCTATGACAAGAGGGGGGCAGTCAATCACCTACCAGAAAACCCTAGAAGTACATTAATGAAGAATATCTGAAATTGATAAATATAAAGGTTACAAACTGTAGCATGCACCATTATGAGCTTAGTGGGCGCATATGCACTAGCACCCATTTTAATAACATAAAGCAAATCCAGAACATTCAGAAATCAGAGAAATATGAAAATTGTACAAGAATATCAAGTATTTATACCAATGCATAATAAAGACAATTGTCTCAGTGGATATAATGTATGACCAATGAGCATAGAAAGCTGCATCAACAACCAGCGGTAAAGACCATCCACAAACCTAAGTTAATAACAAATTAATAAATAGCAGGCAAGAGAACAAACACAAGTACATAAAATGGGAGCATAAGTAATAAGTTCAATCGACATATTTTACTTGGTTTTATAAGCATCATAACACCCAATAAGCCAAATATGAATAACTAATTTAACCATACCAAATGTCAATAGTCAATTCATCGAACAAAATGACACCAACACTCAGTAACATACAAGAAGTAACAATAATTATAAGTTGATAACCAAATGTCACGGAAGGCCACTAATAATTAGTTACAGGTCAATTTTCAAGTATGAAAAAAATGACAAAAAGCTTCCCACATGACATGCATGTCCCGCATAAACAGTTCAGGGAGCCACATATGCTCTTAGGAGAATCACTGGCTGCATAAAGCCACTTCTGCAACCAAGAGCCATATATTCCATGTTTACAGCACTCATGAATATAGACACAAAGTGCTGTCAGTGATGAGTGATCCAATTAAAACACCATGTGCACAAGAATCAGATAGAGTATATTCAAAAGCTACAACACAAGCTAACAAAAGCATCCTCAGTGCCTCTATATAAGTCACTAGACTATTGACACGAACTAAAGCCAGCAAAAGAAAAAAGTATGCACTAGTCGAGGACTAGTACCGTAAAATTGCAAGTACCATGTATGATCATCCCTCATTTCCAGTCAAAATGGCTGAATGTAAATGAAACCAAGAAACATGCAATATGGGTCAAAAATGAAGGGCACTTAAGAAACATTTAAAGAAAGTCAGCATAAATGGAATGAAATTATAGAAAAGAATTGGTGCAAAAAGGTAAATGTTGGCACAAGAAGTGCATATGTAATAAGTTAGATCAAGTTGAATAAATGAAGATAGGATGAGAGACCCGTCTGAGAAGACATGACTCAATTTTGAAAATAGTGATATCGTGAAGTGTAGCGCTCCACCTCCTAAGAGCTAACTGCGTAAATAGCATAGCATGAAGCGTACATAGTTTTTATTTTTTATTTAAAAAAATACAAACCAGGTCTAAATAAAGATGATGAATAGAAAAAATATAAACCAGTCCTAAATATAGGCCTCACCACTGCCGACTGAGGCTCACCGGCGTTGATCAATATCAAAGAGGGCTACCTGTCAAAAGCTCGAGGTCTCCTGGTAGAAGATTAGGGCTCATTGTTAAAGATTAAGACCCAATGATGGGTCACTGAAGTTTCATGTAATCTGTCACCACTAAAGATGATGATGATGATGATGTGTGTGTGTGTGTGGGGGGGGGGGGGGGGGGGGGTGTGTGTGTGTGAGAGAGAGAGAGAGAGAGAGAGAAGCCCTGACTCGTTGCTTTGGGTATCTTGAGAAACCCCCACAATCACCCACGTAACTCAAGTAATAAGAAACATCATAATATAGCTATGTTGCACTACATAAAAGCATAAATAGCGTAAGCTATTTAAAATTGTGGATAGCTACATTGTTTCTTAACTATTTTAGACCACTATGTAGCATATAAGGAGGACTACGCTACAAAGCAAGCTTTTTGAGGCTACGAAGCTAGCTTTTTTCAACATTGACCTGATTATGTGTGTGCTACCGACGAATATGCCAAACAGAAACAATTGTTAGGAATAAGGTTGAAAAAATGAATACCAGATTAAGGTCGTAAAAAGGAAAATGCATTTGCTAATTTGACAAGAGAAGACCATACTTGAAGACAGTAAGACACTCCTAGGAGAAGGTAAACCAACAGAGGCCGTAAGATGAAGCTACTAGTATAACTGAGGAGATGACCTTACAGAGATAAATAGATAAAAAGATTCATGAAGCAGAATGTTTACATAAGTTAAAGATAGCTTCAATTGAGCTCAAGATGAGAGAATCATTTGAGATGGCTGTGTAGGGACAATAAAGACATACCAGTGTGCCAGTTACAAGTGGTTAGACCACACGTGAGGACATTATTAGGACTAGGGATAAACATGGAGTGAGGCAGAAAAAGATGATCTACAGTTGATAAGTTTAATTGAGTAGGTGACACTTAATTTAGAATAAATGAAGAGACAGAGGGCCAGACTTCTGAGGTACTTCAGTTGTAGAAAGGCCACTCGACATTTTTCCATAATGAGATATTGAGATCCATCTTACATGGGTAACAATTACATGGTTGATAAACATTTTTATACAAGCTATGAATCGATGATTTTTTGCTTTGCTTTATGAGAAAACTAAATAAATTCAGATGTAATGAGTGACAGGTGAAATAACAGACACCTGGAACAACAGTTGTTGGAAAGCAAACCAGAATTTAAAGAATAAAAAAAGGACCAAGAGATAGCAAGATCCAGCTAACTGTAAACATGCATATGAACAAATCCAGATAAGTATTTAACGGAAATTTTTGCACCATAGCAAATGTGCATATTTTAAAATCATATAAGCACAATTCATAAATTGCTACAAAAACAAGGGACGGAATGTATTTGAAAAAGAAGAAAAAGAACGGAAAGGATCAAGGAACAGAATTGAAAGTGAAGAAGAATATTGATAATTTACCTGGGTAACAATTACAAGTCTCTGCACATCTTGGTCATTGACATCCATTCCATCATCCTCATCATCAATCCTGCTTAAAATAGTACATTCAAGAGCAGAAGAAACAACATCAGTATGAAATCCACATAGAAAACACAACTACAGAGCTTTATTAGAATAGGCATGAGTCCTGCCTGAAACTATAAAAGGATATCAAACATCAAGAAACACAGACAATATGGCATGCACTTTAATATCACAAGCTTTGTTTACAAAACTCAACTTTTCACAATCATGTTCTAATGGAAATATGAAAGAACATCAATGTTAGTTGCACATAAGCAAATCATAACAGAGAGACAGAATCAGTTGCGGATGAACCTAAATGGCACAGGATCAACTGAAAATAAAAAGAAGAAAGTGAGGAACATTACCCAATTATAAACCATTAATATTAATGATGTAATATGGTTGGATCGCAATCACCTTCAATCAATGGAAAAGGAAACTAGGATTTTGAGAAAGAAATAGAAAGGGGAAATTAGGGTTTGAGGAGAAAGAAATAGGAATTGGATAGGTTTTGGACTTCACACCCCTTGCATCACGAGCTTCACACCCTAATCTCAAGAACTCAAAGCTCACTGGAAAAAAATTCACATTCATTCTATACCAATAAAAGAAGTCTTGGGGAATATTTATAGGCTTTACAAAAGTCTAGGTCAAGAATATAACCAATGTGGTACTAAATTCTCAAAAAAAAGAGAACACAACTAAATGAAAACAAAAATAAACTAAAATCAAACAACTAAAACCAAAGGGATGTGGCATGCCTTCTACTAGTGGACTCAGATCAATCGGCGTAATGTCCTCATCAATTAAAGGTGTGTTCTTCAACAAACTTAGTACTATCCAAACAGATACACAGAAGACTACACAACAATTTATTAAAAGATAACTACAAGCTTTCAACTGGATGTTAGCAAATTAAATAAGTCAGTCAAAGATGACTTTAACAAATTACTTGCCATGCCTATTCAATAAAAGTTAAATCTTTCAACAGACACTTTGATCAAAAAGGTAATGCAGATGCATAGATCATTTCTTACATGAAAAATCTGAGAATTTAATCTGAATTTGTTTAATCAAAGTCAGTACAATGTCATGAACAGATTAGTTCTTTTAGTGAACTAATGATCAGCTAAGTACCATGGACACCTCAGATGTGGAGCCATGTCGCGTCAGGCACGGTCGTGTCACCCCATGTATAAAACACGATACTTCTATTTTCTATGCACTTTCAGAATTTGTTCTGTGTCGGTGTCGTGTCATGCCCGTGTCAGCGTCTACGTGTCTCTGCAACATAGATTATCAGTGCAAGCGAGACACACAAGTGCACTGAGTAAGATTTTCAGGATGGTAATAGATGGGGCAACAAGCGGTACATCTAAATAAACATGGATTGAGGCAAGAAAAAAAGAAAAGGCTGCTAACCTAACAGAGGATCTGGCCCTTAACAGAACTAAATGGAGAAGAAAGATTCATGTGACAAAGAATTTTTGGAATAAAGAATTTGATATTATATCATTATTGTTGTAGTAGTAATTGCCGCTGCCAATGTGATTGTATTAAGCATAATGCCACTTATATTTGACAGTCCACAGTTGGAAGAGTGAAACAGAAGCATCATTTTTTTATGAAGTTCGAAGGCCTTTCCTCAAAAGTGCTACAATCCATCTTAGGATGATATAATTAAACTGATAAGGCATATGGAACAAGTTTTCCTTTGGATTGTTACAAATTTTAACAAAAGAGTGATCATTTTAAGGAGGCTTATCATATTATTTTGAGTAAAGTAACTTGTAACTTCACAATATTAGTTTTCCTATATCAGTAAGATAAATGCTAGGAAAGGATACATAAGAATGATGGGAGGGTAATGGTATACATGGAAAGGATCAGAAAAACTAAAGTGACTGACATTTTTCCTCCTTTTCTCTTCTTCCCAATGTCAAGCATGACAATTGCATAACCTTGCAAATTTTTTCTCAAAATAATTTACTTCTAGCATGTTTTGTGGAATATTAAATCAAGATCTAAAGCTATTTATTAACTGAAAGAAAGAGTCATCTGCCTATGTTATGATACTACATGACAGTATGCTACATTCACCTTGAATATGTGGCAGACCTTAGGGATAATCATTGCAAGGACGTATTAAAAAGAATTTGACACAAATTATTAGTTTATTAGTATAAAAAATTATAGTAGAAATTTTAGAAGGATATAGATGCAAAAGGGGGATGATTATAAACTGGGGAGAATCTATGCAATATGTTCACAAAGATAAAATAAATTATCCAAAGATCAGTGAGTTATAACTGTAGTTGCAAAAGATATATTTCAATGGGATTATGTGCAAAAAGACACAAGTTAGCGGGTTCCAGATAGTCCCGGTCAGTAGTTCATATTCAAAATTAACGTGATAAGGTCAGGTCTTGAATTTGGCAATTTTAGTAAAAGAATGTTCTTCCAATGCAAACCTCATTGACTATATCATTTCATCTCAAAATGACTGTAAACTACATTTGATTATTTATTGATTATTTACCTAGAATTATTATTACTCAAAACTGGACCTGAAGAAAAAAAATTAAAAAAAAACTAAAAAAATTGGTTCTTAAACAAATGGGTTACATCCTGAATCAAACCAGATTAACTAAAGAAACATATGAATGCTCCTTGATCTGTTCCGTTATCTTCATCTTGTCTTTCCGTAAACCAGTAACCCAAGAAGCTATTACATTTTAAAGTCGTTGCCTCTTCTTTGGAGCAACCAATGGCAGCAAGAAATGAAGGAAGGAATCAGTTGTTGCTCAATTCTTCTTTTATTTTTTTTGGGTGTCTGCGTAAGAAAAAAAAAATACCGGATCTAGATTAAGGGAGCAGAAAGTAAGCCTTGTTACAGAAAACTGAAATCATCTCTTAACACAATATAAGCCAAAATCAAACATACTATAGACCCTAATCTGCAACATGGCAACAACTTTTCAAAATAACCATCCAGCTTGACTATCTCATCGGCTGAAAACAAGATTAGCAACATATAACATCATGAATTAGGCTGTCCATTTCTCAGAGTAACCATCTGAATGCAACTGTGAGTGATAGCGGATGTGGTTAAAAGTCAAATTATGCGAGTTATTTCTAGGAATTGATCTGGACCATCCACACAAAACAGGCATAGCAGTATTTGTTTTACCCAACCAATAAAGCATTGTTATGAGATAAAAATAAAAATGGAACTAGGCTGATGTATCATCACTGTATCCACCCCATGTTTTTTATGCTTAGTTATCAATAACTAACAAGAAGCTCTTCCTAAAGAAAAAAGGCAGACAGAATGCATGACCAAACAAAATTAGCGTCAGTAATGTGTACTCAAAGGCACGGCATCCACAGAAGATAAGGATGAAGGAATGCCGAAAGGAAAGGATACACACTTTTTTCGTGTGGTCGGCGTGAGATTACCTGGTGGTCGGCGAGAGATGGTCTTTCTTGAGTGTTGAATGCTCTAAGTCAAGCTCCTCATCAAGCAAGAATGTACTTGGCTCCCCTGTGAAGCTAGGAAAATCGTCCACATAACCATTTGACAGACCTCCAAGGTTTGGGAAATGCCTACTTCCATCTGATTGTGCCTTTGAGTTCTCCGGTTCAGGATTGGCAATGCTGGTGAGATCAGCTATTCTATGCAGACTTTCAGAGCTAAGACTATTACATGCTCCACTTTTCTCAATGACAGAAATACTGCCATCTGAAACATTCTGTACCATAGAGCTGCATCCACTATTTATTTCACTCTCTGAAAATAATCCAGATGCAAACTTCTTGTGTTTACCCTCAATTTCTCCATAGCATGTTAGCGGCTCACCAGCGGTTAGCACCAAGTTAGCCATACTACACTCTATACTAGCGTCCCCTCTAGAAACATTACTAGTTGATGATAAACATTCGTCTGGACCTTTATCAGTAGCTTTAGGGCCATTGTTGTCATGAGAAATGACAAGACTGTTTTTGTCAGTGGCCTCAGTACTCTCCGCACTGGTAGGAAATTGGACTTCTGCTGTCTGAGAATTTTGTGTGGTGTGATGGCGGGATGCCGGGATCCACTTTGACCAGTCATTGCGTCTCCGTATTTTCCCATCCTGACAAGAAAAGGGCATGACCAAATATAAGAGCAAAGAGTATAATGTATTTTAAAAACAGAAAATTGCACTAGATGCCCACAGAATGAAGATAAAAAGTGGATAACAAAGTAAACTTTCAGACAGAAGGAGAGATAAAACACCTGCACTTCTATGGAACTAGAGCTCTGCAAAGCTTCCAGAATAAGGGGTATATTTGTTGTCATTTTCTTTACCTGTAGAATGGAACAAAAGAACTATGAAGATGGCTAAAAAATTTCAAATATGAAATGCCACAATCACATGTACAACATCTGCTGGACTCTTTTCATGGTCAAGGGGAATTTGAAGGCTTGCCCTCTTGTTGTGCTTTTTGAGGAATTTATCACCGAGCCACTGACTGTTGAGATTAGGTGGGCAGCCAGAAATCTTTTGTAAAGCTTGTTCTGCTCCCTAGCCAACCCCATTTTGATGGGAGAAGGCCTAGGTGATGATGGTGATGATGCATATCCACTGATAATGAACAAAATAGTGACCATACAACTGTTACCAAAAAAGTGATTGGCATCATGACAAAGCATACCCTATTAAAATCGGCAATTTTATGTATAGAAACCCATCCCTGTTCATCCAGTAATGACAGCAAGTAATGGTCCTTCTGAAGATTTTCATCACTGTAAAAGAATGGCAGTTGTTATATTGCAAATAGCTGGTATGGAAAGAAACTTAGAGAAACATAATTGGAAAGAAATTACAAGAAACATTATGGTAACATGTTATTTGTCATTCAATAAAGAAACATTAGCCAAGTGGTACGTATATAACAACAACAATAAAGCATAATGGCACAGCCCCAACATTGCAGATAAACTCCACCCTGACCTAATCTTATGTGAGGCCTGGAACAGAAAAATTCTTCATACCTTAAAAAAAAACCCACCTGAAATAATACTCAATCTGATTTACAATATTAGCTCTCAAAGCAACTATTTCTGGTGTTGGAACAGGATATGCAGGACGGGGAGGATGTGAAACAAAACGAGGAGGGCCCCTCATCATTTCTGGTGGTGGAGGTGCAGGAACAAAAATTAAAGGAGGAGCAGGACCTGCAATTTTTAGATACCAATATTTCTATTATGCCAATTATAATATGAGAAAGAGACCTATGTACTATGTTGCTATGCTACTGAAAGAAACACACACACACACACACACACACACACACACACACACAGAGAGAGAGAGAGAGAGAGAGAGAGAGAGAGAGAGAGAGAGAGAGAGAGAGAGAGAGAGAATATCAGACATGTAAGTGCAACATAATAATAATAGCGGAATTGATATGTAGGTGTGAGGAAATACCAGGAAAACCAGATCTATTAATGTACCCTGGAGCTGGACCAAAAAACTGTGGAATTGGCCTGATGAAATTCCCAGGTCCCATACCATGTGGCATATTCATATTGTCCCTTGGACCAAATGTTCGATGGTGACGCCATGTCTGATTAAAATGTGGGCCACCTTCATGACCATTATGCGGTCTATTACTGTGGTGACCAGTGTTGGGATGCCAAATACTTAAATCCCCTCGTGGTGGAGGCTGGAAATTTCTATTACCATCGATTCCACCTACTTGACCAGTTGGAATGAAAGGTGGCATGGGAGGTTCACCAGGTTTTACAATGTGGGGTTCAGTAGGAAATGGTGCCGGGCAAGCCTGGTAACCATACTCATGAACCATAAGAGGTGGTGGTGGTGCAGGAGGGTACAACATTGGTTGTCCTGGATGTTGATGGTATGGCAAAGGAGCAGGGAAAGGTGGCATACCATTTGCAGGGGTATTACGCTTGGGACCAGGTTTATGGGGATGCGGGTGATGCTGCTTGTTGGAAGGATTGCCACTTCCAAATCCATCAGTTTTGCGTGAGGAAACTGATCCCTGAAAGAAGACACGTCTGTTAGATATATATATACAATGAACTAAGATATGCACCAAGATATCTGCTGCGTCTGTTAAATAAATAAACTAATAGAGCAGCAAAACTTTTCATAATAAAAGAAAGCACAGTGGGAATCAAGAAAATAAGGTTACATCACCAAACACAAACATCATACCTGCTGAAATGATTAAAAATTGATATTTATTCTCCCCCTCCCCCCACCCCGAAAGAAAAAAAATATCCCTAGAATTCAAATAACACAAATAGAAAGTGTGGTTTCGTAAAAAGAATTAACTGCTTGATTTCTAGAAAATAGTATAACGTAGTAAAATGAATTTTGTCCGCTATACAATAACTCTGGAAAGTAAAAGGAAAGAAACAAGCAAAAGTGAAACAAAGAAAACTGAAAGGTAGAATCGCATAAACTATGTTTTGTAAGATCATTTGAAGGAAATAGACTGAAAAGGAATGCCACATGTTAGCATGATATACACATGCATCTGACTTGAGTTCCTTTATATCTGAGTAAAGATTCTTGCAAATGTGCAACGGTCTGGAATTATGGCCCACCAATTCAACAGATTACAGCCTCTCTCCTAAAGTAAACACAATCTGACCAAAATCTACAAATATTATCCTAATAAGTCGAGTTTCACCACACAAAAAAAAAAATTATTTGCACGTTTCATCCCCAAGGTAGATTAATTTCAACATTTTAATCACTAATAATTTGTAAAGCGTAGAAGGAAATATATATGAACTGAGCAGGCAAAATTTTTACAGATTTACGATCTTAAAACAAATTTCAGGCAGCGCTGATAAACCACAAATTGCAGCTGCAAAAATGAGAAGCAAGTCTCAGGAGATCAGATATAGCAGAGAGCTAAAGATTTTCAACAATGGGAAGGAAGAGAGGCCTATTCCATTTATAAACCTCCAGCTCCGCTTCTTTATTAGAGCTCATATAAGCTAACTAAAACTATGAGCTTAAAGGAAATATGGGATCGCAAAAGTTTTCAATTAAATATTTGACATAAGATTATTGAAGAGTGTTATATTTATGGTAGGGGAGACCGTACATACGAACTAACAACTTGCAATTTTGTTTAGCACGCTATGACCCATTCAAAAGTGGAATACATTAAGAACCATGCTAAATCAGAAGATCCAAACTGCTCATGTGCCAATGTAAGGCAGATCCTGGAGCGTTCTTCTACAATATCAATAATAGCATCTTGATCATGAATTGTGAGTTCCTCACAACATGATGCTCGATTAAATATTTCCAGAACAAACATATATTATGTTATAAAACACGTTGAATAAATAAAATGTCCAAACAACAATGGCAACAATTCAGATGGTTGATGTCAAGTTGACAGCCAATAAAATTTTGGCAAATCTTTCATGGAGACTGTGCTACGTAGGAAAGGCAATGATGATGTCCCAAAATATGTTTAAACCTTTTATAATGATTTGTTGTAATACATCGTGTAGACAATTACCTCGTAATTTGTAAAATATAGAAGTATGTGATAGATAAACCACAATTATAGCTCCCAAAAGAAACATTTAAAGGGAAAGGTGTAACTCTTGGTTTTATGTGTGCCTAGAACTAGAAGTTGAATGCACTTCCCTATAGCAAAATTATCATCTTTCCCCTCTTCTTCTGGAAGGTTTTTAAGTCTAGGGAAATTTGGAGGACACCGGATTATGGCAATCACCTCTTTTTACTATAATTTCATTGGCTGGAAGTTGGCACAAATTATGAGGGTTGACAGCCAATGATAAATCTTTTGTGTAGTCTTGATCCATAGCCAACCCCATCTTGAAGGGAAAAGACTTATAAAAAAAATGTGTGCAACCATTAATCAATTGTAGAACCCTAGTCTAAATCTTACCTAAGTTCTGTACCATCTATAAGAATTAAGAACATTTTCACAAAAAATATAGAACACAGGCTCGAGAATCAAAACATTTATTAAGACAATATATTAAACTAATAAATGTTTCTTATTTGCATTAAATAAAAATATATTATCTCCTTAGAGTAATTGTTGTCCAGAATTACACTATCACCATAAAGAAGAAGAGGGGAAAATCGAAAATGAGAAATGGTGATATAGAAAATCTTTGCGAAAAGGAAAATGGCATCAAGCTAAACAAGAATGTGCTTATTACTGTCGACAACACTGCAATTGTTTCTGGGATATTGTAAGCGAGTGCATTATGTGACAGCACAAAGGTAAGTTAAGGAGTCCCACATATGCAAAAGAACAGAAAAGTGTACAATGCGACAAAATATATACAACCATAAGATAAAGTAAAATAAAAATGAACCGGTAAAACCACGTTACCTAACTTACTGAAGGAAATGGATATTTGGAAACTAAGTTCAAAAGGTCATTATTTTTGCTTGCAATAGAACTAAGCATAATAGCAATGAGTTAAAGAATACTCCTGTGTGATTCTAGAAAGACATTGATTTGAACGAGCATGGAATGTATTTAAAGAAACAAAAAAAATTACATTTATTTTCAAAGCAAGTATAAGAAGTGAGAGGAGAAATAAGTAACTTTGCAGCGTGGAAATGATTCTGATGCCAAAATTAATTGGTCTCATTTAAGAAAGAAACTTAATTTTTCAAATGTATGTTTCAATTGATTTGCTGGTGATTAAACCTATATTATAGTAGTATAATGATTGATAACAGGAGAAAATGAAATAAAATTTATGAGAACAGTGCATTGTAGTTCATTTGCACCAAATATCACCATAATGCCTTATAGTAATGGAAATCCTGATAAGTTTGTTCATAAACAATATAAAGGAAATGCCAAGAAATATAAATTACATAGTAACAAACATCAGGGTGGTGAATTTAATTTTCTATAAGCATTAATAACCCGAAAGTTTGTGGTTCTCTTTTAAGCAATGCTGAAAATAATGGAAACATACAATTCATTAGTTTCCTTTGCCCTTGCCCTTTTTTGCTCAGGCATCTTTCTCACTTAAAAGTTACTAGACAAATAGTTCAAAAACAAATAAATAAATTGTCATTTCCAAAATTTTGCATAGACACACACAGAGAGAAAGAGAGAGACTTGTGTCCTTCCAAAAGGATTTGAGCCTGAATCCTTCCCACTCAGACACAACCCTCCGACATTTGCATACAAGATCCACTCTGTTAAAGTTGATCTATATTATTTCAAGTATCTATAAACCAAAAATCAAGTGTTCTGAATACTTTTTGCTCATGCATCAAGTAGGGAAAAAACGGACGGCCTAAATAGTGAGTTGGTTAGTTTAACGGTATAGAACATTTGAAACCTAACAAAAAATAGTTTGTAGGGGTTTTTAAATATTTAAATCATAATCAAATGGCCGAATCAAAATTTGTATGTTTAAAGATATAGATCTAACCAACTCACTACTTTCGGCCGTCCATTTTGTGCCGCTTGATGGATGGGCAAAAAGTATTCAAATACTTGATTTTTGGTTTATAGATACTTGAAATAATATAGATCAACTTCAACGGAGTGGATCTTGTATTCGAATGTCGGGTGTTGGTATTTGAGTGGGAAGTATTCAGCCTCAAATCCTTTTGGACGGAAACAAGTCTCTCTCTCTCTCTCTCTCTCTCTCTCTCTCTCTCTCTCTATATATATATATATATATATATATATATATATATAATGTGTGTAATAACTAGAACTTCAAAGGTTGTTATATGTATTAAGTGTCTACTTTGTTCCTATGTCCCTTTCCTCTTGTATACTGCATTAGCTCAATCATAGATCTTCCCATAACAATTACAAAATCATTTACATTCATCATAACAAACAGGATGTATTAAATTTAAAATATGGATGGTATTAAAATTAATGCAACTTGATTTTCCGTTCACCTTCTACGTACTTCAACTTTAACACTAAAAGTAAGAATGTTTTGATATCTAAATGTTAATATCAACAGTAGATAAAGGAAAGATTAGACAAGAAATCTAATTCCAAGGCCAATTTCTACAAGAAAACCCTCAAAATAGAACTGAATGGTTGAAACTTCAGTATCAGACCTAGTGAAACTAAGTCACTTGGTTCAGTTATTAAGAATCTTTTAGGATCAAAAAGCTCTACATGATTTGTTCAAGAGCTCAAGCCTAAAGTAGTAGGAATTCCTCTGGACAAAATTCAAGAAACTTTCTGTAATCTCTAATAAATAGAATTGGTGAGCATTGATTCAAAATCTTGATATCTAAAATATTCTAAAGAAAACAGGCCTCGGAATGAAACCCAATGACAAAATTTACTGTAACCGGATCTTGTGAACTATAATATTCAGTTACTGGGCTCCCATATCTTTTAAATGAACAACTATCAAGTATAAATAAAGAAATTAAATAAACGGGTTAGACATTCAAAACATCAAAACCTAATACATAATATAATAAACTGTTTAATTTTCAAAGAATAAAGCCACTAAGAGACAACTCATCAATTCATTAACCAGTAAGAGAAATCAATAAAGACAACCTCAAGGTTGGGAAAGTATAGAGCACACATGCATAAGAAGAGTAGGAAGTTCAAAAATGAAATTTGTTTTCATTATAAACCCCATTTGGTCAATAGATCAACAAGGGAAAAAAACCACAATGATTTACATTCTGGAAAACTGGACTATTCAAGTAAACTACATCTTGGTTTGTTTTCCCTCACTTACAGCATGAACAATATCACTCTTCGATTACACTTAGATTGAAATAACAAAATATCTAAAAGAGAAGTCATCAAGAAGCAATGCAAGAAAGAGGCAGCAATGGGGATCACTACTAAAGCGAGGCAACATTCAAACTGTTATTGATTGTCTAGACAATTATAAATGAGGGACAAATTACAATTAGGGGTTTGGTGAAACCACAATTAGTTTACAGATTCTGCACACAAGCTACAGTCAATGCTTTAAATTATTAAGATTGGAAATTAAACCGTGACAAATAAACACTTTCCGTGTGGGTTTCAATGCAAAGTCCCAGATCTAAAGTAGAAACCTACCAATGGAACTGCCCAGAGAAGGTGTTCTTCATCTGAAAGATCCATTAGACATATTATGAAAACTAGACATATTATGAAAACCAGTTAAAAATTCTAACTTGAAAATTGAGGAGACTGCTGAGACAGGAACCCCTTGTGGCCACCTACTTAAAATCTACATCTTAAACGGTTATTTGATTCAAAATTGAAAACCCCATGACCTAAACAATTAATACCTGAAGAGCTAAGAGACATTCTTAAATAATCTTCCAGTAAAATTATGAAGAAACAAACCAATGTCCGAATTCTCACCAATACAGAGTATACTAATACAGAGTATACTTTCTTCAGTTTACCCTTCCCTTATCTCCAAGGGAATTAAGATTCTATGACGAGAGAATCTACCTAATCAACATATCAAAACCCTAACTTGATTAAAAAAAAAATAATATCAACTTAAAATTCTCACCTGCACAGGAGGTGGTGGTGTTGGCGGCCCTGCATTCACTGGAGGCAATGTCATTGTCTTTTTTGACCCAGAATCAATTGATTTTGCATCAGCAAGTGCTGGCCAACTCTCTGACCCCATCACCGGACGATTCTCATCATCCACCACCACCATGGATGGCGGCGCCTTCTTCCACGGAGACCTTGTCTTCTTCCTAGCTTCTTTCACCTCTCCCCTCGCCTCGATCTCAGTGGAATCACTCACCATCAGCCAACAACTCCAAATCTACTCTACTCAAAACCAAAATGACTACAAGACAGTACACACATTTAGGAACTGAATTCGCTCTGATCTTGAGGTGTTTGATTGGGGATTCGAGATTCGGCCATCATAAGGGAGGGATTGGATTGGAGGAAAAAATCTTTTTAGGGTTTTTGAGACGAAGGCGGGATTAGGGTTTTTGGAAGCTATCTGGGGCGTGCCAGCGCGTGATGCGGGGGGCAAAAACGGAGGCGTGAAAGTAATACGCAGGCGTGTGCGGGCGTTTGTGTTAAATGGGAAGGATTTATGAGCTATAATTCGGTCATTGTTCGGGAATCGGGATGGGAAGTCTGGTGTCTTAGGAAGTCACTTACAGCCGTTTCCGTTTTCGTGCTCGGGCCCTCAGCATTTTGATTGAGAGACATCTAAAAAATAAAAATTATTGCTCGATCAAGGTTCAAACGTGATATAGAAATTGGCCGCATAGAGTTTCTGCAAGAATTCTAATTAGTTTTCTTTCTAAGGGCATCTCAAAAAAAAAAAAAAAACTTATTCGAGTCGGGTTTGAATTTAAAAATCTTATCTGAAAACTTAGAGATATACTTGTGTGTTACTGGTATTCAATAAGGGTTAGGTTTCAACGAAAATAGAGTAAATACTCTTTTTCAATGTAAAAAGTTACCCTTTTGGTTTGCAAAATTATTTCAAAGTCTTATTAAGCATCTGAATCCAATAAAATTGATAAGATTAGATAAACTCACTTTTGCTTATATGGCGTTCAAAATTTGGATGGGAAAGGATTGGATGTGACCCAAAGATATATCATTATCTTCTAAGATTGATATTAAGAGTTCAGAAGATTTAAGAAACAGAAACCAACCACCTAAAATGTTCCTTGATTTGCAAGGATCCTTGAAATCATTTTTTTTCTTCTGAAGAAGCATTTAAATAACATTTAGATTTAGATGACTCGAGGAATACAATCTCCAAACACAACTACTCTCTATCAAGAGTTAACATATGAAGAAGTTTAAATTTGATAATCTGATGACCAATAAAGTATTTTTTAATAGAGATGTGATTTTAATGGAACAAAGACATGGGAATGGAAAGGAAAAGAAAAGGAAGGAATTGAAATTCAACTTAAATAATAAAAAGAAAAAAGCAAGAAAAACATGAACTAGAAATTTTTCACACTCCACATCCATCAGCCTACCCCTCTACATCGTCTCCCACTCTACATTGACTCCTCGTGTTCGAAGGAATCATTCTCGAAATGTCACGATGCCATCTAAATTATAGAGAAAATTACAATTTTTTCATGAGATCTACATATCTCAAAACCCTAATCTTAAAATGATTGAATTCCTAAATCCAGAATAATAAGGCAGGAAATTAATCCCATACACCTCTGCGTTGGATTGTTTTCCAAACACAGAATTCCCAATATACCCTCAACAAGTTTGGCTATAAGCCAAAACTGAATCAGTTAACTAAGCTTAAATAAAGACTATTTTAGAAATAAATGAATGAAGGAGGGATTTTTCCCTTGAATGTAACACAATCTTTCTTCTTTTTTTTTATAATTACAATAATAATTAAAAAATAAAATTTGAATAGGATGCGTCTTCCTAAAATACGGGTATTGATTTATTTGTAGTAATAAGAATGTTACACTACTGAAGAATTTTAGTTAAAATAAAGGATAAATTGCGTGAACATGACCTCTTGAATTATAATACTGTTAACTTTTTCATTCAAATCAGTAGTGTGCAAACACTTGATCCCATAATTACTTCAATAATTTATACTTTAAAATTAATGTTATTATATTTTTAATTTTCTCCTGATTATCTTATTTCTAAGAAAACCCGAAGTAGTAAGAGGAGGATGAAGTTGCAGTGACCATAATGATGAAAAGAAGGGAGAAGAGGGATTTAGGCTGAGTTAGAGTTCACATTTGATGAAAGATGAATAAGTTTAAGAGAAACATCAGACTTTTGTTGTCACACCCCACTTCCACGTGGAAACGAAGTCGGCGACGTATATACGCGAGGAAAATACCTCAGCTATATACACTAAGCCTAAAGTAACTTGAACAAGGTATAAAAGTCTACTATGATAAATCAATATCACTGCAATACTGTATATAAATGTTCACAAATGATTTCAGATGAATAAAAGAATAGAAAAATAATAAATTCAATATATCGGAAATCAGAGAAACGACGGAATAAAAGAAAGTAGGAATACCAGAATAGAATAGAAAGAAACTCTGGCTCCTCGCAGCATGTCCAACCTCATCAAATGCCTGGTACATAAAATAAAAACATCTGGACATGCAAATTCAGGGTCATTAGAAAGCGACCCAATAAGTGTGAAAAATAAAAGGGAAAGTGCACATGCATAAAATGGGTGAGCATGTGAAATGAAACTATAAACTGGAACAAGACTGTAATAATATGCAAACATAAATAGACAGTAAACAAGGCAGTCAATGATGGAATCAAATGTCAGGTGTCCATCACAGTCTATATATCATGTGGATAGAGTCAGTCAGTATTAGAGCCAAATGTCCAATCTGGTCAGATGTATCATCGAGTGTCCAACATACATACATGTATCAGGTAAGACAATTAGTTACAGTATATTATTATTTATTATGTCAGCGAACACCAATTGTCACATGTAATAGATGCATCCCATACTACGCCTACTACACGTGTCAATCGAAGTTCTATGCTATTGAAACTGATCAGTTTAAAATATTGTCCATGTTTTAGGTGGGTTCCGTACATACCCGGAACCACGACCCAATCACCTGACGCTGAACCAAATCCTACCGCTAGGTAGTCAATAACAATAACAATATGAACAATACGTGATGCCAGTCGTCCCCCGAAACCTTGCAATGGAACCGTATCTCAGCACGCAACCTATATTCTAGATCCATCCAAAATACAGATGTTGTCTCCTCCATCAATTTTCTCAATCGCAGTGTAAGTTGTCTATTTACATTATTATTTAGAGCAATCAATATCCATGTTATTTTAATTACTGGGATGATATGCTGACAGTAACAATATCAATGATGTTACAATAACAATGTGGATAATATTACCGTGTAAACGGTAAAATAATAGAACAATACATGTGTTACGGTCTGACAATATTTTCTCAGTAATTCTCAATAACATGAAGTAATATAGTAATAGGTCTAGACATTGATCTTTTATAATACAGTCCCATTTAGAATCAATCAAATATTATCCATCTGTACTAAATCGATATCAGTAGTTGATCCATTAACCCATAATCTCAATATAATCATCATGAACATCAAGTATCAATTCATATCAAAGTAATCTGGTACAGTAACTCACAAGTCCAATAAATAATTAATCAGTTCTCTCATATTATCAATCTACTATAATTTTCTATATCTGTCGGTTTGTTCCAACCTCAACATGATGGAATAAACACTCAGCTACCTCTAACCAATCATCGCTATCCAATTCGATATAATGTCATCAATCCACTCCCGCTTCCATTACTCCCAAACAAATCTACTACACATCTGTAAATCCACTAGTTAAGGTAAATCCAATCTACACATATCCATCAGTCTACCCTAGTTCTTTAAGTCACCAATAACTAATGTAATACCCCGTTTCCGGAATACGTACTTAGTTGCGTATTCAGTTTTTCGATCGTATTTTTCGATTTACTTCCTGTATTTAACCGAATTCAGTTTCAAATATTATTTTTCAATATATTAGATTTTCTATGATTTTCTGGAATTTTCTTGGATTAAAAGGAATTTCTTCAAAACCGGTGTCGACCAGTGCCGCTGATCGATTCTCAGATTTTTAATTTGCAAACCGATTGGAATTTCTAGAAGGTCCTTTAGACATTATCTCCTAAAATCACATTCTTACCTAAATACTTTTTCTGAGGATTTTATGAAATTATGAAAATTCCACCGGAGTCGGTAGCTAATTGATTCCGGGATTTTAGTTTTAAAACTATAATGTATTTCTTAAAACGAATTTCACCATGAGTCGTAATATATTATTCTTGATTTTTGGTAAATTTTACGAGTCGTTCCGAGATACTTGATTTCGGGACGATTTCGGTATTTTCCGAAATGTTTTCCGCATCCTCGACTTAAACCCGAGAATTTGTCTTTTCAATATTTTTTTATTTTCTAAGTCCAAGAAAATATCTTCTACTTTTAATTTCTTTTTCTTTTTCCTTTTTTCCTTATTTCCTTCCTTCCTCCACAAACCACAAAACTCTCCAAAATTCCAACAAACTCCACACACTTCCACCAACTTCCTCATTAATGCCTCTCTTTCTCTCTCTATTCCATGGCCGGCCATGATTGGCCAAGAGAAACACCTCACCCATTTTATTTACACAAAACCCCCTCTCTTCTACCTTAATTGCACCTCCTTTACAAATCCAAATCCTATATAAACTTTTCCTTTTCCTTTCTCTTTTCTTTTTTACTTCACTTCACCAAAGAATTATCCTTCACAATATTCCTCCTCCATCTCAATCTCAACCACCAACTCCAAAACACCACAAGGTCATCATATCCATCTCAAACAACCACTGCTTTTGGATTGGGATCGTATCTCTCTTCGTCGATTGTATCGCCGTAGATCAAGTTGGTGATAATTGTCGACCACGATCCTTCCGAACTCATAAAGCTTCACTTAACCGTTCTATGTGAGTATTTTTACTCACCAAGACTTGGCTAATTCCTAGCATACTTGTGTTCACATATCTTGTGTACCTGTATCTTCAAATCATGCTATTTAACCATCAAACACAACCATCAAAAATCTGTTCTGTACTCTGTTTTCAGACGATTAGTCGACTTGACTTAAGGATTAGTCGACTAACTCATTTATTTGAAACGTACCCTTTTCTGAAACACAGTTTTAGTCGACTTACCTTAATTATTAGTCGACTATAAATCACTGTTAGTCGACTACCCTTTCCACCCTAGTCGACTAACTTTTCCTGAAACAGAAACCCAACTCTCTGTTACACAGTTTTAGTCGACTTACGTATCTGTTAGTCGACTTGAGATCACTGTTAGTCGACTACCCTTTCCACCCTAGTCGACTAACTTTTCCTGAAACAGAAAATCAACTCTCTGGAACCCAGTTTTAGTCGACTAGACCAAACTGTTAGTCGACTTGAGACCACTATTAGTCGACTACTCCTTCCACCTAGTCGACTAATTTTGGCTGTCTGTTATAGTTGATTTCTTTCTTGAATGTGAATCTTATCTTTGGTGCATGTGCTATATATTATTCATGCTTATGCTTCATGACTGGTACTTCATGACCTGTTACTTGATGGATGTTACCTCTTGTTACTTCATGACTTGTTATTATATATTCTCACTTCATAACTTGTTATTTAAATGAATATCACCTCTTATCATGCTATCACTTGACACCAAGCACGATACACTTGACTTTTGTATAAAATTGGACCAACTTACATTGGGTCGGGGGAAACGTGCGACTATCAATATATGTTCATGTTTAGAGTGGTATTAGGTATGTTGTGCAACTAAATTTCCGGTCTAACCTGTGGGCCTCCAGGGGACCGAGGGGAGTGCTTGCTCCCTCATTACTGGTACCATCATGATAAGGGCATACATAAGTCCCTCCTGTTAGCCTAGCGGCTGGTTTTCGTCATCAAGCAACGGAACAATCCTGGACCGTGGTCCCGGGCATGTACGGGACCCACTGTAAACATAGTTCGTTGATACCCCCGCTGGTTTCCAATAACAACCTTGCTTTACTAGGATATGGATCTATGTGCGCTGGGACGCTGGTTCACATAGCTAGATATCACAGTAAGACAAGTAATAATAATAAAGGACGTTAACTGTGGATCTATTGTATTCGGACTTTTACTCTTTATGCTTCCATTACTTGTTGATTGGTATTCATTGTACTGTTCCAACTCTCATATTCTTGTCTCTTAGCCATTTGGCTGTAGCCTGTTCATTGTTGGGAGGTCCTGACTCCCTTGGATTTGTATGTTCAGGTTCCGAAGCTTGGATCGAAGTGGAGCCTTCCACAGAGGATCAAGCTTTTCTTAGTGAGCAGGCAGACTAGTCCCAGTCCTTTGTGCCAGATTTCTCTTTTTGACTCACGGGATCTTCATCCAACTCGTGAGCATTTTGTGTTCATATTGTAGATTGTACTTTTGGACTTGGTTGTGATAAAAGACACATGTAATGTGTAATAGTTTATCATATCCTGTGATAACTTTGTAGTTGTACTTTTAAGTTGGCATCTGAATGAATACCACGCTTCGTTGTACTCCGATCCTTGTTGTACTATATGCTTAGCGTATATACGTGGGGGCACTTTCTGACCTGCGTATATATGTCGCAGTGACGTCCCCGTATCCGTGGGATCGGGGCGTTACAGGTTGGTATCAGAGCCTAGGCTCTCACACTTATAGTACAATCAAGTAGCAAATTCCATTAATTTGCTATTGCCAACTACAATGTATAAAGTTATCTAGTCCTTCTTGATTCCTTCCCTTGTGTCCTAAAATCCTTCCATTTTCCAAATTCCAGTTATCTTTTACCAACTAAGTATGGAGAGAAGGACGGGTCGAAACAACTCTGGACAAGTATCTAATGGACCCGCGGGGAGAGAATGCCGATATTCTGAGGGTTATTCAGACAATGATGGAGAATCAGCAACAACAGACAGAACTCCTTCGGCAAGAGTTAGCAGCTCCTAAGGAACAAAGGCCGGGGAATATATCAGACTTCAGACGGCTGCAACCAGCCATCTTCACGGGAGGAGAGAAACCCCTGGATGCTGAACAATGGCTGACCGACACCTCAGATCTGCTGAATGCAGCCCGAGTTCCAAAGGAAAATCAAGTGGAGGTCGCCAAGATTCAATTGAAGGATGTAGCTAGAATTGGTGGCTAGCTGAGGAGGCAAGATTGGAGAGACCTGTCACCTGGGACACATTCTCCAAGAGCTTCTATAGCAGATTCTTCCCTGCTACTGCTCAGAAAGACATGGAAGAACAGTTCATCCGACTTCAGCAATGGAATCGGTCCGTGGATGAGTATGCCGCGGAATTTTTAAGACTTAGCCGCTTTGCTCCATATATGGTGACTGATGAGGAGAAGCGGGCAAGTAGATTCAACAGGGCTTACAGATGGACATCCAAGTCTTCTTAATGCCCCAGCAGCTGAAAACCTATTCTGAAGTCCTCACCTTAGCTCGAGAAGTGGAGCGTGGACTGGAGAAGAAGAAAGTGAACCTGATGAGGAACCAGGCCATGAAGAGGCCATTTTCACCAATGGGGAGGAGGCCCATTCAGAGCAGCAAAGGTTCAGACAATGAGGCAACCATTCAGACCAGCTCCTTTCCAGGCGGCCCAATCACTTTCCTTCTGTAGCTATTGTCAGAAACCAGGTCACTCTCGACAAAATTGCCATAGGGAAATGGGTTATGCCTGGTATGTGGTTCCCGTGACCATTCCATCGAAGCCTGTCCACACAGAAGAATGGGGATAGCCAATCAAGCTTTGCCAGCACTTCAGGGACCAAATGGACAGAGAGCATTTCCATGGCCACTTGGACAGAGGAACCAAGGACCGATGGTTAGGAGAACCCTTCCCTCTCCTCCACAACAAGCTATTCGCCCAGTCCAAAGAGGAGCTAGGACTGCAGCAGGACGTGGGCGGGGTCAAGCTTACAATTTGACGGAAGAAGAGGCCGAGGCTTCTGAGGAAGTGATAACAGGTAAAATCATGGTGCATTCAAAACCTGTTTTAGCCCTCTTCGATTCCGGTGCTTCCCATTGTTATATCTCAGATCATTTTGTGGCATTGCATTCTATACCTGTTAAATCTTTAGACCACCAATGGGAGATTAGTACAGGGAATGGAGTTGTCCTATCTACTAGAGTTTGTACTGATTGCCCTGTAGAACTCTGTAACAAAACCTTGGCTATAGATATGCTCGTACTAGACACCAAAGGGTATGACGTAATCTTAGGCATGACCTGGCTCAGTCAATACTATGCAGTTATTGATTGTAGGGAGAAGAAGATTAATTTCAGAATCCTACTTCAGCCTGAATTCCAATTTAGTGGAGAATTGAAGTCTACCAAGAGGAAAACTCGGATGACTACTTCGGAGATTCAGAAGAAGGGAATACCGGTGTGGGATGAATTCTCAGGAGTGTTTGCTGAAATCTCAGGACTTCCACCTGACAGGATGATTGAATTCTCTATTGATACTGTGCCTGGAGCAGCTCCTATATCCAAGGCTCCGTACAGGATGGCACCCACGGAGTTAGAGATTCTAAAGAAGCAACTACAGGAATACTCTGACAAGGGACTAATTCGACCAAGTACTTCACCATGGGGAGCTCCAGTACTATTGGCGAACAAAAAGGATGGTGGTAAACGGTTATGTATCGACTATAGGGAGTTGAACAAAGTTACCATCAAGAACAAGTATCCTTTACCAAGGATTGATGATCTGTTTGATCAGCTTCATGGAGCTCGAGTATTCTCTAAATTAGATTTACAATCAGGTTACCATCAGCTAAGGGTGAAGAAAGAAGATATTCCGAAGACGGCATTCAGGACCCGTTATGGCCACTATGAATTTCTAGTTATGCCTTTCGGAGTCACCAATGCCCCTGCAGTTTTCATGGATTTGATGAACCGAGTGTTCTCGCCCTATTTGGATCAGTTCGTTGTTGTTTTTATAGATGACATCTTGATCTATTCAAAGAACAACAGAGAGCATGCAGAACACTTGAGGATAGTATTACAGACTCTCCAGCAGGAACAGCTTCATGCTAAGCGGAGCAAGTGTGACTTCTGGTTGGACAGTATAACCTTCCTTGGACACATGATTTCAGCAGAAGGAATTTCAGTTGACCCCAGCAAAGTCCAGGCAGTAAAGGACTGGCCAATTCCAAGGACGGTGACTGAAATTAAGAGTTTTATTGGACTAGCCGGATATTACAGACGCTTTGTCCAAGATTTCTCTAAGATTGCAGCCCCGTTAACCAAGCTCACCCGGAAAGGAGAAAGGTACATATGGACAGAGGAATGTACTGCAGCATTTGAGCAATTGAAGCAAAGACTCATTTCAGCTCCAATCTTGAGGACTCCCTCAGGAAGAGGAGGGATGGTCATATACAGTGATGCATCCGGAAAAGGCCTGGGGTGTGTACTAATGCAACATGATCATGTCATAGCTTATGCATCCAGGCAACTGAAGCCTCATGAGCGAAATTACCCAACTCATGACTTGGAGCTGGCAGCCGTAATATTTGCCTTAAAGATCTGGAGGCATTATCTTCTGGGAGACAAAGTGTTAATATACACGGATCACAAGAGCCTTAAGTATATTCTCACACAGAAAGAATTGAACATGAGGCAAAGAAGGTGGCTTGAACTGATGCGGACTATGATATAGACTTGCAATATCATCCGGGCAAGGTCAATACAGTACCAGATGCACTGAGCAGGAAGCCAGAGAATAGAGTACTAGTCCAAATTATTCAGCAGAAGGAGTTGATTCAAGACATCATCAGATTGGACTTAATGTTAGTTCAAGGAACTGATAAGGCAGGACAGTTCATGACCTTGCAGATTCAATCAGCATTGTTGGATGAGATCAAGGAAGCTCAAAAGGAAGACCCCAGATTACAGAAAATCCGAGCTCAAGTAGGGCTGGATTGAGAACTGATATCCGTATTCATTCGGATGGTGCACTATATTTTGGTAGCAGAATTTGTGTTCCCCAAGGAGAAGTTCGACAGAAGATTCTAGCAGAAGCACACAGTTCAGCCTATTCTATACACCCAGGGGGAACCAAAATGTATCAAGACTTGAAGAAGCAGTTTTGGTGGAATGCTATGAAAAGGGAGATAGCCCAGTATGTAGCCAAGTGCTTAGTTTGCCAGCAGATAAAGATAGAACATCAGAGGACAGCTGGACTTCTACAACCCTTACCGATACCTGAATGGAAGTGGGAGCACATCACTATGGATTTTGTCACGGCATTACCTCGCAGTCCTAAGGGTAATAATGCTGTATGGGTAATCATTGATCGCCTCACCAAATCGGCTCACTTCATACCATTCAGGGTAGGCCAAACAACAGAAGTTCTGGCAGACAAATACATGAAGGAAATAGTTCGTCTACATGGAGTTCCAGTTAGCATTGTATCAGATAGAGACACAAGATTCAGATCCCATTTCTGGGAAAGTCTCCAAGAAAGTCTAGGAACTCGTCTGAAATTCAGTACTTCATATCACCCTCAGACAGACGGACAATCCGAAAGGACTATCCAGATTCTTGAAGACATGTTGCGGGCCTGCATGATTGAATTCCAGGGATCATGGGAAGACCATCTTCATTTGGCTGAATTTTCTTATAATAACAGCTATCAGGCAAGTATCAAGATGGCACCATTTGAAGCATTGTATGGAAGAAAGTGTAGGTCACCGATTTATTGGGACGAAGTCGGTGAGAGGAGACTTTTGGGCCAGAGATCCTGATTCAGACAACAGATAAAGTCAGAATCATCAGAGATCACCTCAGGGCAGCACAGAGCCGACAGAAAAGTTGGGCTGACACAAAGAGAAGGCCATTGGAATTCAAGACAGGAGACCATGTATTTTTGAAGATATCACCCACCAAAGGAGTAATCCGGTTCGGTACTCGTGGAAAGCTTAGTCCGAGATATATCGGCCCATTCGAGATTTTGGACCGAGTGGGAGATGTGTCTTACCGATTGGCATTACCGCCATCTTTGGACGGAGTGCACAATGTATTCCACGTATCACAGTTGAGGAAGTATGTCAAGATGATAGTCATATCCTGGATCACTCCGAACTGGAACTACAACCGGATTTGTCCTATCAAGAGCAACCGATGGCCATTTTGGATAAAAGTGTTAAGACACTGAAGAATAAAGCTATACCATTAGTGTTGGTTTCTTGGAACAGACATGTGCCAGGAGAGGCCACGTGGGAACGAGAGGATGTTATCCGTGAGCGTTATCCACAACTCTTCACATCTTAATTGGTAAAACTCTTTCTTCTTATCCTTCTCTACTGTTACCTTTCACTTTCTGAAATTTCGAGGACGAAATTTTTGTAAGGTGGATGGATTGTAATACCCCGTTTCCGGAATACGTACTTAGTTGCATATTCAGTTTTCGATCGTATTTTTCGATTTACTTCCTGTATTTAACCGAATTCAGTTTCAAATATTATTTTTCAATATATTAGATTTTCTATGATTTTCTGAAATTTCTTGGATTAAAAGGATTTCTTCAAAACCGGTGTCGACCAGTGCCGCTGATCGATTCTCGGATTTTTAATTTGCAAACCGATTGGAATTTCTAGAAGGTCCTTTAGACATTATCTCCTAAAATCACATTTCTTACCTAAATACTTTTTCTGAGGATTTTATGAAATTATGAAAATTCCACCGGAGTCGGTAGCTAATTGATTCCGGGATTTTTAGTTTTAAAACTATAATGTATTTCTTAAAACGAATTTCACCATGAGTCGTAATATATTATTCTTGATTTTTGGTAAATTTTACGAGTCGTTCCGAGATACTTGATTTCGGGACGATTTCGGTATTTTCCGAAATGTTTTCCGCATCCTCGACTTAAACCCGGGAATTTGTCTTTTCAATATTTTTTTATTTTCTAAGTCCAAGAAAATATCTTCTACTTTTAATTTCTTTTCTTTTTCCCTTTTCCTTATTTCCTTCCTTCCTCCACAAACCACAAAACTCTCCAAAATTCCAACAAACTCCACACACTTCCACCAACTTCCTCATTAATGCCTCTCTTTCTCTCTCTATTCCATGGCCGGCCATGATTGGCCAAGAGAAACACCTCACCCATTTTATTTACACAAAACCCCCTCTCTTCTACCTTAATTGCACCTCCTTTACAAATCCAAATCCTATATAAACTTTTCCTTTTCCTTTCTCTTTTCTTTTTTACTTCACTTCACCAAAGAATTATCCTTCACAATATTCCTCCTCCATCTCAATCTCAACCACCAACTCCAAAACACCACAAGGTCATCATATCCATCTCAAACAACCACTGCTTTTGGATTGGGATCGTATCTCTCTTCGTCGATTGTATCGCCGTAGATCAAGTTGGTGATAATTGTCGACCACGATCCTTCCGAACTCATAAAGCTTCACTTAACCGTTCTATGTGAGTATTTTTACTCACCAAGACTTGGCTAATTCTAGCATACTTGTGTTCACATATCTTGTGTACCTGTATCTTCAAATCATGCTATTTAACCATCAAACACAACCATCAAAATCTGTTCTGTACTCTGTTTTCAGACGATTAGTCGACTTGACCTAAGGATTAGTCGACTAACTCATTTATTTGAAACGTACCCTTTTCTGAAACACAGTTTTAGTCGACTTACCTTAATTATTAGTCGACTATAAATCACTGTTAGTCGACTACCCTTTCCACCCTAGTCGACTAACTTTTCCTGAAACAGAAACCCAACTCTCTGTTACACAGTTTTAGTCGACTTACGTATCTGTTAGTCGACTTGAGATCACTGTTAGTCGACTACCCTTTCCACCCTAGTCGACTAACTTTTCCTGAAACAGAAAATCAACTCTCTGGAACCCAGTTTTAGTCGACTAGACCAAACTGTTAGTCGACTTGAGACCACTATTAGTCGACTACTCCTTCCACCTAGTCGACTAATTTTGGCTGTCTGTTATAGTTGATTTCTTTCTTGAATGTGAATCTTATCTTTGGTGCATGTGCTATATATTATTCATGCTTATGCTTCATGACTGGTACTTCATGACCTGTTACTTGATGGATGTTACCTCTTGTTACTTCATGACTTGTTATTATATATTCTCACTTCATAACTTGTTATTTAAATGAATATCACCTCTTATCATGCTATCACTTGACACCAAGCGATACACTTGACTTTTGTATAAAATTGGACCAACTTACATTGGGTTGGGGGAAACGTGCGACTATCAATATATGTTCATGTTTACAGTGGTATTAGGTATGTTGTGCAACTAAATTTCCGGTCTAACCTGTGGGCCTCCAGGGGACCGAGGGGAGTGCTTGCTCCCTCATTACTGGTACCATCATGATAAGGGCATACATAAGTCCCTCCTGTTAGCCTAGCGGCTGGTTTCCGTCATCAAGCAACGGAACAATCCTGGACCGTGGTCCCGGGCATGTACGGGACCCACTGTAAACATAGTTCGTTGATACCCCGCTGGTTTCCAATAACAACCTTGCTTTACTAGGATATGGATCTATGTGCGCTGGGACGCTGGTTCACATAGCTAGATATCACAGTAAGACAAGTAATAATAATAAAGGACGTTAATTGTGGATCTATTGTATTCGGACTTTTACTCTTTATGCTTCCATTACTTGTTGATTGGTATTCATTGTACTGTTCCAACTCTCATATTCTTGTCTCTTAGCCATTTGGCTGTAGCCTGTTCATTGTTGGGAGGTCCTGACTCCCTTGGATTTGTATGTTCAGGTTCCGAAGCTTGGATCGAAGTGGAGCCTTCCACAGAGGATCAAGCTTTTCTTAGTGAGCAGGCAGACTAGTCCCAGTCCTTTGTGCCAGATTTCTCTTTTTGACTCACGGGATCTTCATCCAACTCGTGAGCATTTTGTGTTCATATTGTAGATTGTACTTTTGGACTTGGTTGTGATAAAAGACACATGTAATGTGTAATAGTTTATCATATCCTGTGATAACTTTGTAGTTGTACTTTTAAGTTGGCATTTGAATGAATACCACGCTTCGTTGTACTCCGATCCTTGTTGTACTATATGCTTAGCGTATATACGTGGGGGCACTTTCTGACCTGCGTATATACGTCGCAGTGACGTCCCCGTATCCGTGGGATCGGGGCGTTACA